>CM037780.1:59748052-59798052 GCA_021229015.1 Solen grandis
TCAAGATGGCTGAAGTCTGCAGTTTAGAACAGACAGTGTCAAGATGGCTGAAGTCTGCAGTATAGAACAGACAGTGTCAAGATGGCTGAAGTCTGCAGTATAGAACAGACAGTGTCAAGATGGCTGAAGTCTGCAGTATAGAACAGACAGTGTCAAGATGGCTGAAGTCTGTAGTATAGAACAGACAGTGTCAAGGTGGCTGAAGTCTGTAGTATAGAACAGACAGTGTCAAGGTGGCTGAAGTCTGTAGTATAGAACAGACAGTGTCAAGGTGGCTGAAGTCTGTAATATAGAACAGACAGTGTCAAGGTGGCTGAAGTCTGTAATATAGAACAGACAGTGTCAAAGTGGCTGAAGTCTGCAGTATAGAACAGTGTCAAGGTGATGAAGTCTGTAGTATAGAACAGACAGTGTCAAGGTGGCTGAAGTCTGTAGTATAGAACAGACAGTGTCAAGGTGGCTGAAGTCTGTAGTATAGAACAGACAGTGTCAAGGTGGCTGAAGTCTGTAGTATAGAACAGACAGTGTCAAGGTTGCTGAAGTCTGCAGTATTGAACAGGAAGAAACTTTTGGTACAACCCAAAAGTATAATCAAGTTGTAAGTCTGTATATCAACACTCTTTAAATTGCTATTTACCAAATAATATACCTTTAATCTTTAAACTTTTTACTAGAATTGTATGGTTTCAATGTAAGTGAAAGGCTATCAAGGTTTGCAGCACAAGATTCTTAAAGGATTCAGGATCCAGAATTAGTACAAATGCTTCTGGACCCAGTGAGTCAAGGTTGAAGAGGGATGCATCAAGGATGTAAAATTTTCTCCCAAATCAGTTATAATACTGATTTATTTGCCATAATATAGAAAGTTCAATGGTCATCATGTACTTTGAAAAATGTCCGATTTAGGTTATGGAGTTCTGCTTATGGAGGAATAATCATATTTTATCACATTGCAGAATTATTATGCCTATTATATGGATGTCCTCTCCTTTGCCAATTCTGGTTTGAAATGAAACTTGAACTTTCACTGCAGGTGATTTATAACCCTGAAATGCCATTTTCTACTAGTTCATGCCACAAACTCTATTATAGCATATAGCATTAAATTCAAGTATTCTATGTTTAGTAACAGTAACCTTGACCTCACAATCCCTAATATATGCTTAACTGAAGGACTGATATGTATGCTTGAGATATTAAATGATTAATTGAATGGTATGAGGTGACATATGTCAGTATGAAACATGAGAAAAGTTAAAGTATGATGAAAAATAAGTTGTACTTGTTACTAAAAAAATATATACCTGTAAATTTTCAAATGTAACAGTGCCCTGCATAGGTGAGAGGTCATTTCTGTTGCTGTTCAGCTCTGGTATGATTTCATAGGGCACGTTGACCTGCCCGTACATCCCTGGACCTCTTAGGATGACCAGTTCTGCCTGACTGGCCTCTGACCCTGGACCTGATGGTTCACTCAATGTCACAAGGTCATCCGTTTCAAAGTAGACAAATCCACTAGCATCGTCATTAGCAAGAATGGTTACAGTTGCTGTGAATGTAAAACACATTATTTTAATAATTATTGATACTATCATAACCTTATTCTAGAATATAATCTGTTTCTAAAATCACCTGACTTGGTTCACCTTATAAGGACACTTTGAATATCATTATTGTATTCTGTCATTAAATGTGATACATAAAACTGCCAATCAGGAGTATTGTTAGAAACATTAAAAGGCATACCACTTAAATGGACTGTAACCTTTTTTCCATTTGTTTTCCTAGAAAAAAAATCTTAGCTAGGTAAACATCTAATTATGGACAGGTTTTTTGGGGGCATTTTTCATCAAAAGTAGGTCAAGGTCAATGTCAAGAGCATAATGAAGGGTCCATTCACTTATGCAACACTCCAAATATTGAAACAATCCAATGAAACAATAGAAGTTACAGCAGATTAACCAAAAGGTAAATGTGTCCAATTTTTAAAAAGGAAACAATGAAAGAATATTCAAAAAGAATTTTTAAAAAAAAAAGGTAAACCTGACCAGACAACCCAGTGACACCTCCCAATGTCCACCCAGACATCATCAATTCAAAGAACAGAATTTTTCATTGAAAAACCCATCTAAAATTCTTTAAGAAACTTTTATCTTACCCTCAAATCCATAACCCATAACCCCTGAGTCATTATATATATATATATATATATATATATATATATATATATATATATATATATATATATATATATATATATATATATATTTCAATAAGATTCTTGAAAAGCTTACCTCTGCTTGGATTTCCCAACACCAACCCATTCTTTGGGTTGGAGAGAATCACCTCGAACACCTCATCTGGCTCCGGTAGGTCGTCATTGACAATCTCTATGTTGATCTGCTTACTGTTCATCCCATTCAGGAACACTAACTCCTGTATAGAACACAAACTAGAGCTATACTATCAGTGATGAATATGCCTGCTACTAGAATGACTGGTAAAGAAGGCTAAGCAACATAATGGACATTAGATGATGGGACAGATTGTGAAATGCATGATTCCAGGAGATTTTTTTTTCCCCTAAATAAGTATCATGTGATCCCTTTTGATATATATTGAGAAAGAAACAATCTGTGGGTCAAAATGAACACTGTGTGCCATAGAGTATCAGGATGTGAAAACTTGAGCAAGTCAGAAAAATGAGAATGGAACAGCCAATGTCATAGGGTCAGAAATTATTGTAGATTATTAGTTTGAAGTTACTGTAGTTATTTAAGTATATGTATAGTTTAGCTATGTTAGCTTTCATTATTGTCAGTACTTTGATTTTGGATGCGTATATGTGGACTGACTGACCAATCACTGACTGACATATTCAAAAACACAAGTGAAATACGCCATGTTGAATGCTATATGAAATGTGAACAGAAAACTGTTCATAAAAGAATTCCTAAAAAGAGACGTTGTCTGAAACGAACGAGGTCAAAGAACACGAATAAGGAAAATTCTCAGAAAAGAAAAAAACATTCTTGTCTTCATTGCTCCACCAACTGAGCCTGTCTACACAACAACTGTCACTGTATGAAAATGAATGGTATAGGTAACATGTGATAAGATATCCAAATATGTCTAACAAAACTTGCAATTAGTAATGGACAAAAGTCTATAGTAGACAAATGCAAAATGTCAGTGAATCATGACAAGGTATTTCTTCACATAAAGAAATAAATAACATCTGTTCTAACTAAGTCTGAATTGCTGCAACTTCATTAACTTAGAAATTGATGAATGTTACAGGATTCTAAAATTCAAAATGAGAAATAATCATATCATTATTAATTAAGGGTCAGGACTGCCACAAAATACCCCGGAAATTCCAAACCCATTAGTTAATGAATGTTACTTATTAAAACAATCATGTTGAAAGTTTGAAAAGGATTGGACTAACGGTATTGAAGTTAGAGCCCGGACAATCACAATTTCAAGTATTTTGTGTACGTCAAGGGCCATAACTTCTAAGTCATTCACGCAATAATGCTGGATATCGAACTCATCTGAGATATTATGGCCATGCACTTGTGTGGAAAGTTTGAAAAGGATTGGGCAAACGGTATTGAAGTTAGAGCCCAGACAACAAATGTTCCACACCTGCCCGCCTGCCCGCCCGCCCGCCGTGAGTGTTCACATAATATGCCCCATCTTAAGATGGGCGTATAAAAATTTTGACAAGAACTAATATCAACAATAAAAAGTTTACAATGGATAAAAAAATGATACAAAATTTTCCAAAGCTTTTGAAAAAGTTCATCATCATTCTGACTATAAATGTCAAAATTTGTATTTTATAGCATTTAGTTCTTTTTTCTTATAACTGAAATAAATATGTAAATATGAAAAGGATTTTCCAAGCAAGAGGGCCATAGAGGCCCTGGACCGCTCACCTGTGTAGAGGGTTATCCAAGGAACATATGTGCTAAAACATTTTGAAATCTGGCCAGTAGTTTTGAAGGAGATTATTTTCAAGGTTTTCATATTGTTTCTTTCCATTGACATGGATCAAGTTTATTTTAGCAAATTTTGTTAAGGTTCTGTCCAGCGGTTTCAGGAGATGTCATTTAAAGCAAATTGTTGACTGCGCACAACAAATGATGTACAACCGCGGACGGAGGATGATCACAAAAGCTTTTTTTTTCTTTTATTCCCTCTTTTCTGAGTCAGAGGGCGCTTTTCTTAATGATTCAATATATACATAAGAATCTAATAAAGAGGTTACTAAGATAGTGGCATTTGATGTTAAGTTTCTACTTTCCAATGATCTAAGAACAGGAATACAGCCTAATTTCCGCCAAAGAGCAGAGAGTCATAAGAAATCATAACCCTAACTGAATGAAATGCAGCAGAAATATATCAATACTCCATAATAATACTGTCATTATCATCGCCATAACTAAAAGGTCAAGGTCAAATAATTATATCCCAATTATATATAAAAATCATCTTGAATGTACAATATTTAGAAAAACAAAGGGGGTAAAATGTTTCTAATAGTTTAAGACTTCAGTGGAGCAACAACACTCATTTAAACTAAAGAATCCTGAAAAATGATCTTTCCAATGACATTGACCTTACAGGACTGAAATTACTAGCATTCTGACATACTATTGTTGTGAATTATGGAATTAATTCCTGATTAATTCTTACATGATAAAAGGTACGAGAGTAAAATTTACAAGACTTAATTTTTTTTCCCCCTGACTGCTGAAAAATAAAATCACTACATTCAAACTTTAAACAGAATATTATAATATTACATACTGGTTACATATATTATAAATTAACTTACAGTAACAGTAACATTAAGAAAACAGTATTACAAAAAGAAACACACACACACATGTATACCAAAAATTACTTTAATTCGATAGTTCTAAGGGATATTATTATCAGTTTTCCTATGAATATACAACATAATTATTTTGGACTGAGATAAAAAATAAAACAACATACAAAAGAAAATCACTCTAAGAATTGACAATAAGAATATATTAAAAGGAGATCAAATAATACCAACAGGTTTGGGTTCAAGTCTTACCTGTGAAGACAGTGAATCCTCTTCCCTACCCTCCACCCTATTTAAACATGCATGAAAAGAGGGGCTGTGATAAATAAAAACAAAAGGTGTTCTAAAGTGTTCCAGTGATGAAATATTCAAAATAAAGGTAGTGAAAACATATACATGTAATTATATAAAGACATCCCAAACCAATAAAACTTATTGTATCAAAGGAAAGATCAAACAAAAGCTCTGAATATCTGGTAGGCCCAAATAAAACAAAATGTCATGTGACAGAAGCATATTTCAAGTGATACAACTCAAAAGGAACCCTTGGCTATATTCTCAAAACTAAAACTGCAATGTTTTCCCCAAATAAATACTTAAATAAAAATAGTTTGTTTTCTTTTATCACTGAGTGAATGTAGTATGTTTCACAGATTTATTGCCCAACACCAGCCTCCGTGTAGATAAATTGTTGCCATAGTAACCCTACATATTGCAGAATTTCATGTATGATGTGCAAAATGATTGAAGATTCTGCAGCATATTATATCTGTGAAGGATTTACCTCAAATCTTGAGAACTTGTACTATGAAATCACAAATTCATAATTGGTTAATATTCTTTTTTTTACTGTCAGTCATTTAAAAATGTATCAATTTCTCAACAAAATGTATATATACAAAGAACATTACAGTACAGATCTATTATAATGCTGTATAAGGGGGTCAAAGCCTTGAAACTGTTCTGTTCTATAGAACAGCATTTCAAATGTACAACAAAAATAAATAAATGAAAGGTTTTGTGGGCCATTGTGTCAAGATTACTATAATAGAATGCTTAAAAAATCAAATCAGCTAATGGTAAATTCAGTATAAAACCTGACTAACTTAAATGAACTTTAAAAATGCTAACCCAGTCTACTTTTTAAAAAGATCTATTTAAAAGCCATAAGCATTAAGTAGCAGGGTCAGCTTTGACGTTTTTATATCAAGATTGTACCTGGGGAGATATCTTGTAGTCCAGACCAAGGTTTGTGCCCTCCACCAGACTCTGGGCATAGAAAAACACGGACACATCGCCAAACGTCCCAAGGTCACGCAGCACCGTCAGGGAAATATTTCGGCTCACTTCATCAACAGACACGCTGCATTCAGTATTGATAATCCATATTAAAACACATAGTTTTGCAATATTCAAGATCATACATGAAATGTGTGGAATAAATTCTAGTGTAAAAAAGGGTGTGTGTATGTGTGTTTTACCAAATCTTTATCTAATCAGTTTTAAATAGGTAGTGAAATAATGTGTCATTTAATTTCAGTTTCTACTTCAAAGTAAAATAAGTTCAAAATTTATTTTCATAAAATTAATTTTCATTTTTATTTCCAAGTATTGTCCCCCATGCTTTCCCAATATAATTTCATGTAAGTCCTCGTCTGCAGATATATTGGCTGACAGACTTTAAAGCAGAGTAAGAACAGAGCAACAGCAAAATATTTTTTCATACTCTACTATTTTTTCCTGTAATAGTTTGAATATTAAAAAGGCTGCACAATCATGTGACACTGTTCAGTGAATGATACTAACGGTACTAAAAAGTCTCAAACCTGACTTTCAATTTCTTTATTGAATATTAATCATGTTGCGTTTTCCTTTATTCTATTATTACATTTCGAGGGGCAGAGCGAAACTAAGCTAAGTGATAAAATGTATATATGCATTTAGCCTAATGGAAACATTAAAAGAGTATTTCAAACAACAATGATAGAAATAACCCACAAACAACCCTCTTCATTATATGTCGACAGAAGCATTGAAGGGTCCAACATTAAAATTGAAAATAATATTGTGCATAACAAATGAGACTTACACAGCTGACTCTGCAGCAAATACAGCCTCTCCTTTTGTTCCATCATTAGCATTATGATCACCTGGGCAACTGTTCCAGTGCTTCCTGTGAGTATACAATTATCATCATCTTCTATTTTTAATAAACTTTTTAAATCTCATGCAGAAATATTTACCACTGTAATTTTGTAGTATAAATATTGTTCCTATTTTGAATAAAGGTGAGACTGTAAGTTTAAGTTTGCTTTGGACTGCTTATATATTTGAATTCTGATCACAGAAACAGCTCTACTAATATTCATTATTATTTAAACAGAAAAATCTTTTAATCATCCTGCATACAAGTATTGATACAGTGCAGCTCTATTTAAATACTATAATAATTAGGATCCAAATATAGTTAAATGTACAACATTATATTTGACCGCAATATAGATACATGAAAATTGACCATAAGTCAACAAAATTAAATTGCAAAATACAAATTAGGGTCAAATGTTGGACTAAGCTATATTGGTTTTTTAATTCAAATGGAGCTTGTTATGATGGATCTACAGTGTACACTCAAGATCAGGACTGTGCAAGACCCACCTAGGACTGGCGGCTCCGCGCTGTCTGCCATGTCAACCAGCGATACGCTCAGCAGCCTCACTACAAACACCTCATCCACTTCTGGGTCATCGTCGTTAATAATGGTCACTGCTATACTGACCGATGAAACACCATCCCCGACATCAACAAATTTTCTCTCTGAGGCAAAGTCAGCATTGGGTGTTGCATACACAAGCTCTTCATTTGTCAAGGATACTGAACCGTTAGTGATCTGGTAGTCAATACGGATCGTGCCTGCGGAAGAATATACACTATTTTCTGAAGAATAACTGATATACACACATCATTCTTTTTTTGCATGATCTGATACTGTATTACATGTATGGGATGTAAAAAGTAACATATACATATAATTGCCTTGTAATTGGGCTCTATACATGTATTCCAAAGCTAGGGATATATCCAACATCAATACCCCAGTGTATACAAATGTTTACCTTACTCAACCTTTTAGAAAAAAAAAAACAACAAGATTCAAATGTGTATTTAATTCACTTTTTCACTTAAGTTCAGCACTCTATTGAAAGATGAATATAAAAAATTAAATATTATTTATCTTAGCTGCGCATACAATGGCAGGGGGTCAATCAGAATTTCAAACATTCAAATTTTTAAAATATTGCTGAAAAACACTAATTTTTTTTTTGCAACTGTAACGAATGATTTTAACTGGCAATCGGTTATTAATGATTACCCTGTTCCAGTGTTTATAGATGTATCTAAACTGACTTACAAGCTATCCAGTAGCTACACTGGGATAATAGGTAGTCAATGGTTGACCAGGTTTACACAAAAAATTAAATGAGTTTGCTTATGATACTTTTAATGAGCAGCTGGTCTAGCTGTGAATTGGAAAAAATGAAACTTATATGTTCAATGCTAAAACCTGAAAGGTACATTACCTATTGCTCCAAACTTCCTGTCCAGTTGTATGCTGACTGTTTCTTCATTCTCATTGATCCTGACATTGAGGGAGTTGGTGCCAAACTGGACGACACCATGTGGGTTATTGCTGCTCTCAATGGTTATACTGGCTGTCCTCAGTTGGGGGTCAAGCTGGGCTGCCCCTGTCACTCCAACACCTGTCAATACAATGTCTAGTTTTATAATACACTGTACTGTTATAGCATAGCCTTGTTAACTTGATTAGAACTTGGGAGAGTTATTTAATGAGTGCTTCATCACCTACAGCCATGCAATTAAGAATTTTTTATTTTTGATACCTAAAGCTAATTTATACCATCAGTTATTATTTGGACGAAGTTGATCTACTGATAGACTGACGAATAGACCTGCACTTAGGCTTTTGTAAAGGATTAAGCCCTTCTTTGGTTAGTTCGACCATATTTATAAATCAAATACTATAACAGGGCAGTTCACATACATTTAATACAAAATAAAATTTAATTGACAGATAAAAGCTTATGGAGATTTTCCCTTATTCTTTATAAGGGAAAGGGTGGGACTGATCAAGTTTTTTTTTGCTCATAAGTTCAGATAAGTCAACCCTGTAAACTCTATCAAGCATGAGAGAATTGCTTTCAGTCTGACCTGGCTTTACAATGGTCTACCATGATGTATACAAGGAGGACACCAACAAACTGACCTGTGGTGGTGATGGTGGACAGGTGAAGTTGGTACTCCTCGTTAACTTCAGGTATGTTGTCATTTAGCACGTCCAGGGTGATCGTCTTTCTGCTCTCATCCTGATTAACATCCAGATAGTTATTTCAAATCATTATGCAGCCAAAACACAATGCTACATTCATACTCCAGCTCATGGTGTTTCACAATAATTAAGCATTTTGGTGGAAATGAATGGTGATGTGATGCAAAAATTAGGAAAACACTTGGCAATGTTTGGTAAATAATTTACAGTAGGTGGCTAAGTATTCTACAGTCATTGAATGTTTGGCAAACACATCATGTGTTGAAGTGTGACCAGGATATACAAATTCCTCTTCTCCCATCCAAGCAAATGTCTTTTGAGGATGTATAGCTTGTCGTGAACGATATATATTGATTTAATTTATATTTGTATTTTATTTAATAAACGGAGCCCAGAGGAGCTCCACTTGGAGCAGCAACGGAGGTCATTAAGAAGGAGCAGCGGAGATGCTTAACGGAGCTGCTAAGTGCAGTAAATTCACGAGCTTTAGCTCAGTATATAAACCATCGCCATGTGCTCAGGGGGTTGTTTTCCGGATATTACTCTTACAGTATGGATCTAATATGTGCATTGAAATTCTAAATTTGTAACTTTTATCTTTGGCAATTTTTTCTTTAGGCGTTAGTTTTTTATATCTTGATAAAATGATTTAAAGTGCTTGAAAATTCAACTTTATAGATGGATTGATATGTTTTGGTTATTATTTTCTCCAATGTGGCAGTTAACAAAAATAATATTTCAGTCTAATTATATTTCAAGTTTCAAAAATAAAATTGGCCACATAGCTATATATCACATAGGATGACTCAATTCCCTTATGAAATGTGCTTGTTTCAGTCATAGCTAGACACATCCCAACTTGTCATTTGTATATAGCACCATCAATCATACCAGTGTTTATAAGGTACATCTTGGCTTAATAAACTGCCATATACTCTGGTGTCATAAAAGAAGAGATTTTTTTTTTCAGATTTTATCAGTAAGTGCTTACTGGGAGGAACTGTATGGTGCCCTTGTAGTTCTGGAAACCCAGGGTGGGGTCAAGGCCATTCAGCCCCTGTATCAGCCAATCAACAGTCACTGTGCCATACTGAGATGGTGTCCGCACTACGTCTAATGTCACCGTGTCTCCTAAGGTGGAAACAAATCACATGGTTTATTTATCAAAAATAAATATTAATACAATCAGTAGCAGGCTAGAAATGTATGTTTATATGTACAGGACAAACCAGTGAAAAGTTAAATAGTTTAAGGACTGAGTCTGTACTTCAGATGTGTAATTAATCCAATCTGTACATGTAATAAGGCTGATCATCAATCATTTAAGCATAAAAACATAAGGATTATGTAAATGATTAAACAACCATCAGTATACCAACCTTCCTTAGCCAGCAGTGATGTGGCAGCCAAGCCAACCATCCCAGCCACCTGGTCATTCTCCAAGATGATCACAGTGGCTGTGCCATTCCGAACCACTGCCCCACCGTTCACGTTGGTCAGTCGGATAACGATGAACTTGGCCAGCTCTGGGACGTCATCATCAAGCACTGTGACACTGATTACTGGAAGTGAGTGAATCAATGTGTTTACAATGGTATCTTTTGTTATCATCTCAAATTTAAAAAGGTTCTGCCCATTTAATTCTCCATTACCTAAAACATAGTGTCAGCATCAAAAAATCTACATTAATTTTGCAAGTTATTTTTAATTTAAAGAAATCATAAATGGGTGCAAAAAACATATTCATTTTCTATGTAGCATACAAAACAGCATTCTTCTATATCTAGATAGAAAATTACATCACAACAAGGAAAGTAAAAAAAATGTTTTTATTCTAGTGTTCAGGAAAATATTTAGATCTCTAACTCAAGTATTCAAACTGAATTTATCAGGAATTCTATCATTTTAGTATGTTATCAAATATCTGAGTGTACAACCAACTCACATTTCCGGGTTTCCCCAGGCATGAAGTTAAGGGTGGCCCCATCAGCCCGAAAATCCACTCCATACACAGCGGTGGTAGCAGTCTGATCCACAAACCAGTCTACTGACACCTGGCCAATAGTGCCCCCTGGTGGATAAAACATAACCATAAGTATGTGCAGCAATCAACAGTAGATACTCCCACGTGTCTGATGGTGCAATGAATATGAAGGAATCATAAAGAACAGCATTACCTTGCTTTTTAAATGTCTTTTTAAGGTATACAGTTTTTTTGCAAGAGTGAATAAGTCAGCTATATAGCTAGATCTGAATTTTTTCTGAAGAAAAAATAATTAAAACACATTAACAAACAAAAATCAACAAAAAACAAACACCTATGTGCTTTCTGCAATTTACAGTAGATAATTTTACATATCAAAATGTAACTGCTCTGGAAACATACTGGGAACACGTCATATTCTCACCAAAGGTGATTGAGTTGTGAGTGTTTTTTTCCACAATCAATTTAAAATGAACAAGGTTTTCCAGCCCCATTACCTTGTCTCTCCACCACGAGATCCACCGCCAGATTGTCCTTCTCCTCCACCTGTATTGTGTGTCCCTCATCATAAGCCAGGGGACTATCACTGTAGACAGTTAGGGCTCCATATGTGTCATCATTGGCCTTAATAGTGACAACAACACTACGCAGCTCGCCAAGGTACGGAGTGTTCTCTGCTGAGGGTGCTGTCCCTGACACGTCAACACGGATCAGTTGAACTGTAAATTTCTCATCCAGCTCAGGAATACTGTCTGCTGTGATAGACACAGGGATCGATCCTTCAACTTCTCCCTCTTCCAGTAGAATGTATCCGTCAGTGACTGTGGAGTAGTCTTCTCCTGCTGTTGCCAGGGCACCTGTCAGTTCTCCTGCCTAGAAGGTAAGAATCAGTAATCTAGACGGGTAACTCAAGGTATAAGGATCTTAAAAACAGATAATGAGGATCTAAAACTCTATTACATTTATCACACATGTTAAAGATGAACATGTCAGGCAGCAGCTAGATTTATCTGTACAAATCTGTCAACATACTGTAATGGAAGCCTCCAAATACATTAAAAAAATATATCCTTCGTTTTACTTCATCTAGCAGCTACAATGTACTTCTTGTTCCTTTGAAGAAACAAGAGGGCCAAGATGGCCCTTGGTCGCTCACCTGAGAAAGATGATTGCTTAAGAAATAAAGATGCTTGAGTGTAAAAGTGAAATCTGGCTTTTTTTATGGTGAAATGGGCATAACTCCTAAATTTACAAGTCAATATCAGTTATAATTGAACCCGATTGTGAGATTATGGGCATAAACATTGCCTTAAAGTTTAAAAATGATTGCTCAAAAGATGAAGATGCTAGAGTGTAAACAAAGTGATTTCTGGCATTTTTTTATATTAAAAGGGGCTTAACTCCTGACCTAATCAACTGATCTCAGTCATAATTAAACTCAATCGAGACCTTATGGTCATAAGCATTGCCATAAAGTTTGAAGATGATTGCTCAAAAGATGAAGATGCTAGAGTGTAAACAAGTGATTGGCATTTTTTATATTAAAAGGGGCTTACTCCTGACCTAATTGATGAATGTCAGCCATAATCGAACTCAATCGAAACCTTATGGTCATAAGCATTGCCATAAAGTTTGAAGACGATTGCTCAAAAGATGAAGATGCTAGAGTGTAAACAACTTGAAATATGGCATTTTTTGAATATTAAAAGGGGCATAACTCCTGACCTAATGTTCCGATATCAGCCATAATCGAACTTGGCCGAGATTTTATGGTCATAAACATTGATATAAAGTTTGAAGATAATTGCTCATGAAATGAAGATGCTAGAGTGCAAACAATGTGAAATCTGGCTTTTTTGAATTTTATAAGGGGCATAACTCCTGACCTAATGTTCCGATATCAGCCATAATCGAACTTGGCCGAGATTTTATGGTCATAAACATTGTTTTAAAGTTTGAAGATAATTGCTCATAAAATGAAGATGCTAGAGTGCAAACGAACAAATTGTGGACGACGGACGACGGATGGACGGACGGACGGACGGACGGACGGACGGACGACGGACATTCATCGATCCTAAAAGCTCATCCTGAGCACACGTGCTCAGGTGAGCTAAAAAGGAACCAGAAGATTCATGGTTATGCTTCCCAAAGCGTTCCTGGGTACAGGAGTTTAAGTTTAGTATAGTAAATGTTTAGAGTAATGTATAAAATATTGTTGAAATAATTTTTGCCAACCATCTGCAGGCCTCATTTTTCATGGGATTAATGCCACTAAAGCAATTACAGTAGAAGACCATGAGGTTATAAGTTCAAAACAAAAATTTATTCAGGATATTAGTTTCCGAGAAGAAGCGCTTTTTAAATTATTATATACAATATATGAAACTAGCTGATCGCCTAGGGGCCTCATTTCTCAAGGGCTTGATCAACTTTATTTTAGCAATTTATTAGACCACGAGGTGACCACAGATGCCAAAAGAAATTAAATTCTAACCAATAGTTTCATAGAAGATTTTTGAAATCTTATATATGGAGTATACCATTACAAGGAAACTAGCTAATCCCATATGGGCCTCATTTTTAAAGGGATCAACTTTATTTATTAGTGACCATACATGCCAAAGAAATTAAATTTTAAATAACTTTTCTTAGCAATTATAATACATGTAGAGGGTTATAAGATGACCATTAGTGCCAAATGAAATTAACTTAAAACCATTAGTTTCATAAAAAATAATTTTGAAATTTTCTAAATGCATGCATGTACATGAGTTATAAGAAAGTAGGCCTCATTTTCATGGGATCAACTTTATTTCAGCAAATAAAGAAGAAGGCTATAAGGTGACTATAATGAACAAAAAGTGAGCTCAGCCGACATAACAGCAACTAGAGTTGCAGGAAAACGTGAGAAGCTTTTAGAGTCGTATGATCTTTACCTCTATTGAGTTCAACCTTGCTGCAATACTGGGGTCAGAAGTACATCTATTTCATCAAATCCTCTGCACCCTTTCAGCAAGTCAAACCTTCTCTCACTTGCGACACATACAACTCCAGTGCTTTCAGCGCTTTGATTTATTGCATGCTGATAACAAATAGTTACTAACCTTGGTAGTGTCCTTGACATAGTACTGGACACTGGATGACACCGTGGAAGAGGGAAGGTTGGAGGACTCAAACAAGGTACACTGTTGTGGATTCAGGGACAACTCAAATGACTGGCAGTTGATCCGAGATAGACATGCCTTTGCACACACCTGGGTTTTAGATGTAAGGCAATGGTTATGACAGAGGGCAATATATAATATTTAAATGGAATGGATAATAATAATAAACAAGAGTGTTCTCTGGAACATGTGTGTCACCTGCTGAAGCATATTGGACAGACAGACAGACAGACGGACGGAAGGACGAACAATCAGACGTCTGAAAAGTGATCCCTATGTTTCACCTCTGCTTACAGCAGGTGACACAAAAAAAAACATGTAATTATGTTGATCATTTTTAAAACATTTGTGATAACAAATATTTTCTGTTAAGGGTCATCTTATTTAGGCATAAGGTCAATAATTATTGTACTCAAAGTAAATGACATCACCCTAAGGTCTAGATAGAAATTGGCACCCTGTGTTTTGTGAAGCTGTTGTAGACAATATATGTAAATTATGTGCAGAGTTTAGAGATTAAATGACATGTTTTGGTTGCCTGTATGGGAGACTTTCAACTTCCAGCAGGAGACAAATTTAAATTCGGGAAGAATTTATCCCAGTTGCATGTCACTTTGTTAAATTTGTGAAGGTCAAAATATAAAATACTTCCACATAATATATATCAATTACAAACATGTTTCTTTGACCTTATTGCCAAACAAGTGATAACTTCCATTTACAAGGAAAACAGCTTAATGTCATCAACACACCAGTTTGGGGTCTTCATTACTCAGTAGATCAATATTTTCTCCAGTAACTGCTCGACTCCCAGGTTTGGGGTCAAGAAAATAGGTCAAGACTTCTGATCCCATCTGCTGAACACTTGTGACAGTAACTGTATTGTCAGTCCTATAATACACCTTCAGTTGTCCGAAATTTCCACCACTGAAACAGAAAAATGGAGAAAAACAATGAAACAAAGAAAAAAATCATTCAACTTAAACTATCAATAGAAATGATGAATACACATGCAAAAAGCATACACAACTGCAGATCCGACGATTGTTGGTTAGAAATCTGTTTGGGGCAAAAAAATTCCATGACTTTTCCATATGTTATTAGTACTAATCCATTTCAGGAAACATTGATAGGGATTAGTACAAGTTAAAAGAATTTGCTTCCCAATTAATGTAAAATAAAATGAGTTTTAACTAACAAATAGCATGTCTGGAAAGAGAATAGTTAAATGACACAACAAGAAGGAACAGGAGAAATGCATCAAGTGTGTGATTCCAGTAAAGCCCTTACAGAACAAGTAAATCCGGCAATAAGTACCAATCAAAATGATAATTACAGTACTACAATAGCATGGTGTACTCATTTTTTGAAAATTTCAAAGGAGAAAAGCACATCTTTACAAGATCCCGTTACTTTCTATAATAGAATTCTGCAAAGGATACTTATTAAATAATCCACATATTTGTTGTGAATTAGATTTTAAAATTTATGTAACTAAGTTTTATGTTTTATAGCTTAATCAACTCTAATAGCAAAAACTCTTGAAATTAATTAAAACAGATAATGGATTGCATTACATTTGATTTCCCTTCACATGCATGCTCTAAACTCTCATTTAGCCTCTCAATCACTCATACAATATAATAGACATTACATCTTATCCTAACTGTATTTAGTGTAATGAACAAGGGACATACCTCCTGACCAGTCCCAGCTGCTGTACAGAAGTTGTCTCCCTTTCCTCCACACTGTACTGTGCACTACTGAACTGCACCACACCGTGGGGGTTGTCATTGGAGAGGATGGTGAGGGTGAAAGGTATCCCTGTCAGCTATACGTCCCCCATTAGTCACACTCACTAACTTTACCTTGATGTCCTGTAACAATAATACACATACAACAATTATACTACTGTACAATACTTCATCAACCATTACAGCAGTTACTTCCTTTTTAAACTTGTATTGTTGTAAGGGGAGATCACTAAGTAGAGGATGGATAACTGAAAAAAAAATGCTCTGCCAATCAAATGCTTCTTCCTACTATATTTTAAGCCTCATCTGAAGACTTAATGCAATGAAGACACATAAAACAACATCAAAGACCCTAAGGGCTGCAATGACAATAAGTTAAATGCCACACATCATTGTTGATATATTATATCTATGGAATTCAAAAGATGTGAGCTCTATTTTAAACATGATTATATACACACTCCTAATAGGAAGCAATGAACTTTTCCAGTCTCTGCAATAAAAATTAAAATCTTGCTGCCTTTACTTATTGTAATTAGATAATCCATGACTAGGTTAACTGCTAACAAACAGTATCACAAACCTCACTTGGTCTCTGTGTAAATCAGGTTAATTATTGGCACAGGTAGCTACTGGCTAATGAGCATTTATTATTTTTTTAATCTTTTTGTTGTCACTGGAAATGCCCATTAAGATTTTATTTTCTCCCAAAAATAAAAAAAATATGGAACAAGACAAGAACTGACCTCTTGCCCCTCTGGCAGGTCATCGGGTAGCACGGTGATGTTGATTGTTCGACTGGCCTCGTTACTCACAAAGAAGATGGACCCGGATGTGGGTGTCACATCACTGGTGGCGGGACCATCTGTAACCAGAGTCAGGCTCACACTCAGTTCATACAAACAATTACAGTGTAGTTTCATAACAGTGCTGAAGTTGGGGTCCAAACCCATATACAGCGTTTTATTGAACAGCATTAAGCCTATATGACACAATAAAAAAAAACAGGATTTAGGGTCCATGGCTGAAATTAAAAACAATCATGGTTTAAATACTGAACCCCAAAATATTTAATTTGCTATTATCTGTCAGTCTCTCTTATCCAGGTTTAGGTGATTATATTCCTGTGATCATTTTCACCCTCATCTGACAGATCCTGCCTACCTCCAAGAGTGGCCTCCCATATCAGTGTTGCTATGCCGCTGGTCCCGCCTGTCCGGATAACGGTCAGAGTGACCACAAGTGACCCTGAGTCTGGTTCCTCAACTGCCCGCCCATTCTCAGAAAACTCTAAAGTAGAAAAATTGTACTCTCAAGATATAAATATGATGAAAAATGGTTTAGTTCTGTTTATGGCTGACTATATCTACAATTCAGTGTGTAAATTTATATAATGATAATTAATAAGAGGATTCATAAGAAATCTTAATGAAATGCAGGGTATCAAAGCTATAAATAATATAATTGTGAATAACATAATATATTACATGACCAATGGCATTATTGATCTAGTAGAACTATCAAGATTCTAGGAAGAATAAAAGTTATTTAATAAGAAAAAACAAGGAAATTTAATAAAACAAACTGATGCATTTTAAAATCACTTACCAAAAAAACACACCTCCCTTAATTGAGACGCTAATTACTGTTAACAATTAAAGGTGCCGATAACTGTCTCTCACTGCCGATAACTGTCGCGTGCTAGTGACACCGTTTACATAACATTTTCACAGCGTGCAAAAATTCCAACGCACCGGATGACTAATCAATCAGCCAATCAAAGGTGTTAAAATGAAATACAACCTTGTTTACACGTAAATTCAACATAGTATTAGGTCAGCGTGACATTAACTGTTAAGGTGCCGATAACTATAGCACTTGCTCTATTGCATTCCATGTTGCTTTAGAAATTAATGAACATGGTCATGTAATTACTTCATGCCAATTGACAGAAATGACAATGAAATTGTATAATGTTGCATAAAAACATGTATCATAAGCAGGGATCCTAAAATTTTGGAATCTCAACCGGTCGACGGCAAAATCCCCCCCCCCCCTTTACAACAATTCCGTTCCGTACCCCCCCCCCCTTTACAACAATTCCGTTCCGTACCCCGCCCCCCCCCCCCCCCCGAAAAAAAACATAACCGAAAAAAAAATTAAAAAAAATAACATTGATATTTTCAATCAACATACCCTGAATCATTTGCAGTGTGAAAATAGATCTTTTATTATATTTCAGCATCCTGTTGGCATAATAAGGTATTTTTCTGCAATATTTACCTCTACGAAATCGAAAGTTTGTTTACCGGAAGTGCATGTATATGACGGTCTGTATATGACTCTAACGAATCAATAAATTGTTGGAAGCAGTCGTTTTGGTGTTGTTTATTATGTGCCTTTGTGTTTATATATTTTTTTTGTCAATAACTTTTATTCATTTGTGATTATTTTTTTTATTTAAATGCGTTGTGCTGCAGCTAGCCACTACCATGTGTGTAAGTAAGTAAGTAGCGTTCGCCCCTGTGCCACGTCGAGGCCCAGCACATTTTTGTTCTTACAAATTACAAATTACTAAGGAGATCAAACATTTTGATTAGCCTTTGATATTGTCATTAATTACCGCATTTAAAAGTCGACCGGTTACAGTTTGCAAACAAGCAATGGTCCATTATTACGGCATAGATAATTACACGGCACCGTCCAAATAACCGCGAAGTACAAACCGTCAATCCATTCATCTTAACTGCCCAATAATGACCTAGACGGGTGTCCCTGCCTGACCCCCACTGACACCTGCCCCGAGGACACACCGGAAATTCAAGAAGTAGGTCAATTGGTGTGTAAGAGGGACTATTATGAACCGTTTGGACCGATTTTGAAAGTTTTAGACGAGGATTATGGATTTTTTTTCGACCGATTTTTTTGGTACTTTTTGAAATCTGAACCGGTCGATTGAGATCAAAATCGGTCAAAACCGGTAAAAAATCGGTTTTTAGGATCCTTGATCATAAGTACAGTATTAATATTAATTTATAATTCTTTACATTTTTTTCGCTTTTCCTTCTCAGAGGATTTACATTATCAACATATATTGAAATTCAGTGAGACTGTATTTTGTATTGCAGTAAGATGAAATGACATATGTTACTAGATCAGTCTGCATGTGTCTTACAGTCAGTTGGTGAGAAGGCTTTATATTGTTCTCCTTTGAGATAATCAAAGTGCTCAAGGCACTGAGAGACTATTAGCAAAATTTACATGAAAGAGCTATAATTCTAAACCTAGTGTTTCAGCAGTGTTGAACTTGATAAATGCAAAGGTCATAATTATGACGTCATTAACTCAAAACGGATGATTTCCTGCTACTTTAGTTATTATTAAGCCCTTTGTTTCATGATAATCCCACCTCAGTGTCTTGGGTTCTTTGATTTGTCTCATAATAATCTAAAGCAAGGATCATGACCCTGATTCCCTTCATAAGTTACATACCAATTGAGGTCATGACCTTACTTCAGTAGTTCATTCAGTACAGATAAATAAGATAGAGTAATTATGCAAAGTAGCATTGCATGTTTTTGATTTCCTGCTACATGGCACAGGCTCCACCAGTCTAAAAGCACTGTAAAGACTATTTAGACTGAAGACTTAATTTAGAGATATGCTTTCAATCTGGTCTGATTTGTCTTAAAAGGTGTAAAAATTGTTAACCAGACAGATTTTATTAAGTGTGTATGTTTATACCAAAGGCTCCATTTGGATCATCAGATGTATCAATATACACCGTGGTGCTGATTTCCGTCCCCAGGACTCCTCCACCTGACACCTGGTCCAACTGTACTACAAAGGTTTCTGGGTCTTCAGGCACATTGTCGTCTAGGATACGGATGTTAAGAGGGGCAGAGGTGACACCTACACCTAGTGTCACAGTGTTGGACATGACGACATAGTCCAGTCCAGATCTAGCTGTCCCATCTGTCACCTTGAATGTGACACTCACCTGGAAGAACAAATCATATCCATGTAACTGATACAAGATGTAACATGGCAGCTTATTACCTGAGTTCTTTTACCTGTAGAATGTGCAAAATACAAAGACAAAGTGTCCAAATATATATAAAAAAATGAACTTCAAATCTTATATAAAATGGTTACAAACAACGTTAGTATTTTCTTGCCCATGGATTTAATTGGTACACATAGTAACTACATGCTCCCAATAAGGAAACTGAAGGTTAAAGAGACTGTTAAATGCAAAAAAATAATTAAATGAGAGAAGTCAAATAATATACACTTGAGTTAACAAAAAGAATATACTGTCCCAGGTAGGCACACATATGTTCAGAATACTATCAAAACAAAATTTTAAGACTTGATGAAAGAATATGATTCTATATGGTTCTACTTTCATTTTGTATAATATTGATATCTGTATTATTATGTCACTATTTTTTTTAATGTAAGATGCAAAATAAAACATCTTTTCAACAAATTGACTTAATTTTTTAACAAACACATGAACAAACTGGCAACTATTACCTGGCCAAATGTGCCCCCATATCTGGTGACAAACAAAAAAGGTTCTGTCTGGTCCTCTGGCACTGTGGGGCTAAGGGGAGACAACACCAGCTCTCCATTGGCATTATCGTTCAAGTTGATGATTATCTGCCCATAGGACTCTGAGTCTGACCCCAACCTTGGAGAGTTGTCCACTGAAAAGTCAAGTCAGGGAAAACTGTAATTAAACTTATAACTTCATCTACCATTTTAACTAATAATAAATATTATGACCAATGAAAAATATCTTCTACAAAGAGATTTTTCTTGAAGCTATCTAAATACATGTGTATGAAGTTTTAGAAAATAGGTTGACAATATATTACTGAGGCAAAGTAAAATTTGGAACAGGAGTTACTTACATATGAGGCTATGATATGTAATATTTTTCTCTCACTCTGTGACTATGTACACTGGTGAAAATACACACACAAGCACTCAGTGGCATATCTAGACATTTTTCAACATAAACAAAATTTGGCCAACGTGTTTATTTTGTTAGCTTATATGATTAACTTTTTGCGATTATTAACTTCTTAAATTTGAACTTACAGCATGGGTGATTGAAAATAAGGAATTAAACACTGCAAAAAACAGAGGTGGTTTCAATTAGCACAACACACATGTCCTGCAGACTGGACAGGTTTAGTGCACTCTGTTATTTTACTCACCTTGATCATTAACTGTATTCAAAACAGTAAAACAATTCTTACATTGAACAAAATGCACATACTGTTAGGCATTACTGATAATTGTGCATTTATCTGGAAACATTCTTGTTTTTAATTCTGAAGATGTGCCAATAGTCATTTTTTTTAACAATTCAACATCACATCACACTAGTTAGTAATATTTCCTCCTTCAAAAAAGTTAAATTATTTCTTATGCAATATGAATAGTTCCAACAACTGGAGACCTAAACAAAGAATCATAATACTGAATAAACCACTTTCACATGTCATGAGATCCGAAAGACAATGAAGTTTACCAAGGTTCTGTTACATTTATTCATAATAGTACACAAAGCTTATTAAGAACTGTTATACCCTTACAAAAATTAAATATGAAAAGGTGAAGACACATACTCACAAATACTGGAAACAAAATTACCTAATTTCTATATATGGCTCAAGCTTGACCTTCCAGTATTCCTAGCCTAAATACAGCTAACAATTGAAATAACCATAAAATAAAGTTAGCAGTATCTATAAAACTTAAGAAAAATATAAATGGATGTAACATGAGTAAGACTTACCTGGCCGAATCTGAGCTCCCTCAATAAGCTGTATGCCTGTCAACCTCACATATACTGCCTCATCCTCTTCAGGTTCCGTGTCATCTAGAATATTGACCTTAAAGGTCATGACCTCCACCCCTGCCCCAAACCGAACAGATCCTGCTGACATTTGGTAGTCACTGAGCCCAGCCCTGGGGATAGTGCTGGGTATGTAGGGGTACTGTTCAGTAGGGGTCAAGGTTGTGTAGTTCACCTCCACCACTCCAAACAGTCCACCTACTCTCTCTATTGTCATGGCAACAGCTGGAGAAAATAAAAGCAAGATAACTATATTATGATATGATCTAAAATAAATTTGGCATTTTGTTATATCATCAAGTTTCCAATAACTGTTCATTTATGTATAAGTTTTACACCCTTGCAAGATCAAGAGAGAACTTGCTACAACCAGCATTCAAACTAAAAACCTACTGATCCCAATCAAGATCACTTCTGGACCCAGGCTTCCTCCTTTTTCAGAAAATATCTATGCTTTGCACAAATAAATAGAAGACTGCTGCCTTTACCTTTGGTGAAATAATGAACGACACAAAAATACAAGAAGCATTTTTATTTGAAAATACACAAAAACACAAGATGCATTTTGCATTTGAAAGTAAATACTTGATTAGTATGTCTTCAATTATTATCTTCATTACCTGCATTTTCTTCATTCACTGATTTTGGTCTCTGGGTTCCAGGTATAATAAATCGTCCATAGGGTTCATCGTTTGCCCTAACTGTAACCTCTGCTCTTAGCCTCTGACCCAAAGCACCCTACAAACAAAATTATGTAAAACGGTTTAGTTTCATAATACATGTATTGTTAATATTACAAGCTGTTGTTGATATATTTTTTGATATGAAACTGCTTCCTTATTTATATATAAATGCATATATGTCTGAATGCATCAAGACTGACCAGAAAGTGTGCAATCTGCCCCAAATGGTTTGAACAGAGAGATGCTGGAGACAGGGTGTTAGACATTGTAGCTTCCAAACCCTGGACACCCGCAGCGGATGAACACTTAACTCAGGATGAAGTCAAGTACTATAGCACCAAACCCTTTATTCCATTTAACAATAGTTAAATAAAGTTATTAAAGATGTGAATTTTCAAAAATATCACTATCTGTCCTCCCACGGCCTAACAAATATGAAGTACATGTACATACTTATTTCTCAAGAATTCACATTATGATCAACTTGATCTATCACTAATGGTAATCAAAAATGAAGACCATATACTATAACACTGAAACACTGTCCAAAGTTCATCAAGAGCATCATCAGCTGCATTTGAGAATTAAAGAGACACAACACAATGAGACTTAACATGCATTATTCCAGTACAGCTCCCATTAAATGGCTCTTTCTGGATTTTTTTCTTTTAAAAAGGGAGTGTGCAAAGAGGTTAAAAATTGGTACCACTTTCCTGTTCAAGTCATTTTATGAACCAAAAAAGTTTTTAAAAATTCATGTGACAGGAAAATGAGCCAAATTTTAATAATTAGGGCCACTTCCAGTCATTTTTACAGTCACTGGCACATTTAGCACTGAACAGCATGAACCCTGACTTAACAATGTGAAAGGATAAAACATCAGATGTATACACACCCTGGACACCCCTGTAATCTGTACAACAAACAGCTCATCCAGTTCAGGAACCGTGTCCCCTCGGATCTTCAGCAGGAGGTCAGCAGATGTCTGTCCGTTCATAAAGGTCACATTGCCACTGTGATCCACAATGTCATTGTCCTTGTCACTGAACACTTCCCAGGCAACCTCCGTCAGTCCTATATTGCCCCCAACACGTTCAAGCTGGAACATAAATGATGTCCATCCACAGTCAAATAATACAGAGAGAGAGAGAGACAGCACTTTATTATAGCTAACTTGTTTCTTTTTAATGTTGGCTCAAAAGAAAGTGTTTCTAAGTAGGCCTACATATTGATAGTTGGACAAGTACTTTGTGTCTAGGACTGCCATTAAAGAATCTTCTCCATGCCTTGGATTGAGCCCAATCTTCACATCCATTAATAGTGTGAACTACCACTGGACAATGGCAGCTTACCAAAGTAACAAGAGCTGTCCGAAAGACAGCATGCTCGACTATTCGGGTATTTGATAGTGACGCAATACCATTGTATTAAAGCAGTATTAAAATCATTTATGTGACTCAATAATATTAATATATAATAGTTATTGTATTAAATAAAAAAAGTTAATGCAATTTTTTAATTTTCTATAAGTATTTAATAATTATTATTAATTTAATTAATTAAATTTAATTAATTAAATTTATTAAAATTTTAGTTCTGCAGGTTTGGTTCATGTCTGGGATGACTTGTGTGAAGTTTAAATCCAATACACCAAGGGGTTACAGAGTAATGACATTAATTTAGTTGCAAAAAACTTTAACCAAAAATGTTAACGCAAATTTCTAAGTCGAAAAAGGCCCGTGATTTAAGTAAAATTCTAGCAAGAGTTGTTCATCTTGGTTCTGCAGGTCCATTTTATGTTTAGGAAGACTTGTGTAAAGTTTAAATCCAATACACCAAGTGCTTAATGAGTAATAATATTAACTTAGTTGCAGAAAAACTTTAACCAAAAATGTTAACGCAAATTTCTAAGTCGAAAAAGGCCCATAATGTGAGTAAAATTCTAGCAAGAGTTGTCCATCTTGGTTCTGCAGGTTGGTTTCATGCTTAGGAAGACTTGTGTAAAGTTTAAATCCAATACACCAAGTGGTTACAGAGTTATGATATTAACTTAGTTGCAGAAAAACTTTAACCAAAAATGTTAACGCAAATTTCTAAGTTGAAAAAGGCCCATAATTTGAGTAAAATTCAATCAAGAGTTGTCCCTCTTGGTTCTCTAGGTTTGTTTTGTGCCTAGAAAGACTTGTGTGAAGATTGATTGCAATACACCTACTGGTTTCTTAGATATGACTGCCAACACCGACGCTGACGCCGGGGC
Source organism: Solen grandis (assembly GCA_021229015.1). Lineage (NCBI taxonomy): Eukaryota > Metazoa > Mollusca > Bivalvia > Adapedonta > Solenidae > Solen > Solen grandis. The sequence continues at coordinate 59,772,961 of CM037780.1, forward strand.
GAGTAGAATAGCTCTCATATTCTCTGAATAGTCGAGCTAACAACTAGAACTATCACTAAGGTAATTAACACCCCTGATTCCCACCTTTTTTTCATGCGATGTTTGTGCAGAACAGGATGTGATGTGATAGAACAAGACAAGCATTATTCTTATATAGACCCCACTTCTGTAATTACATTTGGCTATGGAGAGTGATCCTAATCATTCCATCATTTAAGAAGTAACATCCAACCTGAAAAAGTTCAGATGTTTCTATTATACACATAGGTGAGTAGTGAAATCCATTCAAGCTGAATTGAATAGCTTGACATATTTTTCAACTAGACAAGGGCAAATGTTGAAGTGTATAACGACATACCTGCAGTGTGGCATAGCTGAAACCACTGTCCCCGGTCTCCTCAGCCTGTACCCCCAAGGATGTATCGCTGAATGAAAACACTCCAAAAGCGCCATCTGAATGTTCTATGGTTACCATGATGACAGACCCCACCCCCAGGGAAGCCCCGCCTGATGGGTTAAGCAGACTAACTACAAAGGATTTCTCATCTTCTGGAATGTTGTTGTCAATGATTGTGATGTCCACAAATGCAAACCTCTGTCCATCCAGGAAATTCAGCCTTCCAACTCCAGCCTGAAATAAATAATATTGACCCTTAACCCAAGCATTACCATTAGTAACCTAGGCAACTATCATTGACCCAAATATGGTAGTTATTCAATCACTGTCAGCCTGTTCAGATTTTACATGAAAATGAAATTTTTGGAATCTTCTTTTTAGAAAAAAAAAACAACATAAAATAATTTAACTGACTCTGTGTAAATGATGTTTATAAAGTACCAATGAGTAAAAGGGACAATTCAATATCCAAGGAATACGTTCAGTACTAATAATGAAAATTCATTATTGATGGCAAGGGTCGAGGTCATGTATCTATATTCTTCATAACAAGCTCTGTAGACAATAGATTTTATATTTCTTTACTTTAAGAAGGTCAATTAATATCACAAATGAAAACATTACTCATAAAATAACAAGAGGCCCATGATGGCCCTAAATCTCTCACCTGAGATAAATAGGTTGACCCAAGGAACATCTGTACCAATTTATTTTAAAATCTGGCCAGTAGTTTTAAAGAAGATGATTTTTAAAGTTTTCATATTTTTTTTCTTTTTGTTGCCATGGCAACCAGAGTTCTATATGGATCAAGTTTATTTTAGCAACTTTTGTGAAGGTTGACCCATGGACCATTCCTGCCAAGTTTAATCAAATTCTGTCCAGTGGTTTCAGAGGAAATGTTGATTAAAGTTTTCCCTATATACATATTAGGCAAATAAGCCCCGCCCCTGGTGGCCATGTTTTTTTACGGATCAGAATAATTTTAGCAACTTTGGTAGAGGTTGACCCAAGGAACATCTGTACCAATTTATTTTTTTAAATCTGGCTAGTAGTTTTGAAGAAGATGATTTTTAAAGTTTTCATTTTTTTTCTCTTTTTGTTGCCATGGCAACCAGAGTTCTACATGGATCAAGTTTATTTTAGCAACTTTTGTGAAGGTTGACCCAAGGATCATCCTGCCAAGTTTAATCAAATTCTGTCCAGTTGTTTCAGAGGAGATGTTGTTTAAACGTTACTCTATATACATATAAGGCAAATAAGCCCCGCCCCTGGCGGCCATGTTTTCGTACGGATCAAAATAATTTTAGCAACTTTGGTAGAGGTTGACCCAAGGAACATCTGTACCAATTTAATTTAAAATCTGGCCAGTACTTTTGAAGAAGATGATTTTTAAAGTTTTCATTTTTTTTTTTTTTTGTTGCCATGGCAACCAGAGTTCTACATGGATCAAGTTTATTTTAGCAACTTTTATGAAGGTTGACCCAAGGATCATCCCTGCCAAGTTTAATCAAATTCTGTCCAGTGGTTTCAGAGGAGATGTTGTTTAAAGGTTTCTCTATATACATATAAGGCAAATAAGCCCCGCCCCTGGCGGCCATGTTTTTTTACGGATAGGAATAATTTTAGCAACTTTGGTAGAGGTTGACCCAAGGAACATCTGTACCAATTTATTTTAAAATCTGGCCAGTAGTTTTGAAGAAGATGATTTTTAAAGTTTTCATTTTTTTTTCTTTATGTTGCCATGGCAACCAGAGTTCTACATGGATCAAGTTTATTTTAGCAACTTTTTTGTAGGTTGACCCAAGGATCATCCCTGCCAAGTTTAATCAAATTCTGTCCAGTGGTTTCAGAGGAGATGTTGTTTAAAGGTTTCTCTATATACATATAAGGCAAATAAGCCCCGCCCCTGGCGGCCATGTTTTTTTACGGATCGGAATAATTTTAGCAACTTTGGTAGAGGTTGACCCAAGGAACATCTGTACCAATTTATTTTAAAATCTGGCCAGTAGTTTTGAAGAAGATGATTTTTTTTTTTTTTCCGGCAACCAGAGTTCTTCATGATCAACTTTATTTTAGCAACTTTTGTAGAGCCTCACCCAAGGAACATTCCTGCCAAGTTTCATCAAATTCTGTCCAGCGGTTTCAGAGGAGATGTCGTTTAAAGCAAATTGTTGACGACGGACGACGGACGACTGACGACGCACGACGCACGACGACGGACGCCGGACGAAGGGCGATCACAAAAGCTCACCTTGAGCACTTTGTGCTCAGGTGAGCTAAAAAAAGAAAAAGAAAATAACCAGGTGAAAAAATGTGGCATCAGAATAAGACTCCAACTCAGAACTGTTCAGCTAAATCATCCAGCATGTACCCTTCAAACTATCACCACTCACGGATAAATAAAGGATACTTATAGGCAGCTTCAAATGTAGTTACTATCTACAGGAAGATATCTTAAAAATAAAAGGAAAAACATACCCAAAAGGAAAAAATAATAAATTTGCTAGTATCCTTCCTTATAGAAGATTATTTCAATAATACAGAACTGATATAAAAAGAGAAGGCAGAGGCATGATATCTAATGTTTTTCCTATTTTATATGATGATGATGATGATGATGATGATGATGATGATGATGACGAAGCACAGATTTCCATCACCAATCAATATCAACTAAACACAAAGTCCCCCTTTGTATCCATTTCCCTGAGATTGGCTACATCTTTACTTACCTCTTGAATACTGGTCTATAAGGGAAGAGTATAAATTTAAAATTCATGGATTTGAAAGACAAGACAAAATCATCAGTACGGTGTTTTTCAGCTATACCTAGAGTAAGCTATATATCTTAACAAACACATTGTTACCTTGATTAACCCTTTCCCTCATAAAGACTCATTTTGACGCACTTAATAGGTACCACATAAAGCCTGATCTGCAGAAAACCAGTTAAACCTTACCAAATTTAATTATAAAGTCCTCATTTCCAGACGACTGAGGAGCAGCGAGCAGCATAAAACCTGATCAGCCTACGAGTTACTCGCAGGCTGATCTGGTTTTATGCTGTTCACATAGGTCTTTTCATGGTTTCCTCTATGAGGGAAAGGGTTAACACTACTAAGAACAGTTAACACTGTTCTAGGATTAAAGCCAGGTTCCATATGGGCCTCATTTTTTCAAGAAGAAGAGAGTTTTATTTCTAATACAAGTCCTTTCCATTTGTAAAACTTTAAATAGACATTTTAATGATAACAATTCGACACCATCAAAGCCATAAGGTGACACTGAGATGGTGTCCCAACCAGTTGAATATGGGCGGATAGACAGAGGGACAGAATTACATCAAGAGCTAAACAACCTAATATGTTTACCTTAGGAGAAAAAAAAAATGAAATGAAAATCAAGATGTTAGATTTGATATAACTAGTATAGTGTGACACACTTCAAAAGGAATGCTAAGATGTATCTCTGGCCATGGAATGTGACATGACTGGAACCTATTAAAAACTTTCCACACAAGGATAAGCATAATGTTAAACTAAATATTAATTAATCATACGTCTGAAGGATGACTATACGGTACAAAATGTATCAAAATGTGAAAACCAAATGTATATTTAATTTTTTTTTGAGGATCACATATCAACTAACACAACTTTTCTCAACATTAAATGAACAAGTACCAGGTTGACACCACATATTCGTCTATAGACATCTTGGCATCTATAGGGAGATAATTAAGTAGAAGTAAATGACCACCAGGAAATACCTTCTACATCCAAATAAGAGCTCTGTCAATAACTTACAGAAAATATCCAACATTGTGGAATGAATTACCTCTTAGTCTGAGCCAATGTGAATCTGTAGAAATTTTCAAAATACATCTTAAATAGTTTTACTTCAAGGGCTATTTTGCACTTTTTTAAGTGACACTAACTGATTTGCTATCTGTTCCTCAATGTTTTATGTATGTATGTTTGTATATCTCAGAAGTTTTTGTTATTTTCATTGTACAATGCCATATGTACTTTAAGTGTAGAAATAGGCATTTAATCAAATTTTCAATTTTGTAGTTTACTGACCAAGGACATTACCTATCCTTTGCGCACCGGGTCTATCTTTACAGCAAATGTAGCATATTGAAACAGGTAAAAAAATTGTTGCCTGAAAAAATGGGCCAATCTTTACAGTGAATGCCTGTAGCATATTCAAACGGGTAAAAAATTGTTGCCTCAGAAACGGGCCAATCTTTACAGCGATTCCCTGCAACGTTATGAGATGGGTGCCTTTTTTGCAGGTACCTGTTTAAATACGCTACAGGCATTCACTGTAAAGACTGGCCCATGTCTGAGGCAACAATTTTTTTTACCCGTTTCACTACTTTACAGGTGCACAAAGGATATACAGCGCAACCTGTCCATAACAACACCTATTCATAACAACATCCTGTATTATCCGACACTTTTCATCGGTCTATCATTTTCCAATTCAAAGTCTATTTAAATAACCTGACCATAATGACACTTGTCTTACCTGTATCTGACATACGATTTTGGTCACATTAGTTATAACTGCACTATAGTTACACGTTACTTTTCAGTGTTGAAGCAATTACAATGATGAATCAATTTATCAATTATGTTGTTGTTTAAAACTTTGATGATAAACTTCGCTCATGTGTTTTTGTTTACACATGTATTTTAACATTATCTTCGGAATATTTAAAGCTTATTGTCATATCAAGCAAACACATGAACTATCAATTATGAAGGTACCATCTATAATGACCTGCCATAATGACCAGTAGTTTCAATATGTTTTGTAGTCTGGTTCCCGATCATCCTCATGATTACTGATAATGCCAAGAACCAGACAATGTAAATTACTGGAAAATATTGTCTGAGCAACTCGGCCCTGTCTTATTTGACATTATCAGTTGGTCCCAGTGGGTGTCAGATAAAACAACTTTTACTGTATTATAAACATAGAGCTATCTTTGAAGGTGATCAATACCCATGAAATGTTGCTTTGTCAAAGTTCACACATAACTATCAATTTCAGTTTTCTATTTTTTAGTAATAGTGACCTTGACCCTAACCCCACCTATCCCATATATAACTGTTCCAAATTTTTCAACATTACTAATACCAGCACAATTCATCATAGGTAGAGATGCTGCGTTACAATCAACTTTCTGATCTGTTTTTGCCCCTTCTTCATTGATTTTACTATCATTTAAACTCATTCTAGTTATCCATTGCTTTATTCCTGCTAGCATTTAATCTGCATCATATATTCTTCCATGTAAAAGAAAATTAGCATTCTCTCTACCCCATATTTCTGCTCCCCTATATGTGTACATTTGTCTGCCTGTCTTTCATCTCTTTCTTCCAATATCTCACCCTGCCTGTCTATCAGCCTCCCCTTTCATCTCTGTCTGCCTTTCTCCCCAACATTTTCTGTCAATACCCCATCTCCCTCTTGCTGTATACCTCTTGTTCTGTACCTCATCTGCCCCTTTCTTTGTCTCTCTTCAACTATATGTCTCCCTCCCCCTGTTTGCCTTGCCCTTTTTCTAACTTTCAGGACAAGGCATTGCCTTTATGTTGATCTAATACATTTTCTCCCCATAACACACAATAAGAAATATTAAGTACAACAGTCACATTTGGCTTTTATGAACTGTATTTCTGACAGCAAAATGAAGTTATCTGAATTCAAAAGGCTGCATCATGCAACATACGGTTCACACGAGTGTGGAAAATTAATGAATATTCAAGTTATGCAAATTTATTCAAATCTTGTATGTCATTAAGATTGATACAAACTATTCGGACCGACTTTGAAAACAGAACCTAAGGAGGTTTAATTATGGATTTAACGGTATCTGAACCAATTGATGGGCTGTTTTGATATGAAAAATGTAAATAAACAAGTTGGTGTGGGGAGATATGCTGGAGAATTTGGGCCATTTAGCTTGGCTTATGGATGTTTAAAGTGAAGACTGGCATTAGAAGTTATGTAGGCCTTCATAAAAGAAGTAAAAATTCTTTTGGATCTTTAAGTTTACACAAGGGTATTGGATATATAAAAAGGAAAGTGAAATTCATCAGATTATAAACATTTCTTAGGCATACACTACAAATTATTGCTTATTGTTGTGTGCATTTCTTATTTTCAATTGTAACTGTATATATTCAAAAATGGAGATGATCACAGCTCTTAAATGGTCAGTGTTTTTATACATTCTTTCTGGTGTGGTACTGACAACTGCTAACACGTGTGAGGTGGCTATAAATGAATGTAGATATAGTCTTGTGATGTTGCCCAGCATCCAGTGTCCCCATGACAAAATCAGCTTGTCAAGGTCGCCAAGGTCAACTCTATCACCCAGCAACGATACCGTCATTCTGAACAAGATTTCATCCTTGACCTTTTCTGTTAACAAGGTACAATCGAAGCTCACACGAGAAATGAGGAACCTCTCTAAACGAGTATTGAGAGGGATGCGCAGGATTGAGTCTGCAATAGACACGATGTCATCAGGACACAAGAAGCGTGGGATGGGGTCAGGAGGCCGTTGCCCAACTGGGTTTGTTACCCTGGAGGGCTGGTCTAACTGTTACTTGTTCTCCCTGTTCAATACTAGCTGGTACGAGGCACGAGACTACTGTAATGCCTTCGACAGTGAAATGGTCAGCCTGGGCTCCCTCAAGGAGCACTATGTTGTCACTTTCCTCATCAAAAATAACCCAGGTAAGTGTTTCTTATCTTTCATAATCAAATGCTAAATTTTCAATCATCTATTAAATTTATATTTGAGGATTACAACAAAACAAGGCTAAGTGTTTATATATGTATATGCACATAGCCTAGTTTCGCTTTCACCTCTTGCAATGTAATTATGATAGCATTTGAAATGAAACTGGAAAATAAAACTTCATCTACACACAGACTGCATTTAATGAAGCAGTTTTTTTTTCAATATAATATGTTACCACATTAATGTATAAACATCAGTATATCAAGTAAGATTGTATTTTTCCTTAATTGTCCATCTTATACATGTATACACTTAATTGCTTATCAAACAGTGTGGCTTTTTATGTTAAATCTCATCTTCTCTCAACTGCATAAAAGTATACACATCAATTGAGCTACAGAGATTAAATCTTTAAATACATAATTAGAGATATCACAACTAATTACATACAATATCTAACCAGGTAACAATTTCAGCAGCTTTACTCTGTACTTCATGATACTTAAATTCAAGGAACATTCATGTTTCCCTAACAAAGTGCCTATATATTTCAATTCCAAAACATTTCATTTTCAACAAAAATTGTTTACTATGTCAATTTCTCTTTTCTTTTTCTTCAAATTTTATAAATAAGAATAGTTGCATATATTCTAACCTTATTTTATAGTTAATGTTATACTTAATCCTATGTTTTGTCAGCTGATTTTGAGCCTGGTTTTTGTAACAAATAAAACAAAAACTAAAATGATGAGAAGGTCTGTTAACAGACTTCACTCTTTGAGTTCCACTGCCCTTAATGACAATCTTCAAACTTATTTTACCACAAACTCCTATAATGGAAGCAAAGAAGACTCTTGGAAACGATAAACATTTCATATAACACTGCCTTTTGATCTAACTTCATTTCTTGCCTTAAGTCTCATTCAGCATTAAGTCTTTTATATCAATGCAGCTGGTTGGTTAAAATATATTTAGAGGCAAATGACAGAATTTTGAGGCAGGGCTTTGAACCCCAACCATCTGACCCAGTATCAATGTTCACTATTACATGTTAACATATGTATATGATTCAGACTAATGATAGAGGTCCAATCCATTTCATATGCTGCTTTCACTGAATATTAAGCCTATTGATACAAATAGCCCATGATTGATTTTCTCATTTATATTCATACTGTACTTCCTGCCCACACAATACCTTACTTGTATGTATGTAAATAGACACAAATCACAGAAAGGGATTTACCTGCTGGAAAACATTTGATTTGCGTCTCTCTCTTTTCTCTATCATCATCATCATCATCATCATCATCATCATCAATACAGGATACAACTATGACATTTAAATTTTTATGTTACTTAGGAAGCAAGAGATGTGGGAAATTAACAAAAACTAGATTTACTGTACATAACTAATGTACACATTTTTGACATTCATCCTTTAAATGTGACCTTGACCTTTGATCGAGCTATAGACCTGCTTATATAGGGTAATAACTCCAGGACATCTTGAATGATCCCAAATAACTTCTTGTGCATCCCCTTACTACGATGAAACATATCTCAGTTTCATGAAAATATCCATAACTGGAATATGGAACAGTTTAATGCAATTTTATGCATTCATGATTTATCCATGTCTACATTAAATTAAGTGAACCTGACCAATTCTCACATGCATCACTGTGAAATGATGATGAATGCAGAACCATTCTCATGACACAGATATCAAGGATAGGCATCTTCTTCATTTCAAGGACAATAACTGGTCATACTCAACCACGATGCAGTTGCATAACTGCCTTATGATAACACACTATTTACTCTCAATTTCATCAAAATCCATCCATTGATGTCAAAGGAATGGTTCTGCATGCATTTTTCTCAAATACAATAGCAATAACTGAAGAAAAAAAAGAAGTTTTTGAACTGTTCATGCATTAGCATCCTATGGGTAAAATATTCAAATCCATTCATTTCTTTTTCATAGATTATGAATGCGTAATTTTATGCAAATTTTACCAAAGGAAAATAACTCTAGAGTTGTTGTATTGGGGTTTACCGTCGCTGCGATAGTATTTCAATCATATAGCGATGTCCAGCTAATTGCAGGTGGAGGAAGACCCCGAGTACACAGAGGTACCCGGGTAGAACCACCGACCTACCGCAAGCCAGCTGGAAGGCTTCCTCACATGAAAAATCCTAAGTCCCTACCGGGATTTGAACCCACAGCGGTGAGGGGCTGAGAGATTTGTAGTCCACGACTGTAACTGCTCGGCCACTGCGGCCCCAACTCTAGAGTAATGGGATTTATTACAAGTAACCTGCATGTGCATGATGGTTATTTATAGTAACTCTAAGTTTTATCAAAATCTGTAAATGGTTACTGATACACAATACACAAAAACACAAAAGAAAAACACATGAATTTCAAGATACTAAATGATATGATACAAGACACCCTCAAAATAAATAAAACTATAATCCTGGTATTGAATACTTATTGTTTGGCAGTGTTTGGACAATGTTTGATATAACTTTTGAAAAATGTTCTTATTGGCACTGATAGTGGCACTAGTATGTGATACTTGATGTGGAATTATGTATCAACCCTGTAGTTGGGATCTGAAATGTTTATAATTCATATATAGATTCAGAGGAAGTCAGAGAAAAACCTGTCAGAACAGATTACCAAATATCTTGACCCACACTCTCTTAACTAGAAAAACAAATTTTTAGCATCCTTAAAAAAACTAGAACTGTGTCCAAAGGACACGGATGCCCCCACTGTGCAGATGTGCTCGTAAACAAGAGCAGCTTCATTTAATGTCTACAAAATTCTGTTCTTATTATAGCGTTTCAGTTGAAATTTCCTCAATTATGTATTAATGATAAAAAAGTTACCTAACTCTTGAGGCATCATATTTGGTTTCTTTACAGATGGAATACAATATTAGTGTCTGAATAAAACAAAACTTTGAAACACATGTCTGGTCTCCTAAAACTGCAGGAACACAATGCTGTGATCAGAGAAATATGTTGGGTATACAGTTACTTTTGGCTGTGGCAACTCATCTTTTACATAGACAAGATCAATAATAGATCCACTTAAGTGTGTTGGTAATGTCACACACTGGCGATAATTAAGCAGAGATTCAGATAGTCTTCTGTACCAAACTGAATCAACGTTGATGTTGAAATCACCTAGGATTATGTCAGGTTGCGTATCGTATACTGTGCTGGTAAGATCTGTACATTGTCCATCTACACATTAAGGTTATTCATCACTGGAAGTTTAAGCAAAATCTGCCATCTGGTTTAAGAGGAGTTGCTTTCACAAAATTTCTATATGGTATATAGTGAAAAAATCAACAAAGGGCCATAATTCTGTTAAATTTGGTCGCCACGAAAAATTCCTTCCTTTACTTCCATCTACACATTAAGGTTGTTCATCCCTGGAAGTTTAAGCAAAATCTGCCATCCGGTTGAAGAGGAGTTGCGTTCACAAAATTTCTATATGGTATATAGTGAAAAAATCAACAAAGGGCCATATTTCTGTTAAATTTGGTCGCCGCGAAAATTCCTTCCTTTACTTCCATCTACACATTAAGGTTGTTCATCCCTGGAAGTTTAAGCAAAATCTGCCATCCGGTTGAAGAGGAGTTGCGTTCACAAAATTTCTATATGGTATATAGTGAACAAATCAACAAAGGGCCATAATTCTGTTAAATTTGGTCGCCGCGAAAATTCCTTTCTTTACTACCATCTACACATTAAGGTTGTTCATCCCTGGAAGTTTAAGCAAAATCTGCCATCCGGTTGAAGAGGAGTTGCGTTCACAAAATTTCTATATGGTATATAGTGAACAAATCAACAAAGGGCCATAATTCTGTTAAATTTGGTCGCCGCGAAAATTCCTTTCTTTACTACCATCTACACATTAAGGTTGTTCATCCCTGGAAGTTTAAGCAAAATCTGCCATCCGGTTTAAGAGGAGTTGCGTTCACAAGATTTCGGGACGTACGGACGGACTGACGGACTGATTGACTGACGGACTGATGGACTGACAGACTGACGGACGGACGGACGGATGGACGGACAAGTGCAACGCTATATGCACCCCACTTTGTGGGGGCATAAAAATGTATTGCAGCAGTTTTGTGAATGTGGCCCATACTAGTTAATAAACAAATGAAAGTATTCTTTATTTGAGCAAACAAGTTAAGCATTTTATACTCAAAGCCATATAAATAACAGGGGCATAAAAGTGCTATGGACCTTGATTTTAGTATGTTAAGGTAAGATGACAATTTCTTATTCCAGCCTACAAGGACATCCAAGGCTGGTGGACAAGCGGATCATTTGTTGCCAAGACGAAGCAGTGGATGTGGATCTCCTCCGTTACCAGAGAGCCATTCTCCTTCATCAAGTGGGCTGTGAACGAGCCTAACAAGTCCAGCCTCCAGTGTGTCCTGCTGTACGGACGAGATGACCATCTCTGGCATGATCGACTCTGTAGTGACCGCTACAATTTTGTCTGTGAGATTCCGCTTAACTAATAACAACCATCTGTGTAACATTCTGTGTATCACAGCTACTGTACTGTTTGTGAGACTTAACTGGCATGTGAGAACTCACTCTCACACCATTGAAAGGCAATGATTTCTCAACACATAACCTTTGAGGAAAGGGAGTGCCATCATTTTGTTAAAGGCATCCAGAATTTTGTCAACTTAATCTTTGTTTTTGTTTTTCTTCTTTAAATGTTGTTGTTTTGAAGTTTTTCAGTCTCATTGTGACATCCAGAAAATTACTGATGGTGGAGGCACTCAAATAGAACCATCCATGTTCTGTAAACCAGCTAGACTATGACCTACCGCAGGTCAGCTGGGAGGCTTCCTATCATGAAAAATCCAAGGACCAGACTAGGATTCAAACCCACAGCCACATGGGGCTAAGAAATTTGGTACCACATATCAATGGGGTCCCTTCTTGATATATGAAAAAAAATACAAAAATCAGTAGTTATTGTTTTCAAACTCTGTTTGGAATGAACAATTATTAATATCAATTATTGCATGACCTGACATAAACATCCTTTTTCGTATCCTTGTAGCCTCATTTTATTTTGTATTCTTTCTTCTTTGTGTTTAGTCATCTGATATTTGTACATACATTTGAAAGCAGTTAAATAATGCATACATTTTTTAAATCATTTCAGATGTTTTGTAGTCCTTCAAAAATAAAATAAAATGCACTCTAGATTCTTATAATTATTTTATACTCCTTGTTACCTTTAGAGGAAATGTTTTTTACTGATGTTAGGACTTTCATGTACCATACAGTGGGCCATATCTGCAGGTAATTTATTTCTGCTATTATGCAGATGAACACAAAACTGTAAAATAAAATCTATGGAAATTTTTGAGAATAGTTGAAAAATATTGCAAGGTTAAAACTGTCATTCTCCACATAAAACCAATTAGATACTGATCTTCATTGAATACTGTTACTGTGTTTCTATTACCAACAAGAATTGGTTTAAAACAATACAACAAGTCAATTATATACAGGAAATGGATAAAAAGGTTAAATGAAAAAATCAGGCTAGAGTGGTCATACTTGTATCATAGTGGAATATGACAGTAGGACAACTTTTCATTTTAATCTTGCCTAATCAATATCACACAGCTTGTCACCTTTCAGGTTTGCCTAGGGGCAGTGAGATTTTCTCTGCTTCAGGATCTCAATTGTATGCCAAACATTGCAGAATGTGCTAATTGTTCACAAGTACACCATTGGTTTATACCGTGAACAAATCACTTTAAAACAGTCAGCCTGAAATTTTACATTACTGAGTTTGAGTGTGAAAATTGTGATGTCTAACTGTATGAATAAATTCCAGCTACTAAACCTTTACTTATACCAGTAGCAACTGTTAACTTGTGTTCATGTATGGTGTGCAGAAGAGTTATCTCCCTTGAGTGAAAGGTAAATTACTTGAATTTGAGAGTTTAATATATCTATTTCAGCAAGCTAAGCAAGCACAGGAAAAAAATCTTTCTAGGTTCAGAAAATGCAGAAAAATAATTTGAAGAAAAAATCAAATCCATTTTTATGGCAAAACCACATTTTTCAATTTATCCCAAACCTTTTATCCTCTATACTTTACAAGGGAGACTGCCAGGATCTGATATAAAACTTAACACTCTGACTTTGTATTATAAACTGAACTCTCCTTCCCTAACCTACTTCAAGTATTAGCACTAAGAATGTCAATACATTTTCATCACCTACTGATAACAGATCCGACAGTCCAAGTGCAGGTGAAATTCCTCCAAGAAATAAACTAAAGACAGTCTGAACTCATGATCATGTCAACAGTAACACAGCAAAAACCCTCTTCAGAATGCGTATATCAACTTACCGAATAATCCGGTGGAGTTTTGCCACTGCTCCTTGCTGTACCGTCAGTGGTCCGCCACTCCACAGTTATCTCCCCTTTGTATCCCTGCGCTCTCACCACCATCAGGCGCACCATCCCTGACTCCTCCGCCACTCGGACCTGATGCCATATTGAAAAGTACTTCTATTTTTCTACATATAAATACTTAAACATCAAATGCAACAAAAAAGAAATGGATGAAAAGAATGCTGACCAAGGTTTAAATTGTTTGACGGTCAATTTCCTCACTGGGGGCAAGGATTTTTCATAACCCTCATGAGATGCGAAGTACTGATCTAACCCAGGAACTGTCGAGAGGGATTAGAATAACAACTTGTTTCCAAATAACTTAAAACTAAATATTTTCATGGCTGATCTTTACCTAAATTTGATATAAATGTTTCAGTATGTGATTGGGCAGGACACAATGAAGCAGGACAACTTAAGCCCCAGTCATGCTTTGTGAAGTGCAAGTGTATGTGTGTGTGTTACAGCCCTAGCCTCGACATAAGGAAAAATATGGTCAAATATAACCATGATTTCTAAAATGAATTTTATGGATTATTTGTTATAATTTTGAATACACGGTAAAAAATAAAAAATCATTTTGTAATCTAGAACTAATCATATGTTTCTACACAACCTAACTAAACAAAAAAAATAGTCAAGGGTAATAACTCATGACAAATGCCAATTAAGTGAGAGGAATATGTTGAAGAAAGTTGCATGCCTTGTGCTGGTACAGCTAGTTCTGATATAGGATATGAATCCAAAATTCCTCTGTAAAAAAGGTGCCATAACTCAAAACTCTAGAATATTCTTTATGAAAGATGTTTCAGTCACTGGAGATGAAATACAAGTGTGAGGTTTCATTGTTGTTCCTATAAAGCTTCTAAATATATTGAACTTTTTGTAAAACAGGTCAGGATGTGATGGGACAAAGGTCATGAATCCTACATAGCAGTGAAACAGGGTTTTATAAGAAATTATTCGTATGTAAATTTTACAGCATAAAAAAGGCATATTGCATAAATTGCTCACCGTGGGTTTCTCAGTGAGCGGAGGAATATAAGGGTCCCCTGGGGCAGGAGGAACTAAGTCTGTTGAGAACTGAAGCAGTCCATTGAAGTAGTCATTCTCTGCCACCGTAACCATGGAGACACTGCTGGTGGGGTCTATACTGGCTCCACTCACGTTGGTCGTGCCTGCTTGACCGTCATCTGTCGTCACATTCACCAGACGAACCTCAAAGACTTCCTGTGATTCTGGTTCATTGTCGTCTTTTATTTGAACACTGAATGACTGGAAAGAAAAATAAGCAACTTTGAAGTGACAATGTGAAAAATTGGAATATATGTAAAACTCCCATAATTTTGTAAAACAAGAGTGTTCTCTGGAACACATGTGTCACCAGCTGAAGCGTGACGAAAAAAGTGTGATAGACAGACAAAAAAATGGTCCCTATGACATTGTGTCATCTCTGCTCACAGCAAGTGAGACATAAAGACTGACAAATGACTATTCTAAGCAAAACATTCACAAGCCAAATGAGCTAGAACCCAATATGAATGAATTTCCCTTTGTAAATTGTAACTCAAAACGGCAATTACCTTTGACCTCTCTCCAGCCTCAAAAACAACTTGACCAGTAAACTCAACAAAATCCTCTGAAGCCACAAAGCTAGCTCCACCAATGATCTGATAGACTGTCCAGGTCAGGATGGCCTGTCCATCATCACCCCGGTCTCTGTTTACTGTGCACACCAGGGTGGAGTCTTCAGAGGGCGGGTCACTTGGATGGCAGGGACCGGCAAACAGGAACAGGCCATTGGCGTTGTCACTCTTCAGAACTAAAAGAAAAAAAATAATGAAGGTGCTGCAAGGTTCTAGTAATAATGAGATGACACTGACTGTATATAAATAAAGTATCAATCACATATCTATGTCCACAGCATGATGTATATTTAACCCTTTCCCTCATATAGACTCATTTTGACGCACTCAATAGGTACCACATAAAGCATGATCTGCAGAAAACCACAGTTAAACCTTACCAAATTTAATTATAAAGTCCTCATTTCTAGACCATTGAGGAGCAGCGAACAGCATAAAACCTGATCAGCCTGTGAGTTACTCGCAGGCTAATCTGGTTTTATGCTGTTCGCATAGGTCTTTTCATGGTTTCCTCTATGAGGGAAAGGGTTAAAATAAAATGATAGAGTGTTAAGTATATACACATAAACATAAATATACATAAACAAATCAAACACATATATGGCTTGATTAATGTGATACTCCAAAATATAAGAGCTCAATACTTTTGAAAATATCTTTCTATGACCCGTTATGAAACATACTGCAAAATTAACAATATCCACTCTCTATTTTGGTTGTAATTTAAAGGGTAATATCAAGTAAAATAGATCAAAATAACATGTCACTTTTGTATAGATTTCATTTAAGCTATAGTCCATCAGTAAGCAATGTTTTAAGTTGTCCCATTGACTACATACAATATTGGCATTATATGCAAATGATTAACAAAATGTATCTTTAATGCCTTAAAATTATCAAAGATTGCTTTTTCTGGACAGTATTCAGTACTGTATATATATAACTGTTAGTAAGTACTGTATATATATATATAAGTATGTCCAATTAAAATGGGCTTACACTTCTGTTGGCGCATGTGCAAATTGGTATTGCAGTCGAATGTAAAGCTGTGATTGTAATAATTTTAAGTGACCGATATTTTTCTATGTGATTGTTTGGGGGTATCAAATACCTGATTTGTGTTTGTTTTAAATAGTTTACCATGTGATTGACCATATTTAATAAGCTATTAGTCAGAAGATGTTTGTATTTTAATGATGTTTGTACATGCAGTTCATGATCTACTTATCGCTTCGATCGTAGCACATTTCACGGCGACGCCCTCTGTTTTGTGCTTGTAATTCATTATTACATGATGTGTGGGATAAGTTATATTTAAAGTTTATCTTATAAATATGCAACCATAATATGAAGAACGTTAGGTGCAGTTTATGCAGTAAATTAGTGAACTGTCGATCTGTGTAGTGCTGTTGAGATTCAGTTCTATAAATAACCTTATTTTCCCCATAGGCTTACAGTAGTGGTGATAAGAGCGCTCGCTCAGTTGGCTTACTGTAGTGGAGTAAAGAGTGCCTGATCAGTATTTTTTTTCCTGCAAGGGATCGAGAGTTTTATTCAAGTTTTCAAATATTTTCATAAGTTGCTAGATTATTTTTGAACAGTAGACCTAGGTTTTATACATTTATTATTTTGCATTGAATTTGCTTCCTTGTTATTTAAATCATAGACCCTGCAGGACCCTGTTATTCAGAAAAAAGAAGAAGAGAAAAACGTTCAAGAAAAAATTGAAATCTTTTTATATAAAAGATATATAGAGAGGTCAAATTCATTTATTTATTTTTCGACTAAGTGTCAGGCCTGTGCATTATAAGATCAAAACAGTAGAAAGAGAAAGAGAGGGGGACAGTATGCTTATTTTAAGCCGTCCATTAAAACATTGTTTTAATCTTTTCTTGTTATATTTTTCTGTACTTCAATTGCACACATTTATGAGTATTCACATTTAGCTGGTAAGTTAAAAGTGTATGATTTTATTCTGTTAGTTTTGTTTACCAAAATTCAATGGCTAGCATGTATCCTTATGATGATGGGAAAACCTTTACCCTATACCATATGAATATCAAGTTAAAATTTTGGATTCTGTGATAACTGATTTACAGTACTTTAAATGGTGTATGAAACAATGGATTATTGTTTGCTGTGCAGATTGCATAGACTCTGAGCTACAATATTGTATCAGCAAAAAGTAGAAACCCTGATCAGACAGCTCCTTGGATCTATTTAGTGTCAATTCTGTTTGTCAATGTGTCAAAATGAGTCTATAGGAGGAAATGGGCTATGTTAAAGTGAATTTACTTAAACAAATCAGACAAATGAGAGGAATTCATCCTGTAGGAACAACACACCTGTGAGAGTTGCTACAGAGTCAGTCTCTGACAGAGTTGCACCCCCTTTGGCATTAAGCAGCCTGACAGTGAAGATCTCGTTGTTCTCCTCCTCAAGGTCGTGGACGGAACTGATACTGATGGACCCATCTCTCAAACCTATTGGATACGTGATGTACCCAGAAATTGGCAAAATATCCAATCGAGCTGGCATCTGGTACAGTTCTCTTATCTCCCTGAAATGTGGAGAACATTTTGCTTTAATTTACAAAGCACACACACTGTCAATCTTGAAAATTAAACTTTATTTAGTATCTTACACCCTTTTTGTCAGTACGGATACATTTTTATTACTTATATACTTTATGCTAATTCCATTCAATAGTTCATGGGTTTTTGCTCGGGTTGGTAAGAACAAAGATAGCCTTGAACACCAAAGGGAAGCAGCAAGTACATTGTACATGTATTATACCTAAGATATGAAAATCTAAGTTTACTTTAAAGTATCATTTACTTAACATTCAAGTCCTAAATTAATTTTAATAGCAACTAGGGGGAAATGTTTGCCCTAGATCGCTCACCTGAATGCCACCAGCCTAAATAAATAGTATATATCATCAGGGATTTCACCTGCTGATACACAACAGCAACCAGATTACAGGCTTGACTACTTCATCATATAAAAAGTAAATATTATCTAAATAGATGATATATAAGAAAATTGAGCACAATCCTCCAGCACTCAAGTAAGCTAAAAATCACTATTTAAATAAATCAGCAATATGGCCCTAGATCAATCATCAGAAAACATAAGCTTATTTAAAACCATCAAAGTTATTTGGATTTTAACTGGTTATTTACTGCAGCAACCAGATTCAAGTTTCAGATACAAAGAATTATTACGTAAATCAATTATCTGGAGAATTCCTTTTTTAAGGGATCGAAAATGCTTAAGCAATATTGTATGTGACCATGAGGTTACCATTAGAGCAAACAAGAAACATTTCTTTACTTTAGTTTCAGAGGAGAAGAATTATGATTATCTATAAAGAGATATACTTCATAGACCTCATATTTAAGGGATCAACTTTATATTTGGTATTTTGAAATTTTGTATCCAGAGTATATAAGGAAACTAGTGAACCCCCAGGGATCTCATTTTTCAAGTGATCAACTTTTAGCAATTATGGTAGACTGTGCAGCCACAAGGTGACCATTTGTGGCAAAGGAAATTAAATTCTGACCATTGATTACTTAGGAGAAAAAATTTGACTTTTTTTTATATAGAGTATATAAAGAAAGTAGCCAACCCCTTAAGGGATCAACTTTATTTTATCATTATTTATGGTAAACAGCCATTACTAGGTGACCATACATGTTAAATTAAATTAGATTCTTACCATTGGTTTTATAGAACAAGAGGGCCATGATAGCCCTGAGTCGCCTACCTGATTAATATTGCCTTCATTGCCTTTTATAAAACAGCAAAATAATCTTAATTGAAAACAGAAACTGTAATAATAAGGTGACCCCAGTGCCATGATTTGAAAACTTGGTTCAGGTCCACAAGGCCACATACCAAATAACCCATGTTCTTGTGGCTTCTGACAAGGATATCTTTTAAAAATCTTTCCTATGTAAGTCCATGAAAATCAAGAGACCTCTGGGGCGGGGCAAATTTTGATCCCAGGGCCATGATTTGAACAAACTTGGTAGATGTCCTTACGGCAATAATACACAATAAATATCTAAACTCCAGGCCTTGTGCTTTCTGAGAAGAAGATTTTTCTAGGACCCCAAGGGCGGGGCTAATTTTGATTCCAGGGCCATGATTTGAACAAATTTGATAAATGTCCATATGGCAATAATACACAATAAATATCTAAACTCCAGGCCTTGTGTTTTCTGAGATTTTTCTAGATTTTCCTATTTAAGCCTATGTAAAATCAAGTGACTCCTGGGGCGGGGCTAATTTTGACCCCAGGGCCATGATTTGAACAAACCTGGTAGATGTTCATAAGGCCATGTTACACACTAAATATCTTAACTCCAAGGCTTGTGGTTTCTGAGAAGAAGATTTTCCTTTTTTCTTTCTTTTATATATATATATATATAAGTCTATGTTAAATCAAGTGACCCCTGGGGCAGGGCCAATTTTGACCCCAGGGCCATGATTTGAACAAATTTGGAAGAGATCCACTAGACAATGCTACACACCAAATATCTAAACTCCAGGCCTTGTGGTTTTTGAGAAGAAGATTTTCTTTTTTTTTTCCTGTAACCTATGTAAAATCAAGTGACCCCAGGGCTATGATGAACTAACTTGGCATCCACTAGACAATGCTACACAACAAATATTTAAGCTCAAGGCCTGATGGTTTCTGAGAAGGTTTTTTCCTCTTTTTTTTCCCCTATATAAGCTTGTGTAAAATCAAGTGACCCCTGGGGCGGGGTCGATTTTGACCCCAGGGTCATGATTTGAACAATCTTGGTAGAGGTCCACTACGCAATGCTACACACTAAATATCTAAGGTCTAGCTAGGCCTTGTAGTTTTGCAGAAGAAGATTTTCAAAGTTTGCATTTTTCAAATCTATTTTTAGCTCCTGTGACCTACTTTTTCAACCAATCATAATAATTTGAACAACTTTGATAGGGGGCATCTTAAGGATGATTCCTGTGAAGTTTGGTCAAATTCCATTCTGCGGTTTAGGAGGAGATGTTTAAAGGAAATTGTTGATGCTGGACGCATGCACAACGGACAAAAGGTGATCACAATAGCTCACCATGAGCATGTTGTGCTCAGGTGAGCTAAAAAGAATTTTGTAATTTTCTATAAAGAGTATAAAAGAAAACTAGTTGACCCCCTTGGGGCCTAATTTTTACAGGTACAGGGCTATGAGATGAGCACGTGCTATTGTGAGCTAATATGAAAAGAAGATCCATGGAATGATAACTTACACATCGTTCAGTTTGCGCGTGTACACACGTACGTCCTGCATGTAGCCGGTGAAGTGTTGCGTGCCTGGGAAAATGGCCCCCACCACTAGCTGTCCACTGTTATCCACCACCACCTGGGCAGCCGTCAGACTCCTGTATACAACACTCCAATAGAGTCTCGTCATTCAATATTGGAGCAATTGCCTCCATGAAGACACATTTTGACATATAAATACAATCTGTATACACATTTAATGTCATCATCATCCTTATCATTTAAAAAAAAAATCTATAACTTCATTGCAATCAGTCTGATCTGGCTTCTCTATGGTCATATATGATATAAGATCTGAAAAGTTAAGGGAAGATAACTCTAAATTACCTGCTTCCAACAAGGTTGGTGTCCACATAGAAGTAGACTGTATTAGACTCCACCGTGACAACCACATGATGCCACATCATGTCTTCGATGTTCTGTGGGTAGACAATGCTCAGGTACCCATTCACCTGAAACACAGGGGAACATTATCTAAAGTTGTGCATCTAAATTAGTGACTTACATTGTGTAGATGTCTTTATATTTTTTTATATCTTTTATTTATTTATTTATTTTTTTTGCTTTTGGGGGTGCATTTTTATTGGTGTACAGGTATTATACATTAAGGCATTCATTATCTATTTTCTAAATTCATTAAAACTGACCATAAATAAAAACAATTTTCAGAGTATTTCTAGCATAGATCTTAACCCTTTCCCTCATACAGGAAACCATGAAAAAGACCTATGCGAACAGCATAAAATCAGATCAGCCTGCGAGTAACATGCAGGCTGATCAGGTTTTATGCTGTTCGCTGCTCCTCAGTGGTTTGGAAATGAGGACTTTATAATTAAATTTGGTAAGGTTTAACTGTGGTTTTCATCAGATCAGGCTTTATGTGGTACCTATTGAGTACGTCAAAATGAGTCTATATGAGGGAAAGGGTTAAAGGTCTGTGCAGTGGTGTTCAAACTACCTGTTACTGGCACACTATCAATCATTATGGCACACTCTGTCATAGTTTTGATAGAATTTTGACTAAATCAATTATAAGTTCTAACACATTATTTCAAAAACGATGTATAATACAGCCCCCCCCCCCCCCCCCCCCTCCCCCCCTTATTCTTGATATTTGTACAGAAAGTCAACATTTCCAAATTTATTTAGATAAAACAGGTTTCCTCTAATTTTTCTTCTAATATTCAATTGTTAACAAGTTTGTCGTCACATCTCAATTTATGTCTTTTAAGGGATCACAAATACTCTCTAAACCCTCCCACTTTTTCATTATTATTCCCTGCATCTGTAACAGTTACTGTTGTTATGCATGTAACATAACAGCTGAAATAATGATCCTGTGCATTAGAGCCAGAGTTATCTCTGTGTAATCAATTGTGTTTGATTAAATATCAATCAAACTTAAAATTCTCAATTATACAAGTGACCCTTGATTAATCATAATGAAGACGTTGCACAAGAAATAAAAGATGCTTAAGTATAAACAAACCCAATGTGAATGACAGATGGAAGACAATCATTAAACAATCTTATGGGCTCATTCTCAAGTGACATAAAGAACTTGTTGCAAAGAGCTATGTGTCAACATATGAAAGACATTTATCCAGATATCTGATATAATACAAGATGAAAACCAATCTACTATAGAGTGACTCAGACAGAGGCTGATGTAGATTATGATAAGATATTTTACAACTGTGTACTTCTTTCCTCAAACAACACATGGTTTAATACTTGTCACAAATTCCAAAAGCATAGGCCACCTTTTGATAAGTGAATCAAAAGTTTAGAAATCCAAATAAAAGAATTCTTAACTTTCTTTCATCAAAATGGGTTAAAGAAAGCCATGAAAATGATAAATAAGCAAATCCTGACTTTACATGCGATTAAATACACCAAAAAAGGTGTAAGAAACCAAATCGCAACATTAAACATGGGAACACAATTAAACTAAAGATTGTAAATTTAGACAACATCAAAAAGTGTACAAGTGCATAAAAAAAAAATTTTCCAAAACCCTTGGAATGTCATACTTCAATGTCCAAAGATAACAAAATGTTGGTTTTTGTTGTTTGTCTGCAGCTAATTACAGATGGGGATGACTCAAATGACTATAAAGGGCTTGTAACTTCATAAACAAGAGTGTTCTTTGGAACACCAGTGTCTCCTGCTGAAGCGTGATGGAAAAAATGTGATGGACAGATAGACGGATGGACAGACAGACGACAGAAAAGTGTCCCCTATGTGTCACCTCTGGTTACTGCAGGTGACACAAAAAACAGTGTATATTGACCAAAATCAAACTTTACCTGTATTTTGATATTACATACTTGCACACCAAATATAAATCCAATATATGAAGTCTTTCAAAGCTTACTGTACAGAAACAAATTAATGTCTAAGGACAGACAGATAGACGGACAGCTCCATACCATAATATGCCCCTTCATTCAATGTGTGTATAAAAAAGAAACCTTGCAATTCCTTGCAGGATGATGCAAATTTAAATGTCATGAGCTGAAGCAATGACTGTTGATATATAATAAGTGTGACATTAATCTCATTGGGTACTTCAATCAACAAAACAATTACAAAAGACATGAAAAAAGAATACATATAGAATTTGTTTCAATAATATATAATAGCAACATATCTGTGTGATAAAACTACATGTGAACTATTTTCAATGCTGGAGTGATAACACGACACACATCGTAAACCGTGCATTGATTAAACATTGTACAACACACAACATTAGCCTTGCAATGGTAAAACATTGTATGACATACAAACAACAAACCTGTACACCCTGTAACAGAACAAGATACCAGTTGTTTATATGTTCCGCGTCAGACAAGACATGATATATCAAGATACAATTATTATGAAAATATCTCAAGAAAAGGGTTTTCATTTGCTGTCTTTATAAAATAACATTTAAGGGCAGATCCATACATTTCTTTTATAGACACATTTGTATATTTAAAAAAAAAATCCATCTTAATCAAGAAATGATTATAAAAAATTGAAAACAAACGTATCTACATCACATTTTCTGACTAGGATAATTTGTGAATTTGATTTAGGATATGTGTTTAGATCAACTATTTCATTTTTGTGATTAATTATAGGTTAAGTATTCATAAACATCCTTATTCCATATATGCTGAATTGGGTTTTGGATTTTAACAATACTTAAACCCTCTAATATGGTGAATAGTTCAACAACTGAGACCTCATGAGGAAAGTTTTTCAATTATACACAGAGATTTATAAAAAGTGCAAAGACAGAAAATTTCAAAATAATGCAATTGATTTCTATGTAAAAGTAAGTTGTAAAAATAAGTTTTAAGGTAGGATGTGGTACTCTTCAAAGTTGCCACGCTCAGTAACATGGTAAACAAACATGGCTTACAAGATTTCAGATTTTCAAATTTGGAAGAGATGTCTTTTAATTACTCATTAAATGTGAAAAAACTAGAATTGCCATTGTCATGGTACAAATACCCCCAGCAAGCGCTTTGTCAAAGGGATTTTAAAATGACACAAATGAGGGTTACAGTTCTTGGGCACTACACTTCCCATCAATAAGATCTATCCACATATGAAGTAAGTTTTATCTTGAAACCTTTTATCCTTTTTGAGTTATGGTCTGGAAAAAAATTAAGTATAAAAAAATACAAAGGGCATTAACTCCAACATTATGCAACAGAGAGTTATGGTTCTTGGTCACTGCACTCCTTCTCAATGAGATCTATCAACATATGAAATTTCATCTTGATACCTTTTATACCTTTTGAATTAAGGTCTGGACAAAAATTAAGTATGCGAATCCATGTGCCAGATAAATGCCTGGACCATTTTCTAAATCTTACAGAATATTTGTTACAATGGAAGATACTTGTAGATGTTGTTTATAACACAAACTCTCTAACAACATTTCCTTTCCTTTAATAAAATCATTTCATAGACCACAAAGAAACCATAACACTACCACAATGTAACTTTATGTTTATATAGCCACACAATCAATGATTTATAATAGAGCAATAGATTATAACAAGTGTATTCTAGATATGAATCAACAACTTCCAATGTTGTAGAGGTATAATATGGAAATTACAGTTCTTTACCTGAGCATTTTTGGTGACAAGGTAAAGCAACTGATTTGTGAGTTTGAATTAAAACTAGGCTGCATCTGGCATCCAGTTTAAGTTACACCTATTGCACACTTAGACTGTTAAATAAACATTCATTCTCCAATTTTATAGTATTTTGTGAGGGATTTACTTAATATCCTTCTGAAGCTTAATGAAACGAGAAAAGTGAAACAAACTGATTCTCTCAGAAGCATGTGAGGACACTAGAATAGTGCTATAATATAATATACTATATATAAAAGAAAATCAGTGGCCCATAAGTAAGTAATAAATAGTAAGGAAGAAGAGTACAAAACTGGAAATAGTTTAATATATTTTTCTTATAAGATAAAAAGTA
>CM037780.1:59798152-59848152 GCA_021229015.1 Solen grandis
TATTTATATAGATAGGCCCTTATATTATATAGAATATCTCCTGGTCTGATAGATTAAATTATAATGTTTTTATCTTTCTGATGTATGTTGTTGTTTTACTTTCCTAAAGTTATTAATATGGTGTTTAAATCAACCATATAACTACAATGTAGTTAATTACTCTGAGGTACCTACTTGTTTATTGATCAACATTAGACAGTACTGTACAGTGTGTACAGTCCACTATCTTCCTTTAATATAACAGAAAAAAAATCCTGGTGTAATCAATGTAGTTATCATATTTATTCACTGTTTAAAATATATAAGAGTTTGAATTTTGCCGTTTTGATTAACCAGTAGTCTTTGTTGATATCAAATATAATCATTTCTTTCACTATTGTTTGATAGATTGTGTTGATAAGTTCCTGTTGTCCGGTAAATTTCCGAAAATTGGATAGGGAATTATCGATTTCGTCAGGCGGGATAACTCTGAAACTTATTGCTTGCTGAGCTTATTGTTCGCTACTATTGCTTGCTAGGTTGTGTTCAGTTGATTCTTCAACCATACCGTACCGGAAGTAAACAAAGTTATACTCAAGCATGCTGTTTAAAACAGTATGTTACTTCAGTATCGGTGGACGCTCTACCTCTGTTTTTGTTTTTATCCCGATTACACTATAATTAATCACACGAATAAATTCACGCAAATAACGTCATCATCGTCATCAAAATCAATAATTATTTTGCATTCTAAGTTAAGGTGATAACAATAAACAACCACCCAATGTTTCTGAAAAATAAAGAAGGTATCGAGAAACAAGAAATATCTTTAAAAAAAGATATTCGGCGTAAAATGGAAAACAAACTGAACTCCTACAATCTAATAATAGACTGTATTTCCGGGAACCCAGATGTATTCTTAAAATAGTGATCATGCAGTCTATTTATATACATTCTTTACACACTGACATGGTTAAGTTTACTTATTACAAAAAGGGGTCAAAGGTATGTTGTATATGTAAGATTCATAATGTTTGTTGGTTAGATCCGTATTGATAAAGTAAGACCCCCTAATTGATAGGAAAGTATGTGTTAATTATAATATATGGGTTAACTTCCACCTCCTCCGCATACTACATGATCAGCAGGTTAAAGTGGGCGAGTCCACTTCTGCAGATTTGCAGGGGGGATTTTGGTCTAAAAATAAACATCGAAATCGATTTTATACAGCTACGCCGAAAAAACAATCGTTTTTCTCCGGTCGGACTGTTGAAATTCGATCGGAAATTTCCGACAACGGACAGGTACCGATCGATCTTTTCCCTGTCGGAGCGAATTCCGATCGGAGATGTTGATTTTTAAATAGCTGTATCTTTTTTATTTATGGATGGATTTTCTTGAAGATACTATTTATGGAAACTGGAAACTATGTTCTTTCAGAATATATATGGGTTAATAGTGTTTAGGCATTAGTGTCGCTTAAAGTTTATGGAAAAAAACCGACGTTCCATAAATTCACCGACGCGGGTTAAAAATAAAATAAAAAATTAAAAATATCGACGTCTTTATGTATACATAATAAATGGGGAGGTCGATTTTTTTTAAATTTAATTTTTAGCTTAAAAAAAAATCGACCACTCTAGTGTTTTTTTTACCCATGCATTCTTCATCTTAGATGTAATGTGTTCGCTGCCAGGATTCAAAGTTTAAATTTCAATGCATCCACAAGATGCATAAATATATGGAAAAGGCTACTAAATTGGGAGCCATACTTTTTAAGCTTAGTGAGACTGAAATACTGTCGCAGCGACGGTAAACTAAAAAAATCAACCAATCTTCTTCGAAGAGGGGGCATAACAAACATTTTTTTCCAAAATGCTTCTAGATTGAAATATTTGTTCTTGGTTTTATTTTTCTATCTGGAGACAGTAATTAAGTCAATTCCATTGTGATTCAAGAATGTTAGTTAAAGATGGATTGAAGGTAAGTCAACCTGTTTACTCGTAATTGCAAGTTTACCCCTCTGACAGGGTGATGAATTTAAAAACTATGAAAATATTGTTCATGAACGTGCACCTATAAGGAACACTTATTGGAAAATCTCAATGTTGAAATGTCTAGCATCAATAACTTTATTGAATCTATGTATATTTTTTTCACCATGTTAAACAGTATTTAGTGTCAATTCATGTCCAGAGAACTTGGAAATGTTATTTTTCCCTTTTCGTTTTCCAAATGAGTAACATATTTATATAGCAGAGGTCTTTGTCCAATATAGCCATTATACCGGTATATGTAATCCTTAATGTTTCTGGGAATAGAACACCAGTAATGGAGGTTAAACCCCAACCCTGATATACTGGAGTAGTGACAGCTAAAATGCCTGTATTTATTGATCTGTATCATTATTCCCAAATGAGAACAACACCTCTTGAACAAAAGATTTAACATTAGGATTTTTTATACATGTGTAAAAGATCTGATCAAGATCTCATTTCTTTTCTCATACATTACAGATGTTTTGATTCTCCGCAGTCTGCACATCAAATGGAAATTCATATTTTCATAAACCATTTGTAATTTAAAAATATAACATCAATGAAAAACAATAAAAACAAAAACACAAAAAACATAATATTCATTTAATAAAGGGTAAGCGAGGGGAATTGTTACAAGCAGTAGTATACTTATATTGTCGTTAACTTTACAATTTCTTGTCATATAAAAACTAATATAAATAGAAATAAAATATCATCACATGATCGCTGCGAAAGGAAAAGGAAAATATATAATATTAATATACAAAATTAGAAATGCAATATACATATACATGTATTCAACATAAATAAAGATTAAGTAGAAAATCGGTTGAAATAATAAAAAGCATGTATATTGGAAACATGATAATTGCATATATACGTAAATGACATTTACATATTATAAAGAATATCTTTGTGACAAAGCTTCGTTTATGAATTTACTAAGATTTAGAATACCAGTAATGTACTTACAGATGCATAATTATGGTGACTTCTTTTTTTCTGAATTACACCCAAACCACATACAATGTTCTTCATTCTTATTTATAACAATTTATAGATCAAGGAATGGTTATGACAAGAGGGGCTTAACATGGTTCCTTAAAAGGAAATATGTTAACCTTTTTTTCTCTATCGAGGACAATCATCAATGAAAAAGAGAAAGCTCAATTTTCATGTCATTTATTTCAGTGTATTGTAATGTTTACCACACAAACCTGTTACATTTATGTGTGCTATTATGATATGTTTAATAAATATATGGAGGGTCAGATCAAATAAATTTAGAAATCATGATAAAAAATTTATTTCCATTGAATGATGAAAAGAGATAAGTATCTCTTTCTAATGGGCCTTTGTACTAAGTTGATATATAGACTTATATTTTGAAATATCATTTTAGATTTTAGATGATGAAAATAAACAGAAAATTGAAAGGAACCCCAATAATGAACACAGACACAATATGACCCTGTTATGACAGTATATCTATATATAAGTAATCCAAAATCGTGAGAGATTTATACCATTATCTATGAAAATGTAACTTTGCATCATGATTCTACATTTTGTAATATCAGAGTTTAAACACTTGACTGATATCTTCTTATGTTAAAACTATAATGTGTGTATCATAAGGTCATCTAAGGATGGTTCCCTTCCCTGTCAAATGTACAATCATACATCATGAATAACTCATGAAATGTGCAAGAGGAGACTTCATGAAAAGTTCATGAGGAAAGCATGAAATGAAAATGAGAAATGTATCATATGTGCATGAATATATATTTCTGAAATATTCATAAAGTGACAAATGCATGAAAATGCATGAAATCAAGCATGTTTTTGGGTTGTTGTTGTTGTTGTTTTTTGTCTTTTGAAGTTCAAATTCAAACAGGTTGCCATTGAGCCAGTATCATTTGAACTCAGATTGCAGCAACCACAGTAAGATAACCCTTTTGAATGCAATATTTTTTTCTCAGTATCATTTTTTTGTGAAAAAAATTAGAACATGCATAATAGCCAGATATATATTTTTTAAATGATATGCTATTTTTACATATCATACCAGTAATTGTAAAGTTTTTGGTAGAGGTCTATGACATAAAGCTTTTTATGTCATTATTGAGGTTCTTAAAAGATGGTCATGATAAAATCCATATATAATGCGTGTGCATTATTGATAATTCAAGGTGTCTCTTATGGTACCAACCATTTAAGAAGGGGGAGGGAGGGGCCTCCGTGGCCGAAGGGTAAAGTCGCTGACTTTAACACTCATTCAGCCCCTCACCGCGTGGGTTCGAATCCCAGCAGGGTCATTCGGATTTTCATGTGAGGAAGCCTTCCAGCTGGCTTGCGGTAGGTCGGTGGTTCTACCCGGATGCTTCCGCGCATTCGGGGTTTTCCTCCACCTGTAATTAACTGGACGTCGCTATATGACTGAAATACTGTCGAAGCGACGGTAAACTCAAATAGTCAAGTCAAGTCAAGTTACATTAAGAAGTTATTTCAATTTACATCATTTTACACCTCTGCATTTCTTCCCATACATTTCTGGAAAAGTTTAATGATATTTGGAATTTTTGACATTTGGAATTAACTTTCAGACTGATTAGGTTTTAAACATTTTGTATGAGTAAAAGGCCTATTTGTGTGTTGAACTGATGGAATATTATGTAAAGAACGGGCACTTGTCATACTCTAATTAATGATTAAAGATAATAAAAAAAGCGGAGGCCTCTTAGACAAAGTGCTGATACTTGGTGTGTAACATGACCTAGTAAACCTCTACCAAGATTGTTCAAATCATGGCCCTTGGTCAAAATTGTTCCAACCCAAGGGGTCACTTGATTTTAAATAGATTTGCATTCGAAAACCCTCAGAAGATCCACAAAGCCTGGTCAGTTGAGATTTTTACAAGTGGATCTCAACCAGTTTGTTCAATTCATGGTCCTGTTGTCAAAACTGACCTCAAGGGTCACTTGATTTTATATAGACTTATCAGAGCTATAACCTTCAAATATTGGATGGCAGTTTTATAGTGGAATTTAAATAATCTTGCTGTACTTCTGTGTGGATCATGTATTCAATATGACTCATAATACAATAATTGACAATGTTTCTCAAGTGAGCGATTCAGGACCATCTTGGCCCTCTTTAATTTTGATCTCAGACCTGGCTTGAAATTTGCCGTTAGCCTGATATCTGTATGTCTTATATGGTCAGTAATGTTGTTCGACTTGGCTCGGTATTTGAATCTAGCTAGATATTGGCTGAAAAATTTTGCTTGCTCAAAATTCGCAACTAGCTCGATATTAGTATGTTCTATATGGACAGTAACGATGTCCATCTTGACTCAGTATTGGAACCTAGCTCGATATAAGCTAAATTATTGTTTTTGAATCTCGAACTCAGACTTAGCTCGATATTTGCATTTCCTATATATGTCCGGCTACGCTCAGTATTACGAGTAAAACAAAGTTCGATATTTGTCTGTACCAAGTTATGAAAATTGATCTCAAAGCTGGCGTGAAATTGACCACCAGTTCTATAATGCTAAACATCGTTTGATATTGAAATCTTGATCAGTAATGGCCAAATTTTGCAGTGTCTTGATATCAAATATCGAATAATGATGTCATATGTGGCTCGATATTCGAAGCTTGGTTGATTTTTTTGTCGAATTTGGATCTCATATGTGATTAGAAATTCACCTTTAGCTCAATATTGAATATCGAATGATGATGTCAGATGTTTTGCCAACTTCTAGCACACAATTCATCTTTCAAAGTGACAAAGTCACTATAAGAAAAACTCAGGAAAAGAAGAAAAAAAAGCTTGTATAGTCAAACTGTATTCAGTGTTGACCTTGCACACGCTATAACTAAGTTGACAGAGAGAATGTTCCGTGATCGAGGCATTATGCAAGATTGAAATGATTAAGAACAACTGGAACAGGAAATTTGCATGTTTGTGATTTGCAACCATTTTGGTGCACTTTAAAACTAGGCATATGTATATAATTAGGTTTGATTGGTCAGTTTGATTCATCCTTGTTCACCATTTCCTTTTCATCTCTATAGTTGTTCAATGGTATTGTAAAGGTAGTCGTTATTTTGGCAACTTCATAATCTAAACCTTTAATGACAAACGCTGTCATTGTGAAATTAGAGTTCCAAATAAATTTTAAAGATCTCCATTTTGTTCAACTTGAAAGCAATCAATTAGATCGGTATTTATGTCATTAATGATATCCGTAACGAATTACATAAAAAGAGGTGAAAATGGGACCTCTTGGTTTTAAATGGAATACATGTATAGCAGTAATTAAAGCGTTGTTGTTCGATTCGTAAGTTCTTGTATTTATCATAACCTTGCTTCAAATACCCAGTCCTACACGCAGGGAGTATCAGCAGATAACTGGTCATTTATTACTCCGGAGATAATTGATAGTTCAAAATAATGACTTGAATGTTTGTACATTGTACTCCCGAAAAGTGTGTGTTAATACAAAGATCAGGCAATTAACAGTGATTATAATTGAAAATGTATTGAAGAATTTCTGGATTTTTCTTTTGAAAACTATGCATATAAACGTCTTAAATGTATTAACAAAAACAAGGGAGTGTGTCTCTGTGACTCTATTTTCGAGGACAACAACGACGACCCAGCGACCATAAGAACCAATACTTTTGATATTAATATACATGCAAAAAACACTTGCATGTACTATTAATCTCATGAAGTTTCACCCAAGTTAAACCAGAGGTTTGGGAGATAAAGTGCAAATAAGACTGACCAAAATACAAAAGACCATAGCTCTGAAATAATTTATCAGACCCAAGCATTATTAGTTGGCACAAGAAGAACCTGAAGCAGAGTTACCACCAGTGAAGTGTTCGTGACAACCACAAACAGTAAAAATATATTTTACAGCCATAATCATGCATAAATATCAGATAGGTTATATCATGATGTACATGTGTTCCTAGTTTTTATAAAAATGAAAATTTATCTTCAGAAAAAAAGCTAACACACAAAGGTAAACCTTAGGCAGAATAATCAATTTATCCATGTTCATCCAACCATGAATTGTAGGTCACAGCTTTAAATTTGCATAACTATAAAAAAAATATACCATATTACGCCGTACATGTGTACCTAGTTTCATAAAGATGTGAAGTCATCTTCACTGAAAAAAAAGCTTAAACACAAAGGTAAAACTGAGGCAAAGCTTACGCAGAAAAAAACAATTTTACAATGTTCTCCCCACAGTGTAGAAATGGTCACGTCCATAAATTTGCATAAATTTTAAAAGTTTATATCATAATGTACATGTGTACCTAGTTTCATAAAGATGAGAATCCATCTACATAGAAAAACAACTTAATCGTAAAGTTAAACCTGATGCATTTTACCTTGTTCATCCAACAGTGAAATATAGGTCACAGCCATAAATTTGCATAAATATTAGATAGATCATATCATGATATACATGAGTACCTAGTTTCATAAATATTTTAAAAAAGCTTAAACGCAAAGGCAAACCTGAGGTTTGACGGACGGACAGATGAACAGAGACACGGACGTACGCACGCACACACGAACGAGAGCACAGTCGAAAAGTTTAATGCTTCACAACGGAGTTATACATTAGTGAAACCAAGACTATTGAGTGAAAATAACAAAAAATCATCCTTCATTTATTTATTTCAAAATAAGAGTTTTCTTTAGCGTGACGGGAAAAGTGTGACAGCCAGACAGACGAACGGACGGACAGACCGATAACAGAAAAGTAATATTTATGTTTCACCTCTGCTTACAGCAGATCAAGCAACAAACGTTCAATAATAAGGAACGCCGTAGCCGCGGTTGAGTGGTTAGAGCGTCCGCCTCTGGAGCGAGCGGTCGTGTGTTCGATCCCCGTTCACGTCAAACCAAATCGCAAAGAATGGTATTGACGCTATATAAGGGTAATTGCATGACTGGTTGGTCCGGTGACAGGCTAATGTGACTGGGTATGGTATCATGCCACATGTCTAAGGTGTGATACTGCAGTGTGGTAGATATATATTTGTATCAAGTAGACATATTTTCAAAATGACTGAATTATTGTTGTTGGGACGTTAAACCCATCAAGCAAACATACAAAGTTATTGAATAGCATTTCACCTATAACGATAAAGTCGTCATTAATAGTTACATTGAAAACTGATATTTACAACTTTTCACAAAATATGGGCCCTGTGTTCTCGAATTTGTTTAAGCATAATCTCAAGCTAAAATTTGAGTATCATATTCAAATCCCCATGGAAACAAATGGGCATGGTTTGAGTAAAAGAATGAAAATCGTAATTAAGTACCATCTTCATCTGCGAGAATAATGAATGGACATTTTACATAATTGAGAATTCAGATTCATATGAAAGCCGCCTAGTGCCAATCAGGAGTAAGTTAAATGATAATCATAACGACTTATCTCCTAATAACCAGGTCGTCATTATTACGAGATAGTATTGCAACGAGAAAAGATCTCGAGATACTAATTATACTTACGTATCTGATATACATGTATGTACATTAATAAATTATATTAACAAATAAAATGTTCAAAATTGCCACAAACTTATCTTGACAATAATACAAGTATTAATAAACTTTATATAATTTTATATATACTTATTATTAGTTATCAAATTCATATGGATAGAATATATTAATTCATATCTGAGTAATTTGATAGACTTAAATATTCAAATGTTGGCTTAATAAGCCAATAAACATTCAAAAGTTGGCTTAATAAGCCAAAAAAACCACAAAAAAACAACTGTTGCAACAGAATGGTATTCATGTACAATGCAGACAGATCCATTCCAATAATTCCCTCCATCATAATGTGACACAAATATAACTACAGTCCAATATAGTGCAGGACCATTACAACGGGTGCTTCATTTTAACGTGAATACAAGTACAAAGGTTACAACACTGAACCACAAAACTTTTATTTTGTTATTTGCAAAGTTAACTAAAGGGGCCTGTTTACGGTGTTATGCATGTATTGTATCAGATAACTTCAAGAATTAAACATTTATAATAAGGAGGTCCTGTGTTCCGTTGATAACGTACCTAACTGTGGATATTAAGGATGTTGGTTTTTCATGATTATCCCAGGCGCAAATTATTGATCCAACCCAGAAACCATCGAGAAGGATATTATAAGCTATATAAAAAAAAACATGTTTCGAAATCGAGCGTAAAGTCCCAGTATCTTATAAATGTTAGACCTAAGTCCGAATGCACTTACAACATATATAATTCAGTTTTAATTTCATCACTGAAAGACCTTGAGAAATGCTTAATTTACAGGAAAGATTCTAGAAAAATTATTGCAAATTGTGGCTCGTTCTATATTTAGCTCAAAACAACGTCACATAAAATTAAATAAATTTTTTTTTTTTTTTTTTTTTTTTTTTTTTTTTAAGAAGTTCGTGGATTTTCTTCATATTTCCTCTTCTACCGTGTATCAAGATTTATTCAGTCTATAGCAAAAGTCCATGTGTTTCTGAAACACCCCATGTACACTGAGAAATCCGTGGTTTTACTGAACAGTGTGTTTCAGAACAAGCTCCGCCAATTTTTCTCACTGTTTTGCCCTGTCTGAACAACTAAGGCTTCCGGGTGAATATTTCATTTTGTGGGCGTAGTTAAACGTTAAGAGGTTAATCAAACATCATTTGAGGCTTTGCTAATTAGAAATTTTGAAAAATATATTTTTCACAGCTAAAACACACTGGGACTTTAAATACTTGATTGAAATAATTGCTTTTTATGTAGATAGCAATAGAAATATGGTCATATTATTTTGTAATTATAATATAAGTTTCTCGTAAATTATTCATTCAAGATATTTGATTCGTTTTTTATGTGTCAATATCTCGTTATTAAGAGATATGTATCTCATTATTTCAAGAAAATATGTTGTTAGAACGAGATAATGATTTTTTTTTTGGCATTATTATCCCAAGTGTAGTCTTCAGGACTCAAAATAACAAGAGACTAATAATGGACAGAATCAGAAGCCATGAACGTGTTTCGCATTAATTAATGTTCCGCTTGAAATGAGAGTCAGAGTTATAATCAGTAATCGCTTAAATTGCAGTCGCTCACGTCAGCAAATAGCAAACTCTCCGCAGCAGTCACTCCCCATGATATGTACAATTAAAGTCACGTAGCGATGCGCAACCGATAATCAAACGGTTGCAAGTTTGTTCCTTGTTTGCAATATCTATGCAATGGTAACAGGGATGCAATCGCTCACTTTAGCGGCTATTCACGGTAAGTGAACGCAGGACAGCTGCAGATGTATTTTTTTCCAAAATTCTGAAGTGAAGTTTCTTGAAGTTACCCCCATCTTTATACATGGCTGTTTTCACGTTAGTATTACATTGAACTATCCCCCAGTATTGCAGTATTGAACAAGAACGAGCCCATCTCATACCTAAAACATCTGCCGTACTGAAAATTTCCCATCTCAATCATGGTCATTCGTTTCGCATATAAGTTATGAGCTCCAAAAAAAAAAAGTGAAGTCTGGTTACTCTTATAGAAAGGAGACCCC
The DNA here is from genome assembly GCA_021229015.1 of Solen grandis. Taxonomy (NCBI): domain Eukaryota; kingdom Metazoa; phylum Mollusca; class Bivalvia; order Adapedonta; family Solenidae; genus Solen; species Solen grandis. Next base: position 59,808,791 of record CM037780.1, read on the forward strand.
GACTTTATCACCAGTAATGACAATTTGCTCCACATGGGTTCTATAAGCGGGAAGTGTAGCGAATCTCTAAGAAGCCCTTAACCCACGCAAAGCTACGTGTCTTGACAAAATTGTTGTTCTCAAAATCATTGCTCAAGCACTTACCCTCATTTTCCAGACAAAACATGCTCAATATCACATTCCTTATAAATGGAAGACATTATATGTTACTCTTGTCTACAAGAAGGGGGACAAATGGAACCGGAAAATTACCGACCAATCGTTCTGAGACCACAGAACCAGCAGCATGGGTTTCGTCGTAGGCGAAGTTGGGAGTTGGAGTAGGCGAGGTTGGGAGTCCTAACTCCTTCGAACATTGAAGGACATATCTACATCGCATTGTTTTGGAGAAAAGATCAATGCAGTTTTACCCAACCTTTCTAAAGTACTTCTCGACACCTCATCAAATTACGATATTACTGGATAATATATAATTACTAAGATAATGGCTGGTTTTTGTGTATGATGTGGCCCATTCCTAAACAAAACTATGTATACAAAGTATCACAGAAATTCAGTCACCATTCAGTAGTTGTATTATTTGTGTTTGAGAAATAATTACAAATGCACAATCTTCGAGAATGGCGTCTTAAATTCCCGTTAGTATAACATAACATCAAAGTGAATTATTTTGAGTAATCAGGGTCTCTGTATAATGAGACCCTGGAGTAATCAATGTGTGTGTGTGTGTGATCTGATAAAGATTTCTTTTTTGCATTTCACCTACCTGTTCTATCACAAACAATCAGGTATCGGACAACATCAAGTAAATTAAAGAATTATTATGATAAATAATACAAAATAATTGAATCGTTCTATCGATCGTTATTTTGCTATCACTTAAAGTTACTATAAACTCTCGTTCTGGCGCAACTCCGAGGATTCGCGCTGGTAATATACAAAATTTCGCTGAGTAGCGTATCTATATGTATGAGTATGCAATGTATTATGTGTGTGTGTGTTGAAACCAAATTGCTCCATTCATCCATCTGTTTTATGTACGCCTTATTACCTTACTTATCTTTTATTTTGCTATATCCTAAGACTCAACCAGCAATATATATGTTTAATGAAAAAATCTTCTCACTTTTATTAATATAAATTACTAATTTAACATTTAACTTGCCCCCCCCCCCATCATCTTCCTCTTGCTATCAATGTAAAGAAAATACATGAACTAATGCTTTTTTTAAAGCTTAATCCAATAACTGCCATGAAATTCTGTATGTATATGTATATTTGTATGTTAACTGTTTGTACCCACTCTTCAATGATCTTATCATTTTATATCTCATGTTGTACAACTATGTACCTGAGAATCGAAATAAACGTGTCTGTCTGTCTGTCTGTCTGTCTGTCTGTCTATTAGTTTAAATCCTGTACTTTTTCAGCAGCAAATTACAAACACAATACAAGAATCTTTTGACGCAAGCGTCAAAGAATCGGACCGAAGGACTATTGGCGTGATTCTCTGTCATTTCGGGAAATGATACGATATCCGTTTCGCTGCTATGTGGTACTTGCTTCTTCCCTTAACCAGAGACTTACAGGACTAATTTTGATGTAAAGCACCAATGACGCCTTGCATGTTTTTGAAACACGACTTAAATAAAGCAAAGCCATTTCAGAATATGCATACATAATTTGCAAACAGTTGGTCTAAATATTTCCTCTATACATTGCTAAATATCCTCAGCTGTAGACCGTTTGGTTCAGAGATATCTAAAGTGTGTTCTTAAAAGTCCATGTAAATAACTAATACATAGATCAATAAGGGGTAATTCCTTTTTTATATAATCATTAGAAGAGTTAATTGTTAGGGTCTGCAAGATGCATGGAATTTCCAGACAGTTAGCTACTAAGGCTGTGTTAATGTTAGTTTCAAAACAAACATCATTATCATCATAATCAACAACAAGAACAATGATAACAAAACAAAACAGATATTTTTTTTTTTGGGGGGGGGGGGGGGGGGGCACAGGATTAAAGTACAAGTCCCTGAATTTTATAATCTTCCCATTAGTTATTCCCTTGATAAGAATAGTTCAGTAGCAAAGCGTTAAGTAACCTGAGCTAGGTGTATGTTTTATTTTTTTTATTTTTTTTTCTTGTTGAGAAGGGAAAGCCTCTAAAGTCAAAAGTCAGACACTATAATTTCAACTTACAATCACATTACCACATTTTATCCATACATTCGCGTTGAAAATAGTTCCACTGGTTGTATACATCAATTATGCAGGTTTAAGTTGTATATATTGCAATGAAATCATGAAGTATAATTACAACTTCTGGGAAAATAAAACTGTAAAAGTTAATGGTTATTTGGTTATTTTGTTTACTCAGTCATTTGGTTTGTTGCCTTTGACATAAACAATTACACATCGTGTTTTCTCATGCCCCACTTAGTCATTTCAGACCAGTTATCTACCTCTTTCTTCCACGCCCCACCCCCTCCCCCTCTCTTTCTCTCTCTTAAGTATAATTAAATTTAAAGAATTACTCTAATCATGCATCTGCCCTGTTCTTTTCTTCAATTAAACTCACGTTAGCTCGTTATTTCGGAAAATTTATAAGTATCTGCCTCAACACAGCTGCATTTTAAGATGGTCCCTATAAATGACATTCGCGCCTATTGGTTTTCGTACTTGTCGGTGAAGGTGATGCAAGTCACTTATTGCCTTATATATAATCCTTTGGAAAAAAATCCTTAAAAAATAACTGAACCAGTAAAAGCAAAAAAAGTCGGGACTAGAACTGAGGGTTTTTGATGTATAGAATGAGCAATAAAATAATGATGCGATCCTAGCCTCTTGACCTTCCATTTCGTATTAATAATAATTTCAACCACTAATTAAAATATTAAAATGCAAGGTGCCGTACAAATGCTATCTTAACACCAGTTCATTAAGAGTTTTTTTATTATCATCTTGCATTAAATGGTCAATGATTAATTCATTGGAAAAAACAGTAGTTGGATGGGGGGTTTATTATCAAACTGATGCACTGTCATATTTCAATGTCATTGTAAAAGTGGGATTATACATATGTTTATCTATCGCTGTTTATATTGTTTTGAATTTCATATTGGATTTGAAAAAAAAAAGGCATGAGCATGGACTAAATATGTTCTAGTCATATACATGTAATAACAGCCAGCTAATTTTGGTAGGAGAAGTAGTTTGTTTGTTTGGTTTAACGTCCCACCGACAGTATTTCAGTCATTTGGTGATGATGTGTACTTGAGACATATATAGTGCTTCCACACTGCAGTATTACGCCGTAGACATGTGGCATGATATCATACCCAGTCACATTATCCTGACACCGGGCCAATCAAACCTGGAACTACCTTTTTATGCTGAGCGCCAAGGAAGGGAGCTATAACAGTACAATTGTTTACGACTTTGATATGTAGCGGCCGGGGATCGATCCAACGACCTCCTGCAACCGATGCGGGCGCTCTAACCACTCGGCCACCGGAGAAAGTAGTAGGAGAAGTAGATACCTTTGTAGTTTTATTGAAATAAGTCAATCGCTTCAAAGCTTTTGTTTGTAATTTCTAAAGAAGTGTCAATTTTCAACTTTAACTGTAGTAAACCTGATCAAATCGCACATATGCATCCCCGAAACAAAATGTTTATACTCTCAAGTCCAACATCTGTGGTCCTGTAGACCAAACGGGGGTATATTATGAATTAAAGATAGCAAAGGTATGGCTTTGTTACATTCAATTTATACCCCTTTTTGTTAATTCAAGCTTAAGACAACTGTTGTAACAGAAACGAACCTAACAAATGAAAACATGCATTTTAGTGATACATATTAATCAAAATCCATTGTTCACATATATACCTCTGACTAGTTCTAGATGTTCCTTTTTAGCCTATTTTGTACAGATTGAGGACAATATCTATGGTATATCAGAGGAACTTGAACAAAATAAGTAACTTAAAGAGAGGGTAAAATCAAAATGAATTGATACAAAATACTCCAATATGAATGACATGTATGTGTATGTGTGAGTGTTAATATTCATAATACATATACATTTAGACGAATCCAACCTTTGAGCGACTTGTGTCGCCGAAAGGTCGTAACGATGTAACCCAAATGTTGGATTTGTCTAAATATATATATATATATTATGAATATTAACACTCAAACCTATACACAACATGTACTTCTTATTGGAGTTATTATTCATTAGTTTCCTTTATTTTACACTTTTTCTACTATACCTGTACACTAGAATTACGTGTGCACTGGTGCGTTTTTCCTTAGCATTTCTTCGGACCGAGATGCGAGCCTCAGTCTCCCAGGAGACAACCAGACCGCTCTATCGACTATGTTACTAATAGACATGTTAAACTATGTTGGAAGTGCGGGGTTTGGACATCGGACTGTGGATGATGGCTATTCCAAGATTTTACAACAATGCAACTTTGAATTTTGCATGTCTAACGTACTGTTATATTTATCTCATTGAAAACATGGTAATTAAATTGTTATTTAGTCCGATGCCGACTTCATAAACCTATATTCCGAACCCCGTTAAACAAGTAACTGGTATTGCACCAACACATGAGTCTCCTACCGGTGAGGTGCATATTTTTTTTCTGTAACTATAGCAACCAGAATCTTGGTCCGAGAAAAAAAACAACAAAGAGGCGTGTTAAATCATTTACCACTTTTCATAATATTATACTTAACGGTTTTAAGTTACCGCGAGATCCAGATTTCCGGACATCCGGACGGATGGACAGACAGACAGCGAGACAGACGGAGGGCAAACCGGAGTGTAAACATCGGTAGAGGACAAACAAGCCTATATGAATTTGACGGTTGCACTATATGTCTTACTGACACATTGAAAAATGCCATTATATATTATATTTGAATACACACGCATGCATTGCAATCTTTCGGCTACAGTCTCCCAAACGTTGCAATTTTTCATGAACAACAAGTGCTTTACCTTTAGGCGACAGGGAAAAAATGAATATTTTTTATGACATGTATTTTTGACCGAATCTATAAGGATATATGTTTAATAACACTTAACAAGGCTTATTTAGTGAAAGAATGCATGTAATGCATAGTTGTGAGGCTTTATTTCATATATATAAAAATGTCTCCCAAAGGTTGTTCATATATGCAAAGTACACCAACTTTGATATCTGTTTTACTGCATTATTTCCCATAGTTATTTTTTATGAACCATTAAATCATCTTTCTCTGCATACTGTCATCCCCTTTTTAGAGACTCAAAGGCTGGATTATATGTTATTTTCAGGATGACTTATTCAAAATTGCTTTCAGAGAATACAAGCTCTCTAATAAAATTGCGGTTATTGTAAAATGCCTTTTTTGATTTTGTATGATTTTTTTTGTTGTTGTTGCTTTTTAAATTTGCCATCATATGCCTTCTCATTCCATTCTGACCTTGTTATATCATTTATTTTCCATGAAAGTTATTATATTTAATATTTACAATATAGTCCTCTATTTTATACTGCCAGGACATTTTTTTTTCAGATGTTGGGGAAGGGACGTTGAAATCATATTTTGAATATTTTTTTGAGACTATAACCTTTTCATTTTTTTTTATTTTTTTTTTAAAAAAAGCCCTGACTGTCTGGGTTTGGCAGATACATAGTAAATTGTTCTCTGCATTGCAAATTTTAAAAAGGCTTAGAAGTATGTAATGGTCTATATAAATGTTATTGGTGAGAGACTTGTGTAAGCACTCTGGTAGCTTTGTCAGTAGAGCACTCACCCTGTTAGCGAGAGGTCCCAGGCTCGAGTTTCAGTCTGGCTGCACATATTTTGCACCTGGTTACAATTGTATCCAAATCTTGGCAACAATCAGCTGGATGATATCCAGTGATACCCCTGTGTAATCAGATAATACTCCATGCTGGAATATTAATGCATCCTGAAATTAAAAAAACAGTTAAAGTTGTATAAACTGCATTTACTAATAGCAGAACGGATATAACTATATCAATTCCAGTTTGGAGGGGGACCAAGAACCATGGACTTACTTTCAAATATTGTTTTAAACAATTTTGATATCTGTTTTACTACATTATTTCCCCTCAGTCAGTTCAACCATTCTATTATCTTTCTTTTCATACCGTCATCCCCTCTTTTGATTGTTAAATGCAATATTGAGGATGAGATCGAAAAAGATTTAATGTGTTTACATATAGCCTAATTTGGCTTTCACCCCTCAAATTGTTATTTCCAGGACGATCAGTTCAGAACTGCAGTCAGTGAATACCAAGTATTCTGTTAAAGTATGGACAAAATTCATTAAGAAATGTTAAAGTTGTGCACAAAAGAATATCTCCCTTTATATAACATCCGTTAAGGGGCAAAGGGCCATAACTGCATCAAAAATAGTCAAACCACAAAACCCTGACAATATGCGCCAGGTCACTATGTAATAATGCTTCTGTAAAAGTTTGGGCCAAATCCATTGAAAAATGTAGGAGGAGTTGCACACAGAAGAAATTGTTTACGCCCACCTGCCCGCCCACAGACATACCCCAATTTAATAACCTTTGGAAAACCTGGTTAAAAATGATATGATATACATAATACATGCACAACCAGCGTCTATGGTGAGCCCCAAGGTCCCTACACACTAGGGTAGCCTTGTTAACCAACCATCTCCAGTGTTCATCATAACATGATGTATTAGATGAGAAATGGAATAATGGTTGGGGGGAAGTCTCAGAACAAGATATTGATATTTACATGAATATTTTACCTGTAGTTTTATATGAAAATCAAATTTGGAATCTCATGTTTTCAACCAATGTAGTACTGAGACTTCCTCAACCCAATACGGTGATGTGTGAAAACCGTCTACCTTAGCACTATGTTACTAGCACCATAGCATGTGCATAGGTAGTTAATGGGTTAAAGGCAACATACAGCTGATATTTCTACACATCAAAACACATGCTGTGAATTTGTTAGGTGTAAATGCAGCAATTAGACAAGTATAAATCTTCAATATGTTCATCTTACAAATGAACCCATTTTTAATAAATCAGTTAAAATAAGATGTATATTTATATTTAACAAAAAAAACAAAAAAACAAACAAACTAAATACTTATTATTATTTAAGCATATAAAAAAAATACTAGAAAGTGACATGGTCAAGAGAATGAAATAGATGAATGATGATGAATGAAATGAGAAAATATATATATATATATATTTGTAATACAGATTATTTACATGAAGGCAAACATGTTACCTTTGCTAATTCCAACTCTGTCTGCAACACTTCTGTATATATATAACACTCCTGACTCCACATCGGAAATCATATGTGCTGTTTATTGGCCACCAATGGACTCATAGTTTTGAATGATAATACTCCCAATGACTCATTTCTATCTTTTCTAAAATCAACACTGTATTTAACCCTTTCCCTCATAGAGGAAACCATGAAAAGACCTATGCGAACAGCATAAAACCAGATCAGCCTGCGAGTAACTCGCAGGCTGATCAGGTTTTATGCTGTTCGCTGCTCCTCAGTGGTCTGGAAATGAGGACTTTATAATTAAATTTGGTAAGGTTTAACTGTGGTTTTCTGCAGATTAGGCTTTATGTGGTACCTATTGAGTGCGTCAAAATGAGTCAAAGGGTTAAATATACAGGAACATATTTTAAGAATCTAAATACAGACAATTCAAGTACCTTCAACTCCTTCCTAGGTTCCATAAACAGCCAATCCCTGCCTACATGTTCAGCCGTGCTGTAAATGCATAAATATGTGGAAATATTTTTCTTAAATATACAATTTATATCGAGGGCAACGAAAATTGTAATGTAAAAAATGTAAAATAAATTCTGCATTACTAATTGAGATATTTCCATTACCAAGCAGATGACCAGGTTGGATTTCAACATGACAATCATGACAATACACTGATTTCAGCCTAAAACAAATCGCACCAATAATGGTTACTTACTGGAACAAAAGATTTTTTTCAATAATGACCTTGGAATATTCAAAAAATAGAATTTACCTTGTTGATTCCATGAATGAAATATCTGTCTGTACTTCCACATCATGTGTTAATGGTACCATACCCTCATCCTCTACTCCCATACTTTCATGGGCTATGACAGTCATATCAGTTAACCCTTTCCCTCATATAGACTCCTTTTAACGCATTCAATAGGTACCACGTAAAGCCTGATCTGCAGAAAACCACAGTTAAACCTTACCAAATTTAATTACAAAATCCTCATTTCCAGACCACTGAGGAGCAGCGAACAGCATAAAACCTGATCAGCCTGCGAGTTACTCGCAGGCTGATCTGGTTTTATGCTGTTCGCATAGGTCTTTTCATGGTTTCCTCTATGAGGGAAAGGGTTAATGACATCGACTGTCTCTTGTAGGCCTTTCTGCATGAGTCACCTTTGGATATATAAACAATACAATCACAGGAAGTGGCATAAACTTCACAAAAATGTTCACTGATTAATACAACAACCCCATGTCCTGACAATCCTACTGAGATACAGGGGATATTACAGGACTGTTTGCAAGAATACCTTTCAGTAGTGCATACTTCTTTGGCCTACTTCATAAGATACAACAAAAATATATTAAAAGTTGTGGCATTTTCTAGTATTATGCCATGATACAACTCCTGTTTGTAATAAAGGTATAAAAAATAATTCTCTCACTAGTCCTATTACTGCCAGGAAAGAGTGCATTTATATGATGTGAGCAATAGGACCAGTACTTGTTATCAGACTCATTTCCTTTTGCAGATGTCTTCACCCAGTCTAACAATGCTTCTTTCTCTCTCGCTTACCACAGTGTATGCGTGGAAGTAACACAGCCAGCCTATCAGGTGAGAGCAAAAGAAAAATATATAAGAATTAGAAAATGTAAATGGACACCGTCAAAATTATAATTAATTTGTAATAATTTAGGTCACAAATTTATGTTAAAATTAAAACAAATTCAATTTTGTCTTCTTTGCAACCAAATACACACAGTTTTCATTTAAGAAAAAACAACAACAAAAAAACACATAATTATAAACAAATTGTTTACATTTTATGTATATTTTGATCTGTAAGTAATTTATAGATGCCTGGCTGAAACATATAATCCTGCAGTTCTTGTGATTTGATATTTCTCTATGATTACATTGTTGTATCCCAAGGTTCATGCTTTTAAACATAGTAATATGATTAATTTATGCTCCAGAAAAAAATAACTTTCCCTAAATTCACATTTCAAACCAATTATTAGATATCACAATAAAATGATTTCTTTAATTAAAATCAATACAGGAGATATTCAAATACATGCAGAGGGCACCAAATAATGAGAACATGTCAATCATTGAAACAAATCAATAGTAAATATATATTGAATACTTGTGATGGAAGTATTCTCCTTTTTGAAGTTGGTGTTTCTCCATTTGGGGTCAATGTGTAATACTTTCTTTTGGTACTTCCCTTTACAGGGGTTGTCTTACAAGTATGCCCTGCAGCATAGTCATGATCTTTTCTTGAAGTACCAGTTACGATAAAGCCTGGTGCTCTCTCTTGTCGCTTTTGATATAATATGTGATCATTCACATAATTCAGCTGCAGGAAACAAGTAGCATTCATTACAATATAAATATGGTGAACATACCATCTCTTGAACCCCTTAACATTATACCTAGTACATGTATAATTTTGATACATATTATAATATTGTGCAGAATATTCACTATGTTGAATGTGGGCAGTAAATGGAAAGAAGGACGATACAAATATTGAATCATGTATTTTGCGGAAGGAGAAAGGAAAATCTTTAATTCAACAACAAATCTCATTCGTCAAAGAAAGCATACACAATTGGGTGTGTGAATAGTTAATAGTTAATTGGCCAAGTCGACGTAGATATATATATTATACTGAAAAACAAAAGGATTTAAATATGCTTTGCAGAAAACCATTAATTTATTTTCTTATACTTACACTGGCGTCTGCCATTATTAGCGTATGCCTGGCCCGTATAATAGTGATCTCCCTTTGGTGTAATACTTAGAATCAGAGATTTTAATATGTTCGTTTTAAAGAGTAAGGTAAGCAAACGCAGAAATAAATTCTTCCTGGGGCAGATATCACAGAAAAATAATCCGTAGAATAAAACAGCCCATTTATATATGACAAAAACGCAGAATATTACACCTGCTATATGGTACATGTACATTTGTTTAAAATTAAGTTACAAGCGAACGTTGATACGCAGAAAACCTTATTTAGAATTAAACAAGAGGGCCAAGATGGCCCTGTGTCGCTCACCTGAGTAAGATAGCTGTGTTAGGCATAATGACAAAAAATCTAGCATCTAAAAGTGTTTTTCTAACATTTGACTAAGTGACCTACATATTGATCCTACCTGAATTTGCACTCAACTGGGAATTCATGCAGTCATCATTCATATTAAGTTTAATGAAGACTGGGACAACAAGAAAGTCAGTAGAACTGACAGATGCTCCCCGAAGAACGTAATTGTTACAAATAAGACCTTGGTCAATGGGTGGGAGGATGTAGGAACTGGGTCAAGCCGAAGATATGCGCATCTCCTCTTTGTAATAAAGCTTCACATAAAGTTTTGTTGAAATCAAGCCATTAGTTCCTGAGAAATAGCTCGGACAAGAATCATACTAGATATACCGTTTGCATAAAAGTCAAAGGACCATAACTCTGTGAAAAATTGAGGGACAAAGTTACCCCCATGATATGCAAATCTTCTCTTGGTAATAAACTTTCCATAAAGTTTCGTTGAATTCAAGCCATTATTTTCTGAGAAATAGCCCAGACAAGATTCATGCAATATGTACTATAGGCCGAAAAATCAAGGGGCCATAACTCTGTGAAAAATTTAGGAACCCGGTCACGCCGACGATATGCGTATCTACTCTTGGTAATTAAGCTTCCCATAAAGTTTCGTTGAATTCAAGCCATTAGTTCCTGAGAATAGCCCACAGAATCATGCAATATGTACTATAGGCCGAAAAGTCAGGGCCATAACTCTTTGAAAAATTTAGGAACCGGGTCATGCTGACGATATGCGCATCTCCTCTTGGTAATAAAGCTTCCCATAAAGTTTCGTTGAATTCAAGTCATTAGTTCCTGAGGAATAGCCCGGACAAGAATCATGCAATATGTACTATAGGCCGAAAAGTCGATGGGCCATAACTCCTTGAAAAATTTAGGAACCGGGTCATGCTGAGGATATGCGCATCTTCTCTTGGTAATAAAGGTTCACAAAAAGTTTCGTTGAATTCAAGCCATTAGTTCCTGAGAAATAGCCCGGACAGAATCATGCAATATGTACTATAGGCCGAAAAGTCAAGGGGCCATAACTCTTTGAAAAATTTAGGAACCGGGTTATGCTGACGATATGCGCATCTCCTCTTGGTAATAAAGCTTCCCATAAAGTTTCGTTGAATTCAAGCCATTAGTTCCTGAGAAATAGCCCGGACAAGAATCATGCAATATGTACTATAGGCCGAAAAGTCAATGGGCCATAACTCTTTGAAAAATTTAGGAACCGGGTCATGCTGAGGATATGCGCATCTCCTCTTGGTAATAAAGCTTCCCATAAAGTTTCGTTGAATTCAAGCCATTAGTTCCTGAGAAATAGCCCGGACAAGAATCATGCAATATGTACTATAGGCCGAAAAGTCAATGGGCCATAACTCTTTGAAAAATTTAGGAACCGGGTCATGCTGAGGATATGCGCATCTTCTCTTGGTAATAAAGCTTCCCATAAAGTTTCGTTGAATTCAAGCCATTAGTTCCTGAGAAATAGCCCGGACAGAATCATGCAATATGTACTATAGGCCGAAAAGTCAAGGGGCCATAACTCTTTGAAAAATTTAGGAACCGGGTCATGCTGACGATATGCGCATCTCCTCTTGGTAATAAAGCTTCCCATAAAGTTTTGTTGAATTCAAGCCATTAGTTCCTGAGAAATAGCCCGGACAAGAATCATGCAATATGTACTATAGGCCAAAAAGTCAATGGGCCATAACTCTTTGAAAAATTTAGGAACCGGGTCATGCTGACGATATGCGCATCTCCTCTTGGTAATAAAGCTTCCCATAAAGTTTCGTTGAATTCAAGCCGTTAGTTCCTGAGAAATAGTCCGGACAAGGAAAGTGGGACGGACGGACGGATGGACGGACGGACGGACGGACGAAGCGGCGACTATATGCGTCACCTTCGGTGAGCATAAAAATGTAGGCCTCTAGAGTGTTCACAAGATTTTTTCTAAGATTTGACCTGTTGACCTAGTTTTTGACCCCACCTTACCCATTTTCGAACTCATCCAAGATATCATATAGACAAACACCCATGACCATTTTTCATGAAGATTGGGCTAAAACTGTGGCCTGTAGAGTGTTCGCAAGGTTTTTCTAAGATTTTCCCTGGTGACCTAGTTTTTGACCCCATGTGACCCAATTTCGAACTCATCTGAGATATCATTTAGACAAACATCCTGATCAAATTTTATGAAGATTGGGCTAAAACTATGGCCTGTAGAGTGTTCACAAGGTTTTTCTAAGATTTGACCTGGTGACCTAGTTTTTGACCCCACATGACCCAATATCGAACTCATCTGAGATATCATGTAGACAAACATCCTGACCAAGTTTCATGAAGATTGGGCCAAAACTGTGGCCTCTAGAGTGTTTACAAGGTTTTTCTAAGATTTGACCTGGTGACCTAGTTTTTGACCCCACATGACCCAATTTCGAACTCATCTGAGATATCATGTAGACAAACATCCTGACCAAGTTTCATGAAGATTGGGCCAAAATGTGGCCTAGAGTGTTCACAAGGTTTTTCAAGATTTGACCTGTGACCTAGTTTTTGACCCACATGACCCAATATCGATCTCATCCGAGATATCATGTAGACAAATATCCTGGCCAAATTTTATGAAGATTGGGCTAAAACTGTGGCCTCTAGAGTGTTCACAAGGTTTTTCTAAGATTTGACCAAGTGACCTAGTTTTTGACCCCACATGACCCAATTTCGAACTCATCCGAGATATCATGTAGACAAACATCCTGACCAAGTTTCATGAAGATTGGGCCAAAACTGTGGCCTCTAGAGTGTTCACAAGCAATTGTTGACGACGGACGACGCACGACGGACAAAAGGCGATCACAAAAGCTCACCCGAGCACAAGTGCTCAGGTGAGCTAAAAACTTGAAAGTTTGACTGCTGATATAGCCCCATACGTCAAAGTCCTGATGTCTTGAACTTTTTAGGTCACTCCCTTCAACTTCAACTTATCAAAGTTCTACTGTATGGTAAAACAATTACTGTTTATATCTATTATAATTCTTCTTGTCAAACAATTTCAAAATTATTTATTGCCTTGTAAAAAAAGCATCTTTTTTTGAGGTTCAGGAAATAAAGTTCAGATATGGGAAAGTTTATGCGCTAGGAAGGTTGAATATTCAGACCTTGAAAAGCATACGAAAGCATATCAATTTTTGTTTGAGATAAAATATAAATATTTTGTTTGCTGCATGTGATTTGAAGAAATTTATTGTATGAGAACTTCAGGTCATGTATGGTTTTCTCTCTATATAAAAAGTCGAACTTCACAAAAAAAAAAAAAAAAATCGGAAAATTGAAACTTTCGAAAATATTTTTTTAGGTTTTTTGAAGCTCCAGAACTTAATCTTTCAATTTTCATGAAGTTTTTACAGATTTTGTCCGTTTATGTTTCAAAAGGACTGACGGGTTAAAATTTTGAAAATCTGCAAAGGTCAAGGTCACATTTCAAATATTGTTGTTTTTTTTAACATTAAATAACTTGAAAATGAAAAAAAAGTTATCAAGAGACTATATCGAGGGCTCAGTGCAAAACGGTCGTAACTTGTTCTTTAATACATATAAGTTACGACCGTTTTGCGCTGAGCCCCCGAATTATGTATCATTTTAAGTGCTTTGAATGGTCTCTCAGAATGTATTCAGTTTGTGCTGATCAGGGTTTAAACAGTACAGAAATAGTGGGAGAACAAAAATGTTGGCAAAACACATTATCTAATAAAACCTGTTCTGATTGCTGTTTTTGTAAAACAAATATACATTAAATATATATGGTTGCAATTTAATTAAATACATGGTCAGTTGTGTGGACGCTGTCAACTACACCAAATAATTAGAAAATTAGTATAAACATCGCTGAATGATGCGAAACAATAGTTTTCATATTTACACTTACTGCTGCAAGATCTTTACATAACCGATAACATAAATATATTTTCACTTTTTTTCTGCCCGAGGGCTTTGCATGAAATTGCTTCATTGCTTATACTTGATGGTCCTGGTTTATCGTGCTCAAATGATTAGACATTTTCTAGCTGATCATCTTTAATTTTTATTATTATTTTCCTTTAAATTATTTTACCCCCATTTTATTCTTTTAATCTAACAACAAATGATTTACATTGGCCACCGGAGACTATCCACAATATTTTTACTCTATACATTGCTTAAAACATACCATCTCTAGAACTAGGCCTTTGCTTGAAAATATTCCTTCATATATATATATATATATACAGTGAGCAAGTATAAAACACTTAGAGGGCCAAGATGGCCCTTAATCGCTCACCTGAGAAAGATGATTGCTTAAGAAATAAAGATGCTAGAGTGTAAACAAAGTGAAATCTGTTTTTTTTTTTTTTATAGTGAAAGGAGCATAACTCCTATATTAAGTAGCCAATATCAGCCATATTTGAACACAATCGCGACATTATGGTCATAAACACTGGCTTAAAGTTTTGAGGATGATTGCTAAAAAAAATGAAGACGCTAGAGTGTTAACAATGTGAAAAGGGCATTTCAATACAAAAAAGGATGTTAGCATCTCTGTGGATGTTGAAAATATGGAAAGCTACAGGAGTGTTGCAGATCCCTTTGATCTCAGAAAAGGTATCAGAAATATCATCGTCTTAAAGCACTTCACTGTGATACCAAAATTAACTAATCCTCATTTTAACAAACTGAAGACATGAGACACTATTATTATTATCGCATATTGGTATGCATGTATTTTGTTTCTTTATGTACCCATTGGCTGTTAATCACCCTCTGTAGCATGCTTATCTGCATGTAACATAGCTACATAGTGAGTGGATATGTTTTTGATCAAGATAACTTATTTGGAAAACTATGAATATAAAGGTTCAAGTATCCAGTCCGAAAATAAAACCACAAAATTTATATGCCATTTAATATGGAGTGACCGTTGTCTTGATCCAAAATATTGTAATTACTGACTTCGCTAATACATCACTTACTAATTACAATTTACAAAATCACTTGGAAGTTTTATCTCCATAAAATTTCCTAACCTTATCTTCTGTACATAAAAAAGTTGTTGAAGTGATTAATGTATTTGGCGAAGTCAGGAATTGCGGTGCAACAACCATTTCAGCCATTAGCAAGGCTCTAGAAGCACCATGTAACCTTGGGTTCAGATAAGAAGAACTTTCGTTTCATTGTAACATAATTTAATATAAAACATTGTTGAACGTTAATATTTAAATATTCTCGATTTATGGAATTAAAAATAGAAAACAAAAAAGGAAAACAATTAAAATTTATTTCATAAAATAACAAGAGCTCCCCTATAGGAGCATTATATGCTGTTGTAAGATGCAAAATGTGAACATGTGAGAGGAATCAATAAATAAACAATTTGCAGTTGTTTGCAACACACAATAATTCTATCGGTTATGCACATTTTAACTATTTCCTTTAATACCATCTCCACCAGAATTTTGATTTGACTGTCGGACAAACCGACAGAAAGAAAGAAGAAGGGCAAACTTACACTCCCCTCTTTTGTAAACATCGGCAGGGAAATAATAAACAGATACAAAACATTTTTGCATTATCAGTACGACATGTTGCTTTATACTGTGACCTTGACCCAATACTGCTGAAACTTACACTTGACCTCCACTTCATCTCAGTATGGTTTCCATTTCTGGTCAATAATTAATATCTAATCAAGTGATTAAAGAGAAAAAAAATATTTTAACATTATAACAGTATGACATGTGACTTTCAAGCGTGACCTTGACCATGAACCAAGACATCCAAAACATTTTCTTTTATCTGCACTTCCTCTTTGTATGGCTGACATTTATGTCAAATAATTTCAATTTCCTTCCAATTGTTCCTAAGATACAGAGCAGACCAAAAATTGCTTACAGACAGACGAACAGTGGCATAACATAATACAACCCTTTGGGCGTATATAAAACAACAATTAACATTAGGCAATAGCTGACTGAGGTATTGACATCAATAAGATATAAAAACATGAATTTTCTTCAAACATCTACTTGATGACTGAGAACAAAAATAAATACTGAAGACATTTTTAAAACAATACAACAATTAATATTAGGCAATATCGGTATCTGACTGAGGTATTGGCATAAATATAACAAGAGCTGTCAGAGGACAGCACGCTTGACTATTCAAAATGCTTATTGGTAAATCAAATGAAATCAATTTCAATTCTTGTCCTTCAAATGCCCTGTATATAAAAATAGTCAAAAATGATAACCTTGATAGTCTGACCCCTCTAAATATGTTTATAAAGTCTAAAATCAATTCCATGCCCAGTTACTGAGACATAAGCATAATAACACTTTAACCCAATATTCAAGTTAGGAAAGGGCCATAATTTAAAAGAAAAATCAGTCCAAGAGTTATCCTCCTTGGTTTTGTGGTTCCCCGGAACACACTCCTAAACTTTCTAGTCAATACCACAAATGGGTATTGAGATATAAGGTATAGTAACTTGCATGCAAAACTTTAACCAAAAGCTGCAACGCTGATGCCGACGCAAGGGTTACTACAATAACTCATATTCTTTGAATGGTCAAGCTAAAAACATTAATTAATTGATGACTGAGATCAAAAATAAAGACAATTTTAAATTAAAACAACAATAACATTAAGGTATTGACAAATATAAAAACATGAATTTTATAAAAACATCTTCTTGATGACTGAGATCCAAAATAAATTTGTAAAACAATAAAACAATTCACATTAGGCAATACCGGTATTTGCTGAAATTAACAAAAATAAAATGAGGTATTGACATAAATCTAAACAAGACGGCTGCTGAGGTGAGTCAATATATACCAGAAGATAACTTCAAACAAGAACTATCATTGAAAATGATGACTACCCCCAAATACCGCTTTGTCACAGTTGCTGTTACCATGTTACACAGTCTTGATAAAACTGAATTGTAAAAATAATAAAACATGAAAACCAGAAAAAGAAATATGACAAAAGGGTATAACTACTGTAAAAGAAATATGAAGAAAGCATGTTGTTTTTGAAAATGTCATGAATGCTGTTTTTTGTAAATGTATACCAAAAAAATATAATTTAATGTGTTATAAGCTAATAAAAAATCTTCTTTTATCAATAATAGAAGATAAATGAAGTTACTGATGAATAACAAATCATAGGTTGTAACAACAAGAGGGCCAAGATGGCCCTGTGTCGCTCACCTGAGTAAGATTGCTGTGTTAAGCATGATTACAAGAAATGTGGCGTCTAAAGTGTTTGCAATGTTTTTCTATTATTTGACTAAGTGACATAGATTTTGATCATACCTAAATTTGCATCTAGGATTTCATACAGTCATCAGTCTTCTGAAGTTTAATGAAGACTGGGACAAAAATGTAGCCTCTAGACTGTTCACAAGGTTTTTCTAAAATTTGCCTGGGACATAGTTTTTGACCCCACGTGACCCTATTTCAAACTCATAAGAGATATCATGTAATAAAACAGTTTGACCAAATATTTGGAAGATTGGGCTAAATCTATGGCCTCTAGAGTGTTCACAAGCAATTGTTGACGACGGACAAAAAGCGGTCACAAAAGTTCTCATGTGAGCTAAAAATCAAACTTGACACCTCTTGACATATAGAAACAATGTTCTAGACATCTTATTGATGACTGAAATCAAAAATAATTTTTTTTCACAATACCTGAAGACAGAAAACACAAATGTTTGTAAAACATATATACCTCCCTCATATGCCATAATATTTATAAAGCTATATTATATGCATGATGTTTGACTTCATAACATGGGCATATCACAAATTTGTCAAGAAGTTATCTTGGTTTTCTACTAACAATTCTTAACACTGCTAAAAGTCAGACAATACATAATTAACACAGTTTTGGTATGAATTCAACTTATAACCTCATGACATTGACCTTTGAGGTACATACCCCCAATTCAAAAGAGGTTTCCTATTACTTGTGTAAAGCAAAACTTGTTCAATATTTGATACAAAAGAGATACATGTACTTATGGTTATCCGTTGGACAATGCTTCCTGAAAACAATGTTAAAGAGAATTTAATTAATGAACTTGTGACCTTGACCTTTGAGTTACAATAAAAAAATCAAAGAGGTCTTCTACTAGTCATATGCAACAACCATACCAAGTTTGAGATCTAATGGTAAAATAGAAATAAAGTTATCACTCGGACAAGAATTTCATCTAAAAATATGTTAACATGTAACCTTATCACCTTGATATTTGTTAATCAATACTTTCATCTTTCTTTAAGGTTCATTACATATGACTAATTGCCACAAGTGAGGCTATAAACAAAACAGCACCACAACATGTGAAATTCCCCAAATCTAGGCAAGAGATGGATGTTGTGGCAAATGGCTTTTACCAGAAAAGCGGCCTGCCAGGTGTGATAGGTGCCATAGATGGAACCCACATTCCCATACCTGGACCACGGAATGTTCACCGGGGATCCTACATTAACCGTAACGGATTTCCTAGCATACACTTACAAGTTGTATGTGACAATAACCTTAAGTTCCTGGACACATGCACTGGATGGCCTGGATCTGTGCATGATGCACGAGTATATAGAAACAGCCCTATCTTTGAGCAGTTGAGGCAAATTCCGGGAGATTTTCATCTCATAGGAGATTCAGCCTATCCACTGTCAAAAATCATGCTGGTCCCTTACCGTGATGATGGTCATCTGGACCAAGTACAGCGGAGATACAACAGAATGCACTCCTCAGCAAGGGCTGATGTTGAGAGGGCAATTGGCCTTCTTAAATGTAAATTTAGACACCTGAAGAACCTTGAAATGCATTTAATGCACAAAATCCCAAAAGTAATAACTGCCTGCTGCATATTGCACAATTTTGTTTTGTCAAATGAAGGGGATGACACTGACTTTGAAACGGACTCTAGTGACACTGTTAATGATGACACTCATGAAAATGAAACAAATGTTGAGGGGGTGGAAAAAAGGCAAAGAATTGCAAATATGTTGTAAATAAATTTTGTTAGTTACACAAATTACTTTGTTGGCAGTAAGTGCAACTTACTTTAAACACAAAACTTTAATTTTTTAGAAAATAAAAAGATTTTTTAATCATTATAAAAAATATTTCAGGATTAAATTGCACATATTCATGATTCATCAGTGATAGCGACTGTTTTAGAAATTAAAATATGGTAACCTTTCAACTTTATCACTAAATGGTTCAATGATTATAAACAGTATGAATATTTACAAATATTTTAAACTTATTTGACTTACAATAATAGTGAAAAAAGTTCTTACAACTTTTAATAATCCCAATTGACAGTTCCAGGGTTGGACCAGTACCTTGTGCTTGGGAAGGTCATGAAAAATTCTTGCCCATAACATGTTTCAAACACACAAAAATCCCAGAATCTTTTTCAAAGGCCTTCCAGCTGGTTTGAGGTAGCTCAGTGGTTCTACCTGGATGTCTTAGTGCATTCCGGGCCTTCCTCTTCCTGTAATTAGCTCGACATCGCTATATAACTGAAATAATGTAGCAGCGACGGTAAACCCCAAAAATCAGTTAATCTTCTATTTTTTCATTTCCTCCAAAAATTGTTTTAAAGTTTCATTTCTGTCACTTTCGATGGACACTAGTTTTTCACACCATGCATCCAACTTGTCCATCCTTTTTTTGCTGCTGTGCAAATTCCTGAAACCAAACAGGGGCTTCTCTGGTCTCAGTTCTCCTCCTCTTTCTTTTCTGGAGGTGTGGTTGTATGGGTGGATGTTCGGGTAGTGATATATGTTTGAGGAGTGGATCTGGCTGTGGAAGACTGAGCTGAAGATTGCTGTCAAAGTTCTGCAATGACATTATTTTTAAACTTGATTGTATTTGTCTTAATATCCAAATGGTTGTTAAAGTATTATTCCTGAAGATTCATAGTGTTGTTTTTCTGAGTGTTTAACCCTTTCCCTCATATAGACTCATTTTGACGCACTGAGGAGCAGCGAACAGCATAAAACCTGATCAACCTGCGAGTTACTCACAGGCTGATCTGGTTTTATGCTGTTCGCATAGGTCTTTTCATGGTGTCCTCTATGAGGGAAAGGGTTAAATCTTGATAATTAAGAAATATAATAATGTTCCCAACATTATATAGAAATAATATGTGTATTAAACAATACAAAAGCAAATAGACAATCCCAATGTTTTTGTGTTTATACATAATATGGTATTCTGTAGTAGTATTAAATTCAATCATGTAACATGGTATTATCCAATAAGCAGAATCATCAAGCTTATCATTAATGTTTGGACAATGAAACACAAAACTGTTATCATTTATCATTTGTATTGGACATTACTTATATCATTTATAAATACAGAGACTCATGATATACAATAAACCATAATTACCCGATGAGGACAAAACACGGACAGGTGTTACAGCTGGGTCCCCTGCCATTACATCCTCCATAAGAGTGAAGTATGGCCATGTGCGCCTTACACGGCCACTCTCGTTGTTGGAGTCTGTAATGACTTTGTGCCTGAAATTAAAATTTATGCAATGTATACGTTTCCAAATTTATTTGCTTGACATTATTTTCATTATGAAGGTTGTTTGAATAGAGTTTGTTATTCTGAAAATATAAGTTTTATCAAATCTTTATAGTAGATAATACCTCTCAGGGTTTTCCCTTCCAAGTTGCAAATGGGGGTCTCTTGGACCCCCTGATTTCTTTTTAGGGGGTCCAAATCAAATTCTGGGGGTCCAAAATAATATTGATGTAGAATAGTGAAAGGTACTAACTATAGTATAAGTGTATACAAGTGTTGCCTGACTGAGCTTCATGTATTAAGTTAAACTATTAGCTTTAAAGGGGGCACAGTACACTACGCTGAAAATGAGATCGAAATGAAACTGGTTTAAGAGCTTCAACATGACCTTTTGACTTTTCATGCCTCTCAAGCGTTGATTTGTGAAAATTTACGCATCCCTTTACGAATGGATTGTCTTGGCCTGTTTTGATACACGGGTTGCAGTGCATTCGGTCATCAGTAAATTCTAACCAAGAAAACTGCTTTAGCCAAGCAGATTGAAATGATTTTGAATATTTAATACGTTTACTTTTAGGACTAGACTCAGCGCCATCAGAATCAGTTTTGTTTTCGTCGGCAGTTTTCGCAGACGACATAAAGAAGTTCGTCAGTTTGCTTTGAGCCATGGTTGTTTACCTAAGCGAAGACTGCAACTGTGACTAATTATCGATTTTTAGCAGCGCGTTTGGGTGTTAATATTTGAGACACAGTCTGTAATTTTTTACAGCGTCATAACTCAGTACCAGTCTACCGGGGAATTCCCCTTGTAGTTATCCCTCCTACAGTCTGTTTACCTCGTTGCTCTGAAAATCTGCTGACGTTTTTTTTCTTCGTTTTTTTTTTTTTTTTTTTTTTTTTTTTTTTTTTTTTCAATTTAACATATCCATATCTTTTAAAGAAAAAATGGACAAACGCTGAATTGAGATTGCGTCCAGGCAGACGCACAATATTTTATTTTGGGGGTCCAACGTTCAGATAATGCATCTCAGACGCATGATTTGTGCGTCAGGGAAAACCCTGCCTCTATTATGTTCATCATATAACATGCTGACATCATAGGAACTATGCCCTTAGGCTTTACATTAAACAAAACTACACTGCCAAATTGTTATGTTGGTATGAAATATTTATGTCCTTTTTTATTCACAAGGTCAACAATTTCAAGTTATTAAAGTAAATTTACATGCATTTGTATTTTTTTAATTTTATTTTATTACCCTGAGCCTTTTGATAGTGAATCTGAACACAACATGGGTCTTTACAAAGATTTTGACCCATATTTTGTTATTTCTGACATGGATTGTAAATATGTTATTACTAAGTGTCTATTAGCACATTGAAAAGTATGTAATAGAAAACATCAAATTAAAGATATCAATCAGGACCCAACAACTACTCCATTAAAATGAAATAGGCACATGTGACAAAACAGTATCTTATGGATCAAAAAAGTTGTTTCTTTTCACTTATACTGCAAAAAAATCTTGTTATTTTGTTATTCTGTTCTTCCTTATTTTCAAGAGGATTAAACAAAAAATAAACATATCGATACCGTGGTAACCCAACTGCTAGAAACAAAAGTTAATGGTCTGTATGAAAATTAAGGTCATGCAGTTTGGTTGTTAAGATACAAATACTTTTTGTCTTATGCCTAACACAATGCATTACCAATATATTTTTCAAGTCAACATGTGAGTTTGATTTTTTGCAAAAATATATTTACCTGTGCTTCTAACCTCTAAACTTCTCATTGCAGAGAGCCCCATCTACAATGTAGCCATGCTCCCTCATTTGCTTGGATATATGCTTCCATACATCCTTTTGATGGAAGCTGTTGGAGACGAACTTATCTTTATTGTCCCTGTATAAAGATATCAATAAAGTGACTGCTTCCGGACTCCATGCAAATCCTTTGAAATAAAAAAAAATAACATGACGTTTTCTTTAACTGTGAACATAAAGCCACCATGTTTGACAAGTTACCAACCAATGTCTATTTGGTTCGCATAAAATTAGGAATTATTATGTATTTACAAAGCATGGGGATGGCTAATCCATGATTATGATGTTGATAAAAGTTTAATAATTTATGTTAAAAAATGAAGATAATATTCAAATTTTAAAAGAAGCATGACATCTCTGACATAGTGTGAATTTACAAACCTTACCATCAGTTGCAGTTGTACCACATCTTGCTGGTGTTTCATGTGTTGTTGCTGAAATAATGACATCAAGAAACAATTTAACAACAATGGAATGATGTATATTCATACTTTTTTGATATCATTTGAAATCGTATATCAAATATGTAAGGCAACTGCTTTTAACTAGAAGGCTTTATGTTAAAATTTTAGCACTGACTGGGATTCAAACCAACCAGTAGGATTAAGTGATATAAATTATTAACCATGGACAACAACTTCATAATTATTGAAAAAAAAGAATACCTACATAGTGTTTTACTTAACCCTTACAATGTTGTGCACTTTTGAATGCCTTTGGTGTAAATGCAGAACAAACATAACAACTGAAAACAAGAGGCCCATGATGGCCCTAAATCGCTCACCTGAGATAAATAGGTTGACCCAAGGAACATCTGTACCAATTTATTTTAAAATCTGGCCAGTAGTTTTGAAGAAGATGATTTTTAAAGCTTTAATTTTTTTTTCTTTTTGTTGCCATGGCAACCAGAGATCTTCATGGATCAACTTTATTTTAGCAACTTTTGTAGAGCCTCACCCAAGGAACATTCCTGCCAAGTTTCATTAAATTCTGTCCAGCAGTTTCAGAGGAGATGATGTTTAAAGCAAATTGTTGACGATGGACGACGCCGGACGAAGGGCGATCACAAAAGCTCACCTTGAGAGCTTTGTGCTCAGGTGAGCTAAAAACTATTGATTTGAATTTTTCACACCATTTAACAGGTACAATTTAATTACCCTATCTATTTTGCTTACCTTCCACTACATTGTTGTTGCAGTCAACACTGCAGTCACCTGCACAGACACAAATAATGGTCTTGTCGCCACCTGTGAATGATGGAACAACATGAATTATTATTATTATTACACCACATTTATATAGCACTTTTTTCATATATGTTATACGTTCAAAAGTGATTTACAATCTGTCTAAACACAAAAAAGAAAATGGGAGATGTACAATACATGCAATGAAACCATCCACTGAAACTAAATACACCTAAAATAAGGTAAGAATATCATGCCTAGAGCGTTTTAAAATATTAAAGTAACAACTGTCATAATATCAAATAGTATTAAAGTAAAGTAAAGGCTCCCTGATAAAATTTAAGAAGCAAACTTGGGAAAATATCATTAAATAAACATGTAGAAAACCAACATTAAAATGTTTAAAATCCAGTTATTAAAAGTACAGTAATCGAGTAATTTTCCATTTTAATGATCGCTATAGAATCGAACAAAGTAGTATGTTTTTAAGAGTTTCTTAAATGAGACGAAACTGCTGGACTGGCTTATTAATACCGGCAACGAGTTCCAGAGTTTTGGAGCACTAAGAGTAAAGCATCTGTCCCCATATTTCGCTGTTTTGGTTCTAGGTTGGACTAGTGTCACTGAAACGTCTTGGGATCTAAGTACACGGCTGTGTCTGTAAATTTCTAACATTAACTGAATATACTCCGGTGATTGACCATGTAGTGCCTTGAACGTAAGAGTTAATATCTTAAAATGTATTCTGGCTTCTACAGGCAACCAATACAGCTCTTTAAGGATGGGGGTTATAGGACTGAAACGTGGGGTTTTTGTAATAATCCTAGCCGCTGTGTTTTGGACAGTCTGTAGCTTTTGGAGAGTGTTTTTTGGTAATCCATATAACAGAAAATTACAGTAGTCCAATCGAGATGTAACAAGACTGTTAACAAGCAATTTTGTTGCGTCAGTGGTAAGACTGTCTGATGTGGCTAATTCGGTGAAGTTGAGCATAACAAGATCGACACACTGAGTTTACGTGATCTTCTAAGTCTAATCTAGAGTCTAAAAAAGCTCCCAGATTTCTAACAACAGTAGGCGGTTGTATTTTAGATGCTCCAATGGTTATTGAAATATCACCCACAAGCTTTTCATTGTCTTTAGAAGAGAAAAGAATTACTTCAGTCTTATTGGTGTTGAGTTTAAGCATGTTTTGATGCATCCATGAAACTGTCTGCCAGGAAGGCCTCGACACGCTGAACAGCTTCTGCAACATTAACTTGATCAGTAGTTTTGAAAGCTATGTAAAGTTGAGAATCGTCTGCGTAAAAATGATGAAGTAGACCGTGGTTTCTGCAGATGGCTCCAACTGGTTTTGTATACATAATGTAATTTTTCGGACCTAAAACTGAGCCCTGCGGAACACTGATTCATCAAAACTGCTTCTGACAACTGGCCGTCAATACAAACTGTTTGGTACCGGTCACCTTAGTAAGACGTCATCCACTGAAGTGGTTTTCCATCAATTCCAAAGTCATGTTTCAAACGATTCAAGAGTAAACTATGGTCGATGGTATCAAACGCAGCTGAGAGGTCAAGTAGGACAAGAATGGCGACTTTATTTTGATCTAAGGATTGCAGGATGTCAATTTGGACTTTAATTAATGCTGTTTCTGATCAAGTTCACATGATTTGTTTGGTGATTTCACGATTATTTGATTGATATCCTGTTCAGACAATGAAGAGAAAGCAGTCAGATTAGAAATTAAACATGGCCGAGATGGTTCTCCAGCTTCGGGAATGCTCGTTGTTTAGATGTCTGCCCTTATATCATTTCAAATGCCTTTGATTTTGTCAATGAAAAAATCACTAAAGTCCTGCGCTAATTCCTTCGATGATGTCGTAGAAGGTAAAACTGCTTCAGTTGTCGAGCCAAGAAGATGATTTGTTATTTTGAAAAGACATTTCTGATCTCGTACTAAAGATTTTATTTTGTCCGTATAATAAGCAATTTTGGCTTGTTTTAGCAATTTACCAGAGCACATTGACTGTCGCCATTTACGCTCTAGCTTTCGGTGATGGCGTTTGGCATCGTGAAGTTCGTCTGTGTACCAGTCATGTCCCAGCCTCAAAACTATAGTCTTAGTACGTAATGGAGCATGTTTTTCTAGGAGAGAAGATAATTCATTTATGTATGTATTTACTAACTCATCAGCATCTGAAGACCATGACTGAGAATTTTGTAGACCAGATGATACAATGTCCTCCTTAAAAGATTGTATATTAATAGTACTAACTTCCATAAAAGAAACGGTTTTTCTTATAGGTGCTGGCTTAAATATCTTTGCTGTAAATGTCACAGCGTAATGATCATGAGAAACCTTCCCGGTTGAGTCTGATAGTCTGGGATCGGAAACATCAATTTGAGAAACGATGTCTTCTGAATCCCTGGTGATTACTACATAGCGTATGTCCTCCTACATGTGTAGGTTGGTTTACGTGCTGCCTCATACCACAAGACTTGAGGGTACTACTAAACTGCAAGGTGTCACGATTATTTGGGACAATTTAAGTCGCCATCTATAATGACACTTTTATCATCAGTAGCGTATCTTGAGAGGAACGTTGGCCATTCTTGTTCTAAAAACTCATTTGTCTTAAAACCATTTGCTTTTGATGGAGGCGGTCTGTATATGACTGCAAAACGTACTGAGTAATTATATAACTTTAGTTTGCAGTCTAGATATTCAAAAGTAGAAAACTCATGATCAGCAATTGGAAGAAATCAAATGGATATCAATAGGTGATTTGAATATAAGAGCAACTCCACCACCACATCTACCATCACGTGGCACATGTTTGATGCAATAACCAGTGGGAACCAATTCAGCAATGCAGGATTTGTCAATTTTGCTTCCGAGCCATGTTTCAGTAACAGCAACAATGTCAAAATCATTTGATAGTATGAAATCACAAAGTGAAATAGTCTTGTTCTTGACTGATCTTGGATTTATACAACAGACTGAAAGAAAATTCTGTGATTTGGTTAATTTAGGCAATTCATATTTTATACTAATAAAATTCCTAGATACTGTCTTAGGCTTCTTGTGGAAAGAAGTAACTGACTTGTTTGAAATATTCGTGGTGGGAATCAACTGAGGCAATGTTAGTATGTTTTCAAGATTAACTCTATTGTTAGTGTCCCAAACACGCAATACTCGTGAACGTCCAGCACGAGATCCCCTGTACTGTGGCTGTATACTTAGATGTTTTAACCTGTTTAACAGCCCCGGGCTAGGTTTCGCTGTGTAAGACACGCCGATATTATGTAGTGCAGTGCTCCAAGAAAATTAAAATGACAGACAAGCCCAGGGCAAGTAGATTGAAAAAATCAACTTGCCCCGATTGAAAACTTACTTGCCCTGATAAAGCGCGTTATTCTGTGAAG
This sequence comes from Solen grandis, assembly GCA_021229015.1. Taxonomy (NCBI): domain Eukaryota; kingdom Metazoa; phylum Mollusca; class Bivalvia; order Adapedonta; family Solenidae; genus Solen; species Solen grandis. Next base: position 59,836,231 of record CM037780.1, read on the forward strand.
CGCTGTCAAGATTATGTTTGTAATTCATTGAAACTATACTATAGGGAGGGGGCCTTATAAGACTAGCAATTTAAGAAATAATACAAGTCTTTCAATTTGTTTAATGTATTTTATTTATTTTTCATATAATTTTTTAATAGTTTTATTTTTTGTAACAAAGATAATTTTCAAGGTTAACTTATCTTAATATTTATTAACAACATGGTAACACAGACTGTCTGACACATAAATGAAACTTTAATCTTAGAATTATTTTTGTATTGTATAACAGTAGATAATGAGCAATTGACTATACTGGTATGCGAGCATTATCCGTGATTTTTTAGCGGTTTTATTTCAGTTCTGCTGTAAATGTGTTAAACGAATAAAAATAGTTTGCAAAAATAAACAGGTAGGTTCGATGTCCATCTGACACAAACATATCGAATTCTTACGTCACTCGTGTACTAAGAGGCAGAGGCCCCAAAAGGGGCATTCCATGTTGCTATTTTGGGTCACAACTGAAGCAGTATCCGTGATTTTCTTTTTTGATGTCGTCGCGCATATATTTTGTCGGTTTTATCTAAATTTTCACATTAATGATACTCTTTTAAGACGTATAGTCTTATTTCACCAGTTTAGATAAAAAATATGATTTTTATTACGATCATTTAAATAATCTAAATCAAGTGGTAGGCCTGCCGGCAGACGGAATCGTTCGATAGGCTATTTGAAATCAATGTTTGATTATTTATTTCTTTTCTTATGCATTTGTTTTTATTATTATTATTATTATCATATAGATATTAATTATTTTCAGATTTTTTTTCTCATCAAAATGATCGTAGATCGAGGCACTGTTTTACAGGAGAGAATAATGGGGCGCAATTGAAAAAGGCACATGCTTACTGATGGCGTGAGAAAATTTATCTTTTTTTTTTTATTTCTATAATTTACTGTGAAGATAATTATATATCAGGAATTTTTCACGAAGAGAACACAAGAATTTTCAAATACATTTACGCTGAAACAGATTCAGCTGACAACCATGCAGACAGGAATATAAAGGTTTGGTTGATCAGAGATTTATTTTGACCTGTTCATCGTGAAGTTGCACAAACATTATCAGCTTCTTTTCAAATATTTAAGCTACATAACACGAAGCTACAATATATAAATCTAGGTATTTACATCTCTAATTAAAATATCGGGTTAGGAGGTAAAATTTAAATGAATAGGGCCGTTTCTTTATAGTGGAAACCACGACTCGTTAAGGTATTCGGCCGCTTATGGCTATACATACATATCATTACGATTAAATTAAATTTGGTTGTATCCACCACTATAGCATCTAGTCAGTTTATGGCAAATTATATAGATCGTAACCTATTTTTTTTTACATCCCTTAACCAAGAAAATGTTTATCTTTCCAAAGTCAATAGTTCGTAATGTTTTAATGTTGATTTTTCGCATATCCCCTACTGGTTTGTATCAGCAACCATATTACATTTATGTTCTTGAACATTTGTTCTACCAACTTGAATAAATTTACGTCATTTCTGAAGTAAGACCGATGGACAGAAAAAATGCAAAGTAAAGTCGAGTTAAAATAATCCTAAGTGGCAAAGAGCGCACTTACGCTTGCTTGAATTTTATTTGTAATCATATTAATATCAGTCTTACAAACACTTCGGAAACACATAAATAATGTAATAAATCTATTTATGTTGCGTTGTTGTTTTACCGTATTGACAGAAATTTAAATTACGGTTGGTTAAACTAGGACATCGAAGCTACGTGCGAACGCGACGTAAATACATTTAAACATCCATTTATACAGGATTAAACACTGACGGAGAAAAAAAATCCAACGGTATATACTCTGATGCAAAGATGCTCTTTATGGCAAAAAAAAAAAGATCATGAACAAAACTACAACAAACAGCGATTATGGTTTAAAATTTCGTGATATTTTAATGTTCCCGTCCGTCAGTGCAAACTGCCAGTCTAAAACCAGATGGTTGCCGAATCGATAACTGACATGTTCCTTGTCGGTTAAAAACGTAATTTCGGCGGTCAGCACATTTTCTTCTTAATTCACTGAATTAAATATATTATATACTAGATGGTGTGAGTATGGCCAATAGAGTCGAAAATACTACTACTGATACGAACTACTACTCAAAACTGTGTTTGTAACGTGTATAACTGGTACAAGTTTATAAGGCATGACTGGCAGGTATAGACTTATAACATATGAATATTTCACCACATTACCTTAACAAAAGTCAACACGTTTGTTTCTTTTCACAAATTTTATTGTATACCACTGAAAATATTTTTTCTTCTACCATTCCAGTTACATGTACTTACTGCTTTGAAAAATATTTGCGTCCGTTTCCTTGTAAATTCAAGTAAATGAAACTTAATCTTATATATCAAAAATTAATTATGTCAAAGAAGTGTTATTTTTTTTTTTATTCATGGTTGGAAAGTTTGATACATTTTCACAAAGGGTCTCTGTATATATATATATATATATATATATATATAGCATGAGGAGACCCTGGTTTCCATCACTCATTAAATAATTAAAGTAAACAGTATGTGTTCCATGGCATGCCATTATTCGATCTGTATATAAATATTTTTTATTCATAAATATTCTTTTCAAACTCTGAAAAACTAATACTGATAAAAATATACCAATTATTAAAAAAGAACTAAAAAGTATACGACTTCACGTGATTGGAGGAAGTCATCATTTACAAATACGTTTCCCGCTGTCTAAAGATGTACATGTATCTGTTTTCTGTCTACGACATTTATTGTCTAACTGGATTTTTTTTTCAATTTAGATCTAGATCTAGGATCAGATATTAAATTCCTTGTCGACATCATTAATATATCAAGAAAAAAAAAGCAAAAACATCAACCCGGAATATGAATGGATACATCAGTCACCCGTGTGGTAATAAATGGCCGGTCTGAAAAGGGGAAAAAGTACATTTAATAAAAAATAAAGTATAAACTTAAAAACTGAACTGATTTTTTTTCTTCAAAAATTGATGTTTTTAGGTAATTAATATCCCCGTTGTGGGCCCCACCACTGTTTAAGAAAGACAACTGCTGTAAATTGTTTATTATTTCCCTTTAAAACACTCAAGAAGCGGACGATGCAGTCTGTGACATGATTTCCTGAAGTTAAAGTTATAGATATATTGTAAAAGGGTTGAAATTGTTGTTTAAAATGACTTATATGAATAATTATTTCTTTATGATATAAATACCAATACAAGACCTAATTAGCGAACTTAAAGTAACAAACGAGAACGCACGCGCACTGTCGCACGCGCTGATCCCTCGCGACATGGGCATCTGTATTTTCACTTTACTGATACATAATCGATTGTAATTTCATTAAAACTCACCCTTTCTTGCTAAAATTAGGTTTCCACACTGATATTATGACGAACTTTGAGTAAGTGGAAATTTTTACAACACAGCGTTATATTTGACGATACTATAAGCAAATCACGGATACTACTCGTTCACGGATAGGCCTACTGCTCGCATACCAGTAAATTTATATATTTCAAAAAGATTTAATCAGGAATATTTATAACATAATTGTAGAGTTAGCATATTATAATTGAGGTTTATTCTTTTATTTAATTACCTTTATGAATGTTTATTTCTTAACAATAACTTTAACTACATAAACAACTTTTGTGTTTCTTGCACATCTCACTGTCACTTAAGTCTTTTTTATCTTAGTTACATGTAATAAACAAAATGGTCAGATTTTGTCGGGCTCTTCTGCCTTACGTTTTTTACTTTCGTTTTCGCCTTTATCGCGAGGCTTAAGCAAGAACTTCAACATCTTTTCCGTTGACAGTAAACTTACATACTGAATCAACTTAGGTTTTTTGTATTTTTTAATTCCCATTATTTTACTCATTTTATTTATTCTTTGTTAAAAAATCAATTAGCGATTAATACAATAAGTTGGACAATTGGTCAATCGCGAGTAGTGTATCTTTAATTGTTTGCTTACCTGTTAACAATAAGATGGTTTGACAGTTTGGTCGACTCACAGACAGTAGCTAATCACACCATTAGTTAATTAATAACGAGTCCTTTATCGGTGCCTTAATCCGTTAAAACAGGGTCTTTCAAATAGACCCTTGTTAAAACAACAATTTCTCTTCAAACGCAGAGTAGAAAAGTACAGTAGATACCCGAATGATGTATAAATTAATATTCATAAGTCTATTTTTATCGCGACCAATCACGTTCGGCAATTGCTTCTGTTTCTATTTTCGGATAAAAGAGACCGACACCGCATGACGTAGTTATTGTGTAGCTTGTACCTGAGTGAATAAATGATATCTGTCTGTCTGTCTGTCTGTATCCATAGCGGTTATCGATTGGTTGAACCAGAATGTAAACTACCCCTATGACATGGTCACGTTCGGTGATATTTATTGTGATTAGCGCGTTTTGCCTCGAGCAAGGTTTATAAATGATGATAATGAAATGGATTACTTATAGAGGGTCCGGGCAAGATTAAAAATTTGTTCAATGCGCCCGGCCTTTTTAGAGGCGCCCGGCCGGGCAAGATATTTTAAAATGGTGACCGGCCCGGATTGAAAATAGAGGAGCCCCGGGCTATCCTGCTCTTGGAGCACTGTAGTGTACCACTGTCGTACTGTATGATACTTGACAAGTGTTCACTCATTATCGAACAAGGTAAAACACACTGGGTTAAAATGTCGGCGTTACTAAATTTAAAAGGTAAAACACACTGGGATAAAATGTCGGCATTTCCTATTGATTTATTAATAATGAGTTTAAAAGCAAAATTCCAGAAAACCACAATAAAATTCCAAATGAAAAAGTCGTATATACATTCACTATGCTTTTATACATAATCTTGATAATTAACAATTTTGTGCATACCATATATTTACTATAATTAAGCAAGTTTTTGAGAGCTCACAAAAATTCAGCCAACACCTGGAGCATTCATATATAAGATGAATTGAAAGATTGTTTTTAGTAAATAATTATTTTTAAATAAATTGGAAAATGTACTACCTTGCCTTAGAAATAACTTATGTGGTGACTTGGTAGTTAGTGTAGTTCCAATTTAAGTAATATTTTTATCAAAGACACACTTATTGCTTATGAACATTGTGCTATTTAAACCATTGTTCTTTGGAATTAAACCTTAATTACACTGACTTTCTACTTTGTTGATAAATAAATGAAACTCACCATAGGCATCTTCGTACCCCTCCACAATCTTTTTCACAATTTCTGTATCTGTAAGCAGAGAAAATTCGAGTTTAATAAGAAATATACAAGTTTATCCAAACTAAGAAAGTGTTGTTTTTCCTTGACTGATGTAGTTATTATATAAAATGGCACTTTTACTCTCTTGCCATAGAAAAAGCTTTTGTAGCAATGTGGCAGAGTGCCCGATTGGCATACTGAGATCCTTTTTTTTCATTCCATTTTGATTTTAATTAGCTACATTGACATAAATTTAGTGATTCACCAGATTAAGGAGCTTCTTTATTTGTCAAGAAATAAGATGCTAAAACCTAAATATTTCAGAAGACCCTTGTTAAGTTTTGGTTTAAGGTCCCACCGACAGTATTTCAGTCATTTGGAGACAATGTCTACTTGAGACAGTTATAGTGCTGCAACACTGCAGTATCGTGGCGTAGACATGCGGCATGATGCCATACCAAATCACATTATACTGAAACTGGCAAACCAGTCTGGAACTACCCTTAGATGCTGAGCACCAAGCAAGCCATAACAGTTCCATTTTTTATGACTTTGGTATCTCGATGCCGGGGATGGAACCCATGACCTCCCAAATCCCTGCCGGACGCTCTAACCACTCTGCCACCAGGAGCTGTGCAGAAAACCCTTGGAATGAGGCAGTGATATACTTGGGAATGTATGCAAATGAGAAAATTTTAGATGTTAAAATATAGGCACATATATTCTAACATTAAGTATATGCATATAAAATTACCTCTTTCCTTTACCTTGTAGTACACCTCTGTGGCTACAAGTATGTCCTCTTCTGTTGTGGCTTGGAAGACCAATTTTAGTGACATAAAGCCACTTGCGAAGATTGCTTCACTGTAAATTTTAACATAAATATAAGTAACTGCATTATATATGTAGTATAACAAATTATACATATACTAACAATGTCTAGTAAAAAAAAAGCATTTTTTTTTCTGGGTGTTCGAACCAGTGGGGTTCGAGAATTGTTAATTCAACGATGTATCTTCTATTCCATCAAACCTCTACCATGTACTAAGTCTTGATGTCAAACTGTGTTTAACCTAATTAGACAAAAACAAACATGCATATGACCCAAAACAAAATCAATGTCATGTTGACTGTTGGTGAATTTAACATTGCATTGTATCTATCAAGGTAACTTCTGTTAGAACAAATATAACGAAGATACGAAGAGTCAAGAAACAATCTCTGAATAACCGTAAACCCTTTTTTTTTTGGTGTGTGTTACAAATCATGTCTTTTTCACAATAGACTAAAGAAAAAATGGACTATACATCTTGTAAATGAAACATACACGTTTTATGAGTTGCAATTGCTGAATTGGTGTGAAATTAACATTAGTTATGGCGAGCGAAACGCAGCAAATACTCGGAATTCTTGTAATAATTAATATCTAGAAGTAAGTACAGCCTTTGAACTTGTTTTTATGACATGTCCTGTCTATTTTTTCATATTATAGAACATTTCCATAACGCGTCATCCATTCAAATTAATGTTAACAGCAATAATTTACAAGTATCGAAAGGGAACACTCACCTCGCAGCCATTTTGTTTACCTTCGCACACTACCTCCGAGATAGGTGCGCTAAGTGTAGCAACCGTATGCGGCGCTGTATGCTGAGTGCCAAGCAAGGGACTATACCAGCATCATTTTTATAAACTTTGGTATGACATGGCCAGTGGTAGAACCCACAACCCCCTGCTCCCAATGTTTTACCATAAGCTAAAGAATCTCTAAAATGAGCATGGTGACCCCCTATCTGTAATTCAGCTATCTTTTTCTTATAGTCTAAATTACTCTAAATTACTGTAAAAGATTAGAAAAATCTGTCCATAGGAAAAAAAAACAAAAAAAACAATGCTGAAAAGCGTTACATTCATTTATGAAACTTTATTTTAAAGTAGTCTTGTGTACAGTCAAAGCTGACCAGTAAATGAAGGTTGACCACTCAATACAGGTGGCTGCTCATACAGTTTTAATATTACCAAACTACTGTATTTTGTTACATGTGGAAACCTTAAGTTAGCAGCCACTTCTGATAAGAGGACACTTTCTCCTGTTCTCCTGACCACTTAAGACAAACCAGGTTGGACTGTACTTGCAGTAAGAATGCTTAAGAGATAAAACCTGGAAAAACCTTCACACACAGAGGCAGGAAACCACCAGGCCACAGCTTGCAATCGTCACTGCATCAGAAGAGAAAGTGAAGTCAAAGAAAAAGAAAATAATGTGAAGAAGATCTAGACAATAGAAAATGCAAGGACAACAAGATGTGTGTGTGTGGACAATAAGAAAATGTAAGAACGAATAAATGTGGACAATGAGAAAACTAAAGGACAAACAAAATGTGGACAATGGGAAAATGAAAAGACAACCAGTTTTGACTGTACTTGCAGTAAGAATGCTTAAAGATATAAAAAACCTACCTGTCTATTACAGCCTAAAAAATGGAAAACCTTCACACAGAGGCAGGAAACACCAGGCCACAGGTTGCTGTCGTCACTGCATCAGATGGAGACATGGCTGAAGTCAAATGAAAAAGAATCATTAAAAAAAGGAAGGCCAAGTGATAAAAATTTAAAGTATTTGATTTACAAATGTGGACAAAGGGAAAATGAAAGGATAAAAGATATGGACAATGAGAAAATACAAGGACAAGATCTGGACAACGAGAAATTATAAGGACAACAAAATGTGGACAAGGGAAAAAGGAAATGCAAGGAAAAGATCTGGACAACGAGAAATTATAAGGACAACAAAATGTGGACAATGAGAAAAAAAATTAAAGATATGGACAATGATACAATGAGGAAATGCAAGGACAAGATCTGGACAACGAGAAATTATAAGGACAACAAAATGTGGACAATGGGAAAATGAAAGGATAAAAGATATGGACAATGATACAATGAGTAAATGCAAGGACAATATCTGGACAACGAGAAATTATAAGGACAACAAAATGTGGACAATGGGAAAATGAAAGGATAAAAGATATGGACAATGATACAATGAGGAAATGCAAGGACAAGATCTGGACAACGAGAAATTATAAGGACAACAAAATGTGGACAATGGGAAAATGAAAGGATAAAAGATATGGACAATGATACAATGAGTAAATGCAAGGACAAGATCTGGACAACGAGAAATTATAAGGACAACAAAATGTGGACAATGGGAAATGAAGGAAAGATATGGACATGAACATGGAAATAAGGACAAGATCTGGAAACGAGAATATAAGACAACAAAATGGAAGGGAAATGAAAGGATATAAAGATAATGGACAAGATACAATGAGAATATGCAAGGACAAGAATCGGACAACGAGAAATTATAAGGACAACAAAATGTGGACAATGGGAAAATGAAAGGATAAAAGTATGACATGATACAATGGGAAATGCAGAAATCTGCGAATATAAGAACAAATGTGGACAATGGAAAATGAAGGAAAAAGATATGGACAATGATACATGAGAATGCAAGGACAAGTCTGGACAACGAGAAATTATAAGGACAACAAAATGTGGACAATGGGAAAATGAAAGGATAAAAGATATGGACAATGATACAATGAGGAAATGCAAGGACAAGATCTGGACGAGAAATTATAAGGACAACAAAATGTGGACAATGGGAAAATGAAAGGATAAAAGATATGGACAATGATACAATGAGGAAATGCAAGGACAAGATCTGGACAACGAGAAATTATAAGGACAACAAAATGTGACAATGGGAAAATGAAAGGATAAAAGATATGGACAATGATACAATGAGGAAATGCAAGGACAAGATCTGGACAACGAGAAATTATAAGGACAACAAAATGTGGACAATGGGAAAATGAAAGGATAAAAGATATGGACAATGATACAATGAGGAAATGCAAGGAAAGATCTGGACAAAGAAAATATAAGGACAACAAAATGTGGACAATGGAAAATGAAAGGAAAAAGATATGGACAATGATACAATGAGGAAATGCAAGGACAAGATCTGGACAACGAGAAATTATAAGGACAACAAAATGTGGACAATGGGAAAATGAAAGGATAAAAGATATGGACAATGATACAATGAGGAAATGCAAGGACAAGATCTGGACAACGAGAAATTATAAGGACAACAAAATGTGGACAATGGGAAAATGAAAGGATAAAAGATATGGACAATGATACAATGAGGAAATGCAAGGACAAGATCTGGACAACGAGAAATTATAAGGACAACAAAATGTGGACAATGGGAAAATGAAAGGATAAAAGATATGGACAATGATACAATGAGGAAATGCAAGGACAAGATCTGGACAACGAGAAATTATAAGGACAACAAAATGTGGACAATGGGAAAATGAAATAAAAGATATGGACAATGATACAATGAGGAAATGCAAGGAAAGATCTGGACAACGAGAAATTATAAGGACAACAAAATGTGGACAATGGGAAAATGAGATTATGGACACTAGTAAAGAAACCTTATGTGATAAAAATAAAAATAAAATAATAACAGAAGCTATAAAACCTAGCAATCAGATCTAGAATCAAACCTCAGGACCCTTGCTTGATAGAGCAAGACCTCTAGCCATTAAAAAAAATAAAAACAGGGAAAAATGGCTTGAAAGATATTATGTAACTCATGTCTTTCTTATTAGGAAAATTAGCAGTATTAATTAAAAAGTGGGAAATCATAAAATAAAGAAAATGCTTTATATTAAGAAAAGAATTAACCTAATTATGATGTTACAAATCATATAGTTTCAAATAACATAAAAAAAATAGAATTACCACATTAGTAACATTAACAAAAAATCTGATTTTTTTTTCTTAAGTTGTTACATATGTCACAAGGTGTCAGTTAAAACAGAATTATGGAGTCTTTTACAATATTGCATTTATGAGTATTTTTAATATACATGTATATGCAGAAGGTACAAAGCAGTGATTTCATTTTAAAGATTTTTATTTTCATCCCGTGACTTTCTGATAAGGAAATTTAGCATAAATCAAAAGATCGGGGAATGATATGAAAATATAAATTACCAAACAATTCTAGGTGGTATATGTCAAAGTAAGTCCCTCCCCCCTTCCAAGTCAGTGCATAGATAGGCAGGTAAATAAAAATTAACCACAATTTAACTGGTAACCAAGTTCAGACCTGGATTCAAAGATCACCTGCATCAAGAGAATAAAATTTGTGAAAATAATTTCAAAATACAGATGTACACTAGAGGAAACAAATGTAAATATTTGAGTCCATGTAAATATACCAATGAAGGGCCTTCCAATTAAAATAAATTCAAAAAAGATTCAGGAATGAGAAATGTGCATAATATATATATATATATGTGAACAGCCTTCCAAAAACATCTGAGGCTGGACCTTAATTTGCACTCTGAACTTCTTACACATCAGTTTTATTCAGAATGACACTTTAGATGGTCACCAATTTCATTGTGACCCAAGTGTCCTCAACAACATTTGGATCAATACACGACACACAGTGCCTCACTAGTTGTACCGCTTATTGACAAGCATATTAAAATCCTGTAAAACATGACAGTGTGTATCAGCACAAGAAAAGAGCACAGTAAGTTAATGTTATTTCAAATTAAGGTTATGTACATTTGTATACAACCACTTAGTGGTAATGGATGGCAGTTTGTTTTTAATTGATTGCACATTTTAATTTATATGTATCAAACTCACTATGCCACTTCTTTCCATATGGACATGTACTGAATGGCAATATTTCTTTATTGCACATTGAATTCATATATATTTAACTCAGTGATCCACTTCTTTCGATATGGACATCCACTGAATTATGGCAATATTTCTTTATTGCACATTGAATTCATATATATTTAACTCAGTGATCCACTTCTTTCGATATGGACATCCACTGAATTAGGCAATATTTCTTTATTGCACATTGAATTCATGTATTACATGACACTCAGTGCTAAGTGTGGCAATATTTGTTGCACAACAGAACAGAACAATGCCAGACTTCACAGACCATTTGAAACTATGGCAAGATTTCGGTAAGAAATTACGAAAAGGTGATTCAAATCTGCCACCCTTTACAGCTGGTTTCCCCTAGCGAAAAAACATGTCTTCCCCCCCCCTAATAACTACCTCTTTTCCACATGAAATAATTGCTCTTTTTTTAAAATTATTTTTTTGTAATGTTAATAATGATTTAAAACTTTCTAAGACATAAATTAACCTATAAAATAGTAATTGTTTAGGTAAATTGAAACTTCTCTTACAATTTCCCAGTTTTTGATTTGTCAGTTAAAAGTCATAAGTGGAATAAATAAAAAGATGGTTTTATAAAGTACTGAAGTAAATCTACCCAGTATAGTAATGACATTGCCCAAGTTTTGAAAAGATCAGGTCAGAAACATACAAGGAATTGCATTCACAAGGCTGAAATATCAATCAGCTAAAGAGACTAAGTTTCAAGAGACAAATCTTTTAAAAATCAATGAACCGGAAAATCGCCACTTCATGCACATCTACCCATTATAGTAATGACATTGACCAAGTTTTGAAAAGAATCATTCAGAAACAAAGGAGGAGTTGCGTTCACAA
>CM037780.1:59854982-59904982 GCA_021229015.1 Solen grandis
CAATCATAAAGAAAAGAAAGGCTGTTATTCTAAAATGTGACTGTCTTTTAAATAACATAATTCAAAGAAAAAATGGAGAGAAAAAGGGAGAGAGGATTATAGAGCATTAATTATTACTTACTCCATATGATAAATATGCAGAGGAGAAATGGCCAGTTTTAAACTCAACCTCTCCTTTCCGATAATATCCCTGAAACAAAGGATTTTAAGGTCAACAGAACATGTAGTTCTAGTACCATGTACTTAGAAAATTAATAAAAGAATTTTATTTCCACATTATGCATACTAAGTCCCCCACTATACCTTAACCCTTTCCCTCATATAGACTCATTTTGACGCACTCAATAGGTACCACATAAAGTCCGATCTGCAGAAAACCACAGTTAAACCTAACCAAATTCAATTATAAAGTCCTCATTTCCAGACCACTGAGGAGCAGCGAACAGCATAAAACCTGATCAGCCTGCGAGTTACTCGCAGGCTGATCTGGTTTTATGTTGTTCGCATAGGTCTTTTCATGGTTTCCTCTATGAGGGAAAGGGTTAAGACCACAAATCAATACACTATTATTTGTTCATATATTTTGTTAGAAAGTAATAATGATAAAATTCATACAATCAACAGTTAATCAATGTGATGTGAAAAGCCAGACTACAAAACATGTCCTGTAGAAATGTAAATGGTAAGACCAGGAAAGAAATGCAATAAGGTCAACAGAGACTTAACTCTATGGCCAGGTGGAGGAACTGAAAAAGACCATCAAGCTCATCTCTGCCCCTGGATTGACTGCATAAAACGAAGATGAATAGAGCCAACAATATTTTCTGATTGGTATCTTAAACCTCCAATTCCATTAAAACAAGTAAAAATTGTATCTTTAAGTAAACCTTATTTTTCTCCCTAAAAAGCAAATACTGTGGTCATATATGCATAATATAATGATTAAGTAAATGCATAATATGATGATTAAGTAAAACTGTGGTTTAACCTAAGTCAACAAATCTTGCCAACCTTAGGCCAGCTTGGCTGCAACTTGATGGCCTGTTTGGCATCTTCCAGGGCCAGGTAATACTGTTCAGCTTTCAGGAAGGCTAAGGACCTATTGCTGTAGATGAGATGATTGTTGCTGTCAAAACCCAGGGCATGAGTGTAGTGGACAATAGCTTCTGTATAGTTCCCAGCCCGAACACATTCATTTCCTTGCTGCTTTAACTGTTCAGCTTGCTACAATAGTCAAATATAAAGTTAAGTATTTGCATTAATCTTAGCCAAAAGTTGTAGATTCAATAAAGATAAATACAGGTACAGTTGAACCTATATTAGCGGCCACCTGTATTAAGAGATTGGCATGTATTTAGCGGTCAGTTTTAATATTACCAAATTAGCATTTTGGTATATTTTAAACCCTCATTTAGCGGTCATCTCTGTTAAGCAGCCACTTCTCTTGTTCCCTTGACTGATCGCTTAAGACAGATAGGTTTGACTGTATATATCTATATATTACCATTTTGTAAAAGTCCAACTACAGTACATTACAAAATAATCATACAGATGCAGATGTTTATTTTTTTCTGCATAGAAACTAATGATATATTATTATGATTAAAACAGCTTTAATAGCAGAAATTCAAAAGTCAATCGGAAAACAATCATTTAGCCAAGTGGTGTAAGCCAAGCTTTTTTCCAAAATTGGTTGGAAGAGGTATATGAAAATAAAAATTATAGCAACACCAGCAAGCAGTCACCAATCCAAATACTGACCCTACCCAACATTGCCTAACTTAGCATGTCTGGAATAAGAAGTAACCACTTTCCACAAAAGCTATCTCAACTGAATGGCAGTTAAACTTGTCCTCGAAGGGCGCCGTGGTCCAGTGGTAACGTATCTGAATACGGATCCGAAGGTTGTGGGTTCAAACCTCGTTGTCGGCAAGAATTATTCATGACCTTCCCAGGCGCAAAGTACTGATCCAACCCAGGAACCGTCGAGAGGGATTAGTATAAGTTGTAAGAACTTGTTTCTCAATCGACGTAAAATAAATAAGTTTAAAATACATCACTACAATACCCCCCCCCCTTTTTTTCTCTTTTGCAGTTGGGCCCATCTCAAACCAATAACCCTGTAGTCTCAGGTTCCTACAAACCATCAGCCCCATAACATTACCAGCAAGGCAAATTTTCCCCTCAACCAGGAGAGACAGACCTGCCGTGTTTACTGCTGCCACTATTATAGCAAGACCAGCAGTAACCCATCTCTAAGTACTTACCCTACCCAATGTTGCTTAACTTAACTAACAAGTAACCATATTGCACAAAATCTAGATCAACTGCAAAGCAAGTAATCTTATCCCAGATCACTACAGAACACACAAAAACAGGACCCTAGGTTCTGATAATTTTTTTAGAAGTCAGTTCAAGGTTCAAACATAGGTAATATTAATGGCTAGGCAAGTAGGCTATCGGCAAAGCTAAATGGGGTAGTAAAACAAACAATGCACGGATTAAGCAACAGACCTTCAGATCATAAATCAAGAATCCAGACAAAACAGTCATTTTTGTTTTATTTATATTACCTGCTGTTTTACTGTTGTCATTATTTTTGTTAATTCTATTAATGAGTACTTTTGAACTTATTACGGGATCATATTCTGAGATACGGAGATTCAATGGACTCCTTAAGAAACTTTATTGGAGATAAGTTCCTTTTAGGATAAAAGTTTCGATACACAAATAGCCTTCACGCCGTGTTGCTGTTAGAACTTATTGTCCATAACAATTGATTGTATGACACTATATTCTCGATAATGATATAAGATATGAGTGGTTAAAAAGTGATGGACATTAAAAAAATCAGTTAATTTTCAGAATGATTTCCAATATTTAGCTAATTAATATTATCCATAATGCGCATAAAACATCTTTTGCCGGGGACATGGGGGAGAGAGAGAGAGAGACTGTGAATAGTGAATATCACGCACATGTAAATCTCATAAATGTGACGACGACAACAACAATAATTTCCACCCATATTCTGGCACTTTCACCATAAAAACACATATAAATAACGTTTAAAATTTGAAAAACTTTATTTATGTGTTAATGGTAGATAGGGTTGAAGATGATCCACAGCCTTTTCATAATCAACAACACTGGGTAAGCATGTTTATTTGTCCTGTCAAGGAAGCGAATATTGCTGTCATCTGAATAACAAATTAGATCTAGTATGACTTATCGTCCAAGTACCCATTCTCGAACCCCACCCCTCCTCTCGAACCCCGCCTAAAAAGTGCTTTTATACCATTTCACAAATTATTTACAATCGTTTGACCAAAAATATAATGAAACATTATTTTATTCCATTTGTGTACCAATTTGCATTTATATTATCACAATAATACCAGTTGAAATGACACTGTGTAAAATGTTGAGGGGTTCGGGAAAAGGTAAGTCCACCATAACCGGCTTTCGTAACATACCAAACATTTCAAGAGGAAAATTTAAACGACTTTAAGTTGTCTTTGTAAATTTGTAGAAATAAAAGTTTGTTAAGATCCTAACTCTTTATGTGTATTCATTGCTATTCTTTTTAAGGGGTTTCTGTTCCTACGATTTACGGACGGTAGTCTACTTACATTCAGTAACTCGAAATTTGCATTAACTTAATAATTGCAGAGCAGTGCTGAGCCATTTTATTTAATTTTAAATGGATATTTATTTCATTGTGCAAATGAAAAGCCTGCTTTTGCTTTTATTCGCTTCTAAATAATGTAGAGTTTTATTAACCAATCTCGTGAAATAGAATAAGGGAGAAATCATATGTCAGCATATTTGGAAATCATCATTTTATTTTTGGGAAATTCTTTCACCAAAATTGTGAATTTGGAATTGGGAAGGTACCAATACAGGCCTCTATTATAAAAGAAAAAAAAATCATAGAGTTGGTTTTCAAGCTCAGTGTTAAAGGTTACACCTAGAGGCAAATTTAAATGTAATGGATTTGCTTATCTGGGTGGTAACTGATGCCAAGATCAAAGGATTTTCAAATAATTTAGCAGTAAGATATGCCTAAAGTTGGGTTTCTAGCCCAAAGGACAAGGTGACAGTCGAAGCCTGATATTATTGCAACGTAATTTATGTATCAGTTCTTAAACTATCAAAGAACAAGCATACAAAACTTTAGTCTGATCCCAGTTAGAATATGCAACAACTGTTTGGGACCCCTACAACCAAAATCTAATTGATAAAATTAAAAAGTACAAAGAAGAGTTGCGAGATACGTCACCAGTCATCATAGAAATCGTTCAAGTGTAAGCAATATGCTACAAGAATTAGGATGGAAAAGTCACCAATCTGAAGCTAGACTTATCATGTTCTATATAATTGTTAACAACATGGTTGCATTAAAAAAAGAAAATAATCTCCAAAGGCCAAATAGAAAATCAAGGCATACAAATAATCATGCCTATGCACAACAAACTGCCACCAAAGATAGTAAGAAATGGTCATTTTTCGTAAACACCATCAGAGACTGGAATAAACTGCCACCGGATATAGCTTCAGCTAAGTCGCTTGAGATATTCAAAACTCAAGTGACATCACTTACAAATTAACTTGCAAATTCCTGTCTTTATCCTGTTTTTAACCATGTGTGTCTTACCAGTATATTTATTTGTTGAATGTGGGCAGGAAACAGAAGAAGAGAGTCTCATTTAGGGGTGAAAGGTCATGGTACCTTTCCTTGGCTGTGACTTGATACTCAGTTTAATTTGAAAGTAAGATTTGTCTCAGTGAGAAGTGTCATGCACACAAGTTGTGTTTATATCTCCAAGCTGCATAATAGTTCCCAGGCTTGACATGTTGCCTTCTTGCATGTACTTTTTTTTCATTTATTTTATATATCTGAATTTTATTAATTTTTTATTTAACTTTTGGATTTCATACAAAATTTTTGTGTCACCTGCTGTAAGTAGAGGTGACGCATAGGGACCACTTTTCCATCATCTGTCCTTCCATCACACTTTTTCTGTCACGTTTCAGCAGGAGACACGTGTGTTCCAGAGAACACCCTTGTGTTTTGTTCATGGTGTCTTTATTACACTTTTTCGTACCCTACTTATTTTTGAAATTAGAAAATAATTGATCATGTATCTGGCTGACACTTGCTGTGTAGGACTAAAGTGCAAGTCATGATTTGACTTGACATTTCTATATCTTGTGACATTTTATGATTTTTAAGTATTTGAATATCATTCTACTCAGAATGTCAGTGATTAAAATATTTAAAAGTTACATGTTGCATTCATTGCTCTTTTTAATCTGCAGGGATGTGTTTATGGAAAAACATTGGAAAAGTGTAGTCCACAAGTCAATATGTGATTACTTCTTTGAGGCGCAGACAAAGGTAAGTGTGTCAGACCAAAAAAGAAAAGAAAAGAAAAACTAATAAATTCCTCTTCCTGTACTCAGAATTCTGAGGAAACCCTTTACTTCATAAAGACTCATTTTGATGCATTGGCAAACAGAGCAGACCCATATCATACAGATCCTCTGTTTGCTCATACGATATTGTAGCTCAGTTTTTACACAGTCCATATGGCAAAGAAAAAAAAAAGATTTCATATACAATTTAAGTTCAGTTAATTAATATTCATCAAGTCATAGATTTGTACATGAATATTCATGAGGTAAAGGGCTAATGTTCACCTTTAATTATACTATGACTAATTTAGTTATCATTGTATATGCATATTTTGATTAATGGGACCCTTTTTATATGCCTGTACAAATTTTGTATGGACATATTATGTTTTCACCCATGGCATTCAGGTGTCCTTTGAAGTGTCCGGACTTCTATTCAAACGTTTTGATCTGATCCTCTTCAAACTTGCTGACAGTGTGTATGGGCATAATATCTTGGACAAGTCGGATTCCCAGCCAAATCACCCAAGGCACTCCTTGATTATGGCCCTTGATTTGTTGAAAATATGTGAAATTAACAGTGTCTGGACTTCTTTTCAAACAGTTCAGATCCAATTGTCTTCAGATTTGCTGACAATGTTAATGGGCATAATATCTTGACATGTTTGATTTCCAGCCAAATTGCCCCAGGCACTTTTGGATTATGGCCTTTGATTTGTTGAAAATGTGAAAAATTAACAGTGTCCAGACTCTTATTCAAACAGTTTTGATTGTGCATGGGCATAATATCTCGGACAAGTTTGAATTCCAGCCAAATCACCCCAGGCAGTCCTGGATTATGGCCCTTGATATGTTGAAAATGTGTGTACTCCTATTCAAACAATTTTTTTTTTCCAATCCTCATTAAACTTGCAGAGAATGTGTATGGGCATAATATCTCGGACAAGTCGATTTCTAGCCAAATCACCTTAGGCACTCCTGGATTATGGCCCTTGATTTGTTGAATATATGTGAAATTAACAGTGTTAACCATCCATTCGTTCGTCCGTCTGTCATAATTTTGTCTGGAGCATAACACAAAAACTATAAGAAGTATCAACATGAAACATCATAGGTAGATAGATCTCAGTGAGGAGAAGCGCAGTGTACAAGAAAAATAACTCTGTTTTGCATAACTTAGGAGTTATTGCCCTTTGTTATTTTTCACACTTAAATTTTGCCTGGAGCTCATATAGTATAGTAAAGTACCCATCAAGTGACAAAGTGCAGTTCGGGTTGCATCAACCAGGTTTACTGGCATTGTGATATCTATAATCTAGCCCCCATCTAACCATGATAATTGACTGGCACTCTATTCCAGGCAGGGTCAGTGGATGATGTCCCACCCATTATCCCCACCCCCCACCATTACCTGATCAACATCTACAGGAACCAGCTGTACTATGTGGCTGTTGTCACTACAGAAGGTAAATACATGATAGGGAGGACAACGCTGACACACTTGACTGACATCCCTATAATCTTATACTTTTGATATTATTTCTTTTTTCCATTTTCTCGAAAGTGGATATGATCTTGATATTTGAAGAAAATTTTGGCAGGAAAGATAATCGTAAATTAACCCTTTTTCCTCATATAGTCTCATTTTGACGCACTCAATAGGTACCACATAAAGCCTGATATGCAGAAAACCACAGTTAAACCTTGCCAAATTTAATTATAAAATCCTCATTTCCAGACCACTGAGGAGCAGCGAACAGCATAAAACCTGATCAGCCTGCGAGTAACTCGCAGGCTGATCTGGTTTTATGCTGTTCGCATAGGTCTTTTCATGGTGTCCTCTATGAGGGAAAGAGTTAATAGAAATGTTAGATAAAAATACTTAATCTTAGATTAAATATTTGAATCAGACATTCCTAATTTATTTATTTATTTTTTTTGGATCGATTTATTAGCTTTTTAGCTCACCTGAGCAACAAATACTCATGGTGAGCTATGGGATCATTTATTGTCAGTTACCCATCAATAATTATTTGTCTGTCATAAAATCTTGAGTAACTCATATCTTTAAGATTATATGAGCCAGAATTGTAAAAATTTACCGGAATGTTCATCAGCATGTGATGTTGAGAACCTATGATTTCGTTGCGAAATTCATTAAGTCATAGCTCAGCTGAGTAATGGTAACTGACTTGGGGGCATTTCTAGTTATCCTCATTTTGAAGTCTAGAAGAAATGGTCTGAAGTGTGCTTTATGTGTTCTGTTTCTCATGGCACTGTTTTAATACTTATTTTCAGTCCCACCACTGTTTGTAGTGGAGTTTCTACACAGAGTTGTTGATACATTTGAGGATTATTTTCAAGGATGCAGTGAGAGCATACTCAAGGAACACTATGTTATAGTGTATGAGGTAAGTTTTGACCATGAACTTGACTGTGTCAGGCTGTCATAAATTAAATGTCGACCTGTAATTATTTCTCTTTTTTTTAGCTCACATGAGCACAACGTGCTCAAGGTGAGCTTTTCTGATCGCCTTTTGTCCGGCGTCCGTCCGTGCGTCCGTGCGTCCGGCGTCAACAATTGCTTCAAACAACATCTCCTCCTAAACGGCTTGGCCAATTTGAAAAATATTTTGCAGGAATGTTCCTTGGATGAAGCTCTACTAAAGTTGTATAAATGGTTCTGGTCCATCGCATAATTAGGTCACAGGAGCTAAAAATAGATTTTAAAAATGAAAATTTAAAAAATCTTCTTCTCTGAAACCACAAGGCCTAGCCTTTTGATTTTTGGTATGTAGCATGATCTTATGACTCTCTACCAGGATTGTACAAATTATGACCCTGGGGTCAAAATTGGCCCCGCCCCAGGGGTCACTTGATTTCACATAGGCTAATATAGGAAAAACTTGAAAAAATCTTCTTCTCCGGAACCACAAGGCCTAACCTTTTGATTTTTGGTATGTAGCATCATCTTATGGGCCACTACCAAGATTGTACAAATCATAGCCCTATGGTGATAAATGACCCCACACCAGGGGTCACTTGTTTTACATAGAGTTATATAGAAAAATCTTAAAAAATCTTCTTCTATGAATCCATAAGGCCTAGAGCTTAGATATTTGGTATGTAGCATCATCTTATGGGCCACTACCAAGATTGTACAAATCATAGCCCTATGGTGATAAATGACCCCGCACCAGGGGTCACTTGTTTTACATAGAGTTATATAGGAAAATCTTAAAAAATCTTCTTCCTTGAATGCATAAGGCCTAGAGCTTAGATATTTGGTATGAAGCATCATCTTATGGGCCACTACCAAGATTGTACAAATCATAGCCCTATGGTGATAAATGACCCCGCACCAGGGGTCACTTGTTTTACATAGAGTTATATAGGAAAATCTTAAAAAATCTTCTTCTATGAATCCATAAGGCCTAGAGCTTAGATATTTGGTATGTAGCATCATCTTATGGGCCACTACCAAGATTGTACAAATCATAGCCCAATGGTGATAAATGACCCCACACCAGGGGTCACTTATTTTACATAGAGTTAAATAGGAATATCTTAAAAAATCTTCTTCTATGAATCAATAAGGCCTAGAGCTAAGATTTTTGGTATGTAGTAGCATCTAATGGTTCATTACAAAGATTTTCAAAGTCTTGGCCCTACGGTGATAAATGACCCTGCGCCCAAGTCTTCTCTGAAACCATATGGCCCATTGCTTAGATATTTGGTGTGTAGTATTGTCAGGGGTAAAATGTTTTAGATTAAGTTATATCAGAATCCTTGTCTGTTTAAAAACCTTGACATCAGTTGAAGCAATGGTACTCAGGTGAGCGATTCAGGGCCATCATGGCCCTCTTGTTTAATAGATTATTACCCCAGATTGTTTTATTTGACCACACAAAAAAAAACAATAATCTGTTGAGACTTTGAAATATAAGTATTTTTACTTACTTTCTTTAATACTTGCTTTAATAATACTTACTCATAATTTAAAAAGGGTTGAAAAAGCATGAGTATTTTCTTTTTTCAATGATATTAATAATTCTAAACCTGCCTTGTTTTAGCTACTGGATGAGATGCTTGACAACGGGTTCCCCCTGGCTGTGGAGTCCAACATCCTCAAGGAACTGATCAAACCTCCTAACTTCCTTAGAACAATAGCTGACACAATTACTGGCAAAACCACAAGGTGTGTATATAATACTGATCTCACAATAGCATGGTATGATAGAGTTGATTTTTTTTTTTATTGTAATTTTATATAATTTTTGTAAAAATAAGTGATGTGTGTTTGAGATAATCTAGAGTGTAAATGAGCTTTTTATAATGTTCACTTTTTATATGCACATTACAATCAGATGATAGTGACAGTTTAAAAGCAAATCAATTGCAATCCATTCATAAAACAGACACTCTTAATCCGGAACCACCTTAATGGGCATTTATTCTTTAATATATATGAATAAAGTTGAATGGTTAACAGATGACAAAAGGAGTTCATGCAATATGATAGCTCACTGTTAAAGTCTCCGCTTTGCATTCGGGAGGTCAGGGGTTTGAATTCCAGCCAGAGCACTTCCTCCATTGACCATGTCAAACCAAAGACGTATAAATTTGGTACCAGATCAAAGACCTAATATAGCTTTATATGCTTTATAGGTCTTTGTACCAGATGCACTCTTGCCTGGCACTCAGCAAAATGAGGTTGCTATGGGAACTCAGAGTACTCAGTACTTGTTCTACCCAGGAACTTTCTCTCATTTATCTGTGCTATACACCAAGCAATAAAAAGAAAACAAGGTGTCTATTCACAAAATGAGGTAGTGTATCGCACCCGAACTCCCAAGCATCCAACTGCTGTCTTCTCCGGTGCTGTTTCTTCAGCAAAAAAACAGGACCAACATGTGGGTAATCCTTGACTGAAGGTTTAAAATATAGCCATGATCATTATTACGGCTTTCCGCAAACCTGCGGAAAACATATAGGGTTTGTTATGTTAATTCTTATTATTATTTCTCATTTTCCAACCAAATCCAAGAGTTAATTTCAATATGTCGCCAGCGTCTGAGCAACATGAAAATTAAATTGCCTCGACAAAAAAGTTCAAATTTTTAAATTCAATAGTATTCAAATTTCAATGACGTCAAATGACGTCAGATTTGACGTCAGCTTGAAAAGTTTGTTCGTGCTCCAGAGCCTTTATTTTTTGTCGTTTTATCTTGATATTTTCACTGAAGATGTATGTTATGATGTAGATGTACATCTTGTCTTTCAAATTTTCAAATTCAAAAAATTTAAGAATTTTTAGCAAAACCGAGTTTCGAACTTTGGTCCTAAAACTATTATTTATTATTACAAAGGCTATTGATGAGTAAGAAGCATGAAAATTGGACAGCATATCAGCCCAGAGGTCTTCTTTCTTTTGTCTGAAAGATTTTCTTTTAAGTCACGTGGTTATGACGTCATTTATAGAACAAAATCCTATTTTTTCAAAGATTTCTCTCGCTCTGGCATCATTTATTTTGAGTTAATTTTAATGAAATTAAATTTGCAGTGATAAAAAGTATCTTTTTATACATTCAATCATTTTCAATTTTCATTGGCGTCATATGACGTCAGATTTGACGTCAGCTTTAAAAGTTTGTTCGCGCTCTAGAGCATTGAATTTTGGTCCGATTATCTTGATATTTTCACAGAAAATGTATTTTAAGATGTAGATGTGCACCTTGGCATTCAAATTTTCAAATTCGAAAAGATTAAGATTTCATGGCAATACTGAGTTTCAAACTTTGGTCCTAAAATTAAAATTAAATGTTAGAAAGCCCCTTGATGCATTAGAAACATGAAAATTGGACAGAATATCGGCATAGAGGTTTACTTCTATTTTCTGAATGATTTTCTCTAAAGCCACGTGGTAATGATGTCATTAAAAAAAAAGCATTTCGTTTTAAAGATTTCTCCCGCTCTGGTATCATGAATTTTGAGTCAATCTTAATTAAATCTTCAGAATTGATAGAGTTAAAATTGAAGTGATGCATACTGCAAGAAATGTTTGTTTTTTCACGTGGTTATGACATCATGAATACTAAAGCAAGAATTATGTTACAAAAAATCATATAAAATCGCCAATTAGACCAATGAACTTAAAATTTAAAAAAAGTCAAAACATAGTACATTTATAAGGTCTTGAAAATTACGTCATCAAACATGACAAATATTGGTGTTTGATGGAATGCATATCTGAAAATGTGAAAACAAGCCTGTTCGCATTCTTGAAGATATTTTTTTTTCTGGATTAATAGAACATTAGCTGAACATGTCCTTGCAAAAAAGATATTTTCCTTTAGTCACTTGATTTTGACGTCTTTGAAATATAAATATCATTCGTTTCAATTTGTATTTGCGCTCCAGCGTCATGAGTATTCATGCCAATCTTAGGCATACCTTTGCATACTTTGTAAGCAAAATATATTAAAAAGATAATAAGATTGGATATATTAACTTTAAATAAGTAATATTGCCGTACCTTATAATGCGCAAAATGTCCAGAAAATTTCAAGTGATTATGTCATCAAACGTGACATATTCATGATTTTTGATCGATTGAATAACGTAAGAAAAGAATTCTTGAGGATGGTATAATAATCTTAAAATTTCCTGGTTTTTTTTTTCTCCATGATAGCAAACAGTTGCGTTATCAAATAAGATCCATATTTATGCTTTCTCAATATCTTCTTCAGAAGATGAAAATGAAAAAAAAAAAAAAGGAAAAGACTTAAAGCTTATTTTTGAACAGGAGTTTATATTTATGATAATGATGATTTACGTATTAAATCTTACATTATTATGCATCATTGTTCCATTTCTTTGTTTTAACTTATACATTCAATACCTTTGAAATAAGCAAATGGAAAGCCGCTTCGTTTGTATCTTAACAAACGACTTCTAGTTAATTTTGAAGTTTTCTTGTGAAAATTTTACCCTATGTAAATCAGTAAAAAATTATTATTCCTAAACTCTGTGGTTCCAACCTGAAACAGATCCTGCCCTCAGTGAGTTTGAGATGTTCTTTCTTCTAACTTGATCTGAAGTCCATTTTGTGTGACCCTTGATATGCAGGGCCCCTGTGATTGTTTCAGTGTGAGCGGTATCCTGCCTACAGGCCAGCTGTCCAACGTGCCGTGGAGGAGGACCGGTGTCAAGTACACCAACAATGAGGCTTACTTTGACATTATTGAGGAAGTGGACGCCATCATAGACAAAGCCGGCACTACAGTCATAGCAGAAATTCAGGGATATGTGAGACAATATTTCTTATGCTTTTCTCTTTAACATAGAGAATAATATCCTAAGTGTATGGAGATTTTTTAAGATACAGTCAAACTTCGGTGACTCAAACAGGCTGGGGGAAAGCAATTAGTTCTTGTCATCGGTGGTTCGACCCAACCAAGGTTATAATGATGTACATACATGTATTAAAAGGTTATTATTTATTATTAGGCCTTCTTTTAGTACTGATTGATTAAAGTAAATAATCGTATTTGTCATTTTTCTTTTCTAACATCAGCGAATTAATATCAAAGGTGTCACTGAATAAAATGAACTTACCTTTGTCATTCTTTTATTCTTTAAATAAAATATAAATCCATAAAACAGCAGCTGACAAAATCAATTATGAAAGCACAAACCTCAACGATGATATTCATTTCGTTCACGTACATGTACACATATATCGGCCAACATGCAAGTTGTAATATTTTCTGCATACTCCGATTGCTTTCTTCTTTCACAGAAAATAACAAAGCGAAAACTATTGTGAATAATCCACAAATATAACACAGTCAGATAACATAAATCTCAGCTTTAATGAAACAAGTAACATTTACTTAATTAGAATAATTAATAAATGCCAGTGCCAATCTAACACTGGGTGAAAAACATGTTGCACTGCAGGTTGCAATTAAATCGCCAGTGAACATCACATGTAGGGTGTTAATTGGTTCGACTGATACGTATGAAATACATATAGCACTTTAAACCTGGGGCCGGAAATTAAGTTCGAGAGTTCTTCCAGTCATCAGTGTTCGACTCATCCCAGGTCAAACTATAAAGAGTAAACAGTTTTGCTGGGACCTTGAAATGTGTTCCGAGTAAAGTATGGTGTTCCAGTTTTCAGTGTTTGAGTCAATGAAGTTCAACTGTATATATAACTACATTAATAAGATATAAAATTCTAGAATTCAATTCCTTGCTAAGTCTATGTTTGCTTCAGTTTGTAAAAAAAAAATAGCTGACAATATTTCTTTATTTCAACTGAATGACTACACAATATATTTATAGTAGACAACAGCTGAAAGCAATCAACCTGTGTATATCATCCAGATCCCTTATGTTAGTTATGTAGCATTTTATTTTACGTTTACCATCAGTAAGTTGTATGCCAAAGTTTATGTGTGCTTCTTCCCATTTGATTTGTAGCGTAGAATTGATCACTGAAACTTGAGGAGTTAAGTTAATGATCTAGGTACAGATTTTGAGCTTACACATTTTTCTAAGTATTGTATATGATGTTCCGTCCTTGTAGTTGTATATTAAGTTTCTGAGAACTTTAAATCTAGAGACGTTCTCTGATTAATGCATCGTAGGTATTTTACTTGACTGTATTTCTAGACTGTACATTTTGCCTTGATTGCCCTTGTGACACTTGGTGTCTTAGAATATATTTACATTGATGTGGTTGACAGATTGACTGCCTGGTGAAACTGACCGGGATGCCTGACCTCACCTTGTCTTTCATCAACTCCAGACTACTGGACGATGTTAGCTTCCATCCTTGTGTACGCTTCAAACGCTGGGAGGTATGTCACCACATGTGTAGTTGTATATCAGTAGGATTACCTCTGTATATAAATAAAATATGCTGATGTAGAATGTTTTTTTAAAAAAATAGTGAAAATACTTTTGGTGCTTTTCTTTTACACAACTAATTTATCAGTCATGTTACAGCACTTGTCTGTCATTTCATTAGCAAAATTTGAACATTTAGAGTCTAGAGTTTTAAAGAGATGTCTTTGAAATCTTACAAATATGATAACCATTCAGTGTACATGAATGCGACATATTCTTATTGTCAGTTACTTAAGCCATTGCAGAGTTATAGTTGATTTAGATAAAATCCTTAAACAAATGTAAGGATATGAAATTCATGCATGCATTTTTTCCAAAGTTATGAATGGTTTTTATGAAACTTTTTAAATGTGATCACCTTGAAGTCTAGCTGTGCATAATATTTTTCATATCTCATTTCCCTCCTTTTTATAATCTCTGTACTTTTCAACTTTGTTCAGTGGTAAATGTCTGTTGATGTTCAGTGTTGAGAGCTTTATTAACACTTTCCCTCATAGAGGATACCATGAAAAGACCTATGCGAACAGCATAAAACCAGATCAGCCTGCGAGTAACTCGCAGGCTGATCAGGTTTTATGCTGTACGCTGCTCCTCAGTGGTCTGGTAATGAGGATTTTACAATTAAATTTGGTAAGGTTTCAGTTTGGCTTTCTGCAGATCAGGCCTTATGTTGTACCTGTTGAGTGCGTCAAAATGAGTCTATATGAGGGAAAGGGTTAATGGATAGTGAGTGTCACAGATGATATTAACACTTAGGTACATGATAACTGGCTTATGCAACCTGTGCAAATCCTGGATCAACATGCTGGTAAAATGCTTGGTGTTTGTGGACTTTTAAGATCATTCGGTTGCAGTGTAGAACCAGCTGTTACTGAGAAATCCGTTTGTTCTGATCATGGTATAAAACTGTGTGTTATGGGGAGATAACCAAATGTTAAGGGATAAAGAACGATTGGGGTAGAAGTATATAACTACCTTGCTTTGTCATTGAAGGAAAGAAGTATACTGCTGTAATGCATATGCAGCATATTCTCCTTCTGTTGGGACATTCACAATGGTCACTGAAATTTACCTTTGAAAGCAAATGAGTTAAAAATATTTCTTTTATATGCACTTTGGTTTAGGAATTAGTACATTTCAGTTTTGATGTTTTCAGCAATGAGAAATTGTTTTGTAATAAATTTATTAAAAATATCTTCTGCATTAATTTCAGAGTGAAAAACTGCTTTCATTTGTGCCACCAGATGGAAATTTTCGCTTACTCTCATATCATATAGGGTCAAACAAGTAAGTTTTTATACAAAATATCTTGTATAGAGTATCATATGTAATTTCTATTTGAATGCATCTTTATCATTTTAAAATTGTGGTAGCAAAACTTCATTGAACACAAAAGATGTTACTTTAAAAAAATGATACATTTGTTCACTTTTGCAAATGAAGATAATCAATCGTAGATAACCATCTGAAGTTTGAGTGAAAAAAGTTAAAAATTATAAATTATGTAACATTGTTACAAAATCATTACTTTCTATACAGACTGTGAAAAAATTATTTTAACAGTACAATATCAGTACTAGAGTGATGTAAGAACAAAAAAAAATTAAAAAGTAAAAAAAAAAGTATAAAGAGCATAAACAGATATTAAAAGATAATAATACATTCTCTTGTGTGACTCTTGTTTGAAATTTATCAAGTTCCTCATAAGATTGAGTTGCTAGAAATTAGTGTTGTGTTTTTCATATTAGCCCATGATCTTAGTGTCAGTTTCTGTTATGTTGCAGCATGGTTGCAGTGCCTGTGTATGTCAAACACAACATTTTCTTCCGTGAGGGCAGCTCTGGCCGTTTTGATGTCACTGTCCATCCAAAACAGACCATGGGTAAAACTGTAAGCTTAAACTTCTATCTTTTGTAATATATTAGACAAATCCATGTCAATTTTTTGCTTTAAATAAAGGTCTGTGTACCTAAATCAATAAAAAACAACAACACATTAATTTCCTGAAGATACCTTGCTCTCATGTGATGCATATTTCTGTTCATTAACTATATCTAAATAGTTTCTTTAGTAACTTATTTAAATTGCATCTTATATAGGGCAATTTAAATTTTAAATGCATCATCCTTAATATTGATGTAGATAAATGTTTGTAAAACTTGTATATTTTTTTTATCTATGCCTTTTTCTGTATTTCAGATAGAGAATTTGGTGCTAGAATGTCCTTTCCCAAAAAATGTACTGAATGTGACCTTGACCCCAAATGTTGGCAAGTACACATTTGACCCTGTCAGTAAGGTCATGTCATGGGACATAGGAAGGATTGACACAACCAAGCTTCCCAATATTAAGGGAACAGTGAGTGTGACCATTAAACTTATATATTGTTTAGATAATTTCATGCCACATGTTCATGTGTTACTGCATTGTGAAAAAAAAACAGATAATTTAGTGGGATATAAAACCACATAGTGAAATGTTGATTTAAACCTATTTATTTTACATTGTTGGTTGATTTTGAAGTTTGTGCAACTTCTATTAAGTTTCTTTTGATGGTTCATGGATTCTAACAGATCTTTGTGTGGGGAAAATTATTGAAATGTTGCTCCACCAGATTTTCATAATTCAAATATTGATGATTCAATGATATGTGTTTTCATATATAATTTGTGGCATCTCTTACTCCTTGTTTGATCTTATTACCCAACTTATCTTGATAAGGTATAGATAGTGCACTGCACTTGCTCTTTGTTTTTTACAAATTGTAAAACTGCCTCCTTATGTCCATGCATAGTTGCTGATCAATCAAAACACTTAATTATATCTATAGCTTTTTTACATGAACTTTTAATTTCAATTAATTCTTCAATACAGACATCTCTGATATGTCCTTTGGGGCATGGTTCTAGTGGATTTGGCCTTAAGAGCATCACATTACTCACTCAGTACTGTGTGTTTCCAGAATTGAATTGAAATGTTTAAGTAGGAACTTAAGTGGTTTGGGTCCAAGAAATTAATTTCATGAAAAAGCTTTGATATCTTTCCTGAAATAGATTAGAAAAAAGCTCAGACTAAATGCCTTTGATTGGTTAAAGGATGACCAAACTGTGGTAATACCATTTATCAAAATGATTTATGCCTCATTTCAAATCTACATTAATCTCAATACCAGCCCTGATGGTTTCTAAAGTTGGAGAGATCTAAAATTGCTGATCCATTGGAGATACTCATGCCTGTACTAAAACCACTTGATGTGTATTTTTCTTTTTTAATGCAGATAAACTTACAGACGGGAACACCAGTTCCAGAAAGTAACCCAACATTATCTGTAAGTTTTGGCTTCTTTCTTTCCTGCTTATCTTTACCTTCTATTATGGACATGTTTAATGCTTTGAGGACTAATGAGAGGGAAGGAGGCCTTAAAATGAGAATTCTTTGTGTGGACTCTTTTTTTATTATGAAGAAAACTAATCATCTTTTAGAATATTTATAAGTGATTTAACACTTTATCTGACACAGACTCAATTTGACGCATTAGCAAACAGAACAGGTCAGACAACTCCTTCCAGGATCTGTCTAATCAGGGTCTTCTCTGTTTGCTTATACAATACTGTAACTCAGATTCTACACATTCTGCCTGACAAAGAAAAATCCATTGATTCATATACAATTTGAAGTTCATTAGATTAATATTCATTAAGTCATAGAGGGATAAAGTCAGACATGTTATTATCTTTTCAGCTTCACTTCACAATCAGTACACTGGCAATATCAGGGTTAAAAGTCAATCGCCTTGACATGTATGGAGAGGTAAGAACTAATGTTTTACATCAAGTTTGTATATGAAACACAGGAGATTTGGTACCAAGCCAGCCATAAAAATTGTTACTGGTAAAGCTTCCCTTGGCTCTCAGCATATAAGGGTAGTTCTAAGACTGGTTAACTTGGTGTCAGGATAAGTTTACTGGGTGTGGTATCATGCTACATGTCTACAGTCTGAAACTGCAGTGTGGCATCACTCTGTCTCAAGGCGTTGTAGTCTCCAAATGACTGAAATACTGTCGATGGGACATTATAGTAATAATGTTTAATGATGTTGTAAATTCTGACTTGGATCCATGTTAAGAGTTGATTAAATTTTGTATTGGTTCAGTGTACTGCATCTTTTGATTCAAGTTCCAGTAATTAACAATTCCACAAACTGATCTATCCTGGAACAGTGCTACTCTGTAAATAACTGACAATTTCCTTAAATTATTGAAATGTCTCAGATAAAGCAGTGGTCTATGGCTTCTAGATTCTGTTCAGCATGTTAATCATCTGTACTTTGAAACCAACATAAACTTCATATCTAATAATTCACCTTTTTATTTTCCTCTTCAGAAATACAAACCTTTCAAGGGAGTGAAGTATGTCACAAAAGCTGGGAGGTTTCAAGTACGGACATAAAACTTGGTCCCGCTGCAACAGGAATGGGGCAGTGCATTATTCTCAATCTGTTCTTATACATAGTGGTTTAATAGACATGTGGCTGCCATATTTTGAAGAGTCTTTTAAACAGAGAGTATATTATAGAAACATGATTGGGACCAGTTATATTCTCAGCAAGAAATCATTGTCCATTGTCAACTGATTACAGAAATGTCTCTATCTTACAAACTCTTACAATCTCATCTTAAGTGTGCTGTCAGGAAAAAAATTGACATAAAAGATGAAAATAATGATTTGACAAAACTTGAAAATAATTGTTATTGTATATACTTTAGTTTATATTTTCATTGTTATTCTTAAGTGTATGTGATGTATTGGAGCATTATTGGATAGGGGTAGGCTTATGAAAACTGAAGAAGGTAATAAATAAGCTGATATACATTTTCTAAATATCTTGATATTGTTTGAATTAGTTTTTTGACTAAGTCTGAAATAACATATAGGAATACAGTCAAACTAGGGCTGAATGGCCTCCTTTAAATTAAATTTTTAAACAGTAATGGAGAGCAAGCATAAGACCCCTGGGTAAAAGATCCCTTCTCATGCCTTTCTACACAGGTTCGATATTTATTATGTTACAAATGGTAAAGCATGGAGGTTAAGCTGGAAGCATAAGGCTTACCCTTGCACCACTTGGATTTAACGGAAGTTTGGAACAGCTGATGAATGTAAACATGATGATTGACACAAAAATAAATACAATCTTTTTCTTTAACAAAATAATCAGTATTATGAGTCATTACACTTCCTGATCATGAAAGTCATTTTTTCTATGTTCATTCTAAATTTGTCTTGGTTATTCTTTTTACTCACAAAGATATACATAAACAGATGTTTTCCTCTTTTGTTGTTTTTAAATCCTACCAGGACTTTATTCCTGTGTAAAAATGTGCTAGGTTCAAATTTAATGGGATACTTATGTATATAGTATAGTGATTATTTATTGTTGCATATTCATTGTTATCAATATGTTTAATTGGAGAACTCAAATACTGTGTTCCTTAAGATGCTAATTTCTTTTCTAAAAGAGCTATTGAAAGAGGTTATTAGCAATTTTGTGAATTAAGTGAAGATTGAGCCTCTGTGGCTGAGTGGTTAAAGTCACTTACCCCTCACATCCGAGGGTTCAAGACATGGTCTGGTCACCCAGATTTTTCTTCATAGCAGCAATTATAATTTAATGACTTAAATACTGCTGCAGTGAAGAAAAACTCCAAAACTAATACAACATATCTGAAGCAGTGGGTTAATTCAAATGACAGTACCTTTCATTTCATCATTCTTTCTTGTGGACAAAACATTAATTGCACCCTGTGCTTTTCTATTACTATAAAATTATAATTGCAGTTATATTTTTTTGATATCTCTGAATTACAATAAACTATTTTTAAATCAATTACCTTGCAGATTCAGTTACACTTAATAATTGAGAATCAGTTTTAATAGACTTAACTATATTTCATGATTTTCATATGCTTAATATTTACAAGTTATGATTTACAGTGTTGAATACATGATTTCATATTGTTGGGACCAACAGATCTTTATGTGCCAAAATACCATTTCACTGCTCTTTCTCTGCATGAATTTTATAAGGAAACTTTCTGACCTCCTGAAACATGTTTTAAACAGCATATTCATGCATTTTGTAACAGTTCTACATGAGAGTCCTCACTGAAAAGATCTATGTAATACTATAAAACTAGATAAGTAAGTTGCCATCAAATCAAGTTTGGTACTGTTTTGCTTTTCATAATAAGAAGATAAATACTATATATTGAGCATTGCTATCATGCAAAGTAGCTTTTCTGTGAATTTGCATAGTCTAAATGGGTATACTTGTACTTGTGTAGTCTGAAGTGAAATACTTTATAATGCTTAGATGAAAATGTTATATATAAATAAACATTTTAGTGGGCTGTTGATTTAATTGGGAGTAATATTTCTCTTGACACAGATACTTATCAATACAAGTAGACCAAAGTATTTTCCATAATCAGCTGAGCACAATTCTGGAAACTTTTTATGGGTAAGATATCTTAAGTATTGTGAGTAACCATAAAAAGAGGTTCATGGCTGTACATGTTTCATTATATGTTTCATTTAAGATTATATTGATGAATTATGTAATTAAAATGAAAGATTATGTGTGTGTTTGTATTTATATAGATATATCATATTCATGGTCTGCCTTCAAGAAACTTAAATGCAAAAGTTTGATCATTTGAACTCCTTTTCTTTGCAGTAATCAGTTAACAAGATATAGTCAAGATATATACATGTGTATTGTCATGACAAGGTATTTTTTATCAGTTATGTGAAAGATTGCCTGGATGTAGTAAGGAGGTACTTGGTATGTAATCCTGATAGGGAAAAAGTCAATATTTTACAAAAAGTGTTGTTAATAATTTCTTAACTATCATTATATTATTATTTAATAATTTCGTAAAATCTATCAGAGCAACATCCTTTGAAGGAATTTACCTCTAAATGTCTACAGGTTGTGGTCACCTGTATTAAGCAGCCTCCTTATTCTAAGCATTAACATTCCTATCATGTCTAACTACACAGTTGACCTCCATTTAATAGCCTCTCGCTGTAAGCAGTAATTTTCATTCGAAGTTACCTGTGTCAAATATAGGTTTCACAGGACTTTGTTTTTAAAATCGATTCATTTTTTTATGCTGATTAGAACAGAAGTTCTAAGATATACTAATCCTTCTTGATAAAGTCAGGTTGACCAGTACTTTGTGCTAGGGAAGGTCATAAAAGATATCTGCCTTTCTGTTTTGTTGTCATATTCGCTATTTTTGGACCTGATGGATATGGCGTCAGGTTGTTTATCTACAGCATGATATTGGATTACACATAATTATAAGTTTAAATGACAAAAAGACCTGATGGTATTATGAGTGTTTTTTATTTATTTGTTTTCTTTGGGTTTTCTTCATCAAAAGAAGATGAAAGGTCAAGGTCAACTGCATAATGAAAAAAGTCCATTCGCTTAAGCAACTATCCAAATATTGAAGCAATCTAATGAAGCACATAGAAGTTATAGCAGATTAATCAAAAGGTAAACCTGTCCAGACGCTGCTTTTTTTTTTTTATCAAAATAGGTCAAGGTCACCAACTCAACCATCCACTTAAGCAACTGGTCAACAAATATTGAGGACATAGAAGTTAGAAAAGAATTAAAAAAAAGTCAACCTGAGCGGATGCCCGCCGACACCCGACCGGACATCATTAATTTTAAGGACAGATTTTTTGTTACTGAAAAACCCGTGGACAATGGAAATATTCTTGATGAAGATCTCGTGAATTCTAATTCTTTTAAAGTATACCGTCTCTTGAGACCATTTGCTTCATCTTGCGACCTTATGGCCTGTTAATTTGTGACATTTGACATTTTCGGTTTGACCAAAAAGTTGGAAAGTTTTTTAAAAAAAATCTGACCCAAAGCAGGGATCTCAGCTTTACTATGGCACCCGCTAATGAGTCCTTTAGACCTAAGGCTATCAACAGCAGCAGATGTTTGATGTGCCCACTGATTAAGTCTTTGCAAGCAAGTGCAAGTGTGTGTGGATGGAGTGTGTTTGATCATCATTAAGTTCTAAAACTTAAAAAGCGAAAAATCTTGCCTAAGGAGTTGGTAGAAAATTAACAACTTTCTTTGCTGTACGCTTTGCAGGACTCAGTAGAACCGACAATTCTGTCTTTTTCTCTGCACCGGAATTTGAATTTACATGGAATGACCCGCACGATACTCAGAAAACCACTCTTTGTCGCAATTTGACTATTTATTTACAATGAATTTGAAACATGAAACAATTTCCCACAAGTTACAAAAATCAATATCAAAGTCATGATCATTAGTGTTGAAGGAACCCGGAGAAACCCAAGTACTCTTACATTAGTCCTATAATGTGATATTTGTAGGGCCCCACAACTAGAAAAACAAATATCACAAAATGAAAGAAATTTCTTATATATAGTTTCAAAAATATAAAAAATGTCATGACGTACAGAAAAGCATTTAATTATGCGTTTCAATCTTGAAATGCATTTCTTGAAACGTTAATGGCAAACTGGGGATTGAGTTTTACCCATAACGAAATTGAAACACTTTTTCAAATGAGAAAGTATATACAGATATTTAAAGGGTTTGATTGTTTGGTGTCACGTCCCAACAACAGTCAATTGGAGAGTATCTTTAGGACAGATATAGTGCTGTCACACTGCAGTAGCACGCTGTAGACAAGTGGCTTGATACCACACCCAGTCACATTATCCTGACACTGGGTCAACCAATCATGACTTTTATATGTCGCAACCGTGGATCAAATCCATGACCTCCCGCTCCTAAGGCGGACGTTCTAACCCTTCGGTCACTTTTTTTCTTCTTCTTTTTCTGTTAGCATGGCCAAGTTGAACAGGTATTGTTGCGGTCCGGTGGGTACGGGCCTTCGAAAAGACCCGAGGACTGGACCGTTGTAACTTTAATTGTCCATCTCACGTACATTACATAGGGTAGCTGGCAAATCATACATGTGATGGAAATCTCGGTACACCAAGCTGATCAGTTGACCATGTGAAGTGGTTGGCTTCAGCAATAAATACAACACCGATTTAAATTAACTTCAACTTTATTTTGATGAAGTTCAATATAATTTTAAATACTATTAAAACTTCATAAATGTCTAAGTATCAAACATATTCAACCAGATGAGATGTTTCACAAGACAATACGTTAATAGTTGAACCTTTCAAATATTATTAGTCAAGGTCTCCGCGTATAATAGTATATGTATACACAAATCTCGGTGTTAAAGTTATATAGCCTGACTATATATATTTAGCGCGAGTCTAATATAAACTCTTGTAGTGACAAATGGTACCAGGTTTAACACACAGTTAAATACTGATTAGGTTAGATCTCCTCAAATGTACCTCTGCCTAAAAATAACCATGAATGTATAATAAAAATCGTGTTCGTAACTTCATGTATTTCCATTGGATCCCAAGCAATACTACGGCCTTTTATAAGATAAATCTATGCACTGTTTTAAACTCACATTAACTTTCAAAATAATTCAGCATAGATCCAGTCCACAATAACGATTTATCGTATGCTGTCTTGAATAAAGATTATCGTAAGCTCCCCCTTCTGAATCTGAAACCTCAACTCAATTGACTCTGAACTGTGTCTGGTTTAATCATTATAGTTTTCTGAAGGGCCTTTTCTGAGCTAGAAATGATGGTTAATTATCAGATTATCATCTATTTTTCACCAATTGCTTAATAAAATCCATTTAAAATTGATATTGCAATGGCGACATCCTTTGAAGATTGCTCCAACTTTTCACTAATAAATTGATCCCAACGATACCCTGTCACATCACATTTAGCCACTATATGTGCGACTACACAAAGGTGGTATAGTAGCCCGGGATTGGTCCACCTGCCATAGGTGTCAATATATATTAGCGATCGGCACATGCCTATATTATTATAGGTATATAAGCATGCATAATCAAATTATAAAATCTGGTAAATATATTAATCGTTTAGGATTGAATTTGTAGCATTGTCATTTGATACCATTATTAGATCACGCACTTGTATCGTATTAATTCAACTCAACTAAAGTTGAGTGGCATTCATAAACATATATACTTTAATTTAAAACAACAACAACAAAAAAACAAACAAAAAAAACGGTTGGAATAGTATATGGTATTTCACATTTTTTAAGTTATGGAATCAATGCCTTTAATTAATATAATTTACACCAATAAGTTTAACTGATGATTGTATTTTTACATTTAAAAACATATAGACACATACATAAAGTTTAATATCAAGTGTTTGATATGTAAGACGTATATCATACTAAAAATGCCATTAATGATAAGCAAATACACATTTGTTTCATACAGTTATATGTATAAGGGTTACACATCCACAAAATTTGGCATTCCACAAAAGCATCTGCTTTTCCAATTTTCACAACCCTGGGAATACCAGTGAAAGCAGATGTACGTGTTTTTGTTCCTCTTTTGGGAAAGTGTACATTTTGCTCCTCTCAAGACAGAGAGCTAAATGATCTCGCATTTTGTCTACTTTGAATATTACATTGATAATAAATTTATTTGGATTTTCACAAAATTCCACAGTATTTGCAACAGCAAAAACACCACAATCATACGAATTTGGTTGTTGCTGTACCCTTGGTACTTTAACAGACAAATTATTAACATTACATATGTCTAACATAGTTGAATCTGCACATTGACTATTAGGTGTTTTAATTTTTCTGACATGCTATCTAAATAATACAAACAACCCCCTCATTCGAAAAACTTCATGTCCATGGTGGTGTTGTCCTTTGAAACTTTCTCTCTGCATTACAAGTTGTGTCTTTATCTTCATAATACGGGGTCATGTTTGTGTCTTGAAATCCTTGAATGTTTTTAGCTCGACTATTCGAAGAATATGAGAGCTATTGTAGTCGCCCTGGCGTCGGCGTTGGCGTTGCAGCTTTTGGTTAAAGTTTTGCGTGCAAGTTAATATCAACCTTATATCTCAATAACCATTTATGGTATTGACTTGAAAGTTTATGAATATGTTTAGAGGCATCAGACAACCAAGGTATATAACTCTAGACTGAATTTGATATGAATTATGGCCCCTTTTTAACTGAGAAATTTTGGTTTAAGTTTTGCATGCAATAGAAAATTTGGTTAAAGTTTTGCATGCAAGCTTCTATCAGCCTTATATCTCAATAACCATCCATGGTATTGACTTGAAAGTTTATGAATATGTTATGGGGCATCAGACAACCAAGGTAGATAACTCTTGATTGAATATGTTAAAAATTATGGCCCCTTTTTAACTTAGAAATTTTGGTTAAAGTTTTGCATGCAAGGTACTTTCATGCTAATATCTCAGTATCCAGGCATGCAATTGATTTGAAACATCTTTAATACATTTAGGGGTATCATACTATCAAGGTAGAT
This sequence comes from Solen grandis, assembly GCA_021229015.1. Lineage (NCBI taxonomy): Eukaryota > Metazoa > Mollusca > Bivalvia > Adapedonta > Solenidae > Solen > Solen grandis. Next base: position 59,880,824 of record CM037780.1, read on the forward strand.
AACTTTTGATGGAATATATTACAAGTTATGGCCCCTTTTTTAACTCTGAAATTTTGGTTAAAGTTTTGCATGCAAGGTACTTTCATGCTAATATCTCAGTATCCAGGCATGCAATTGATTTGAAACATCTTTAATACATTTAGGGGTATCATACTATCAAGGTAGATAACTTTTGATGGAATATATTACAAATTATGGCCACTTTTTTAACTTAGAAATTTTGGTTAAAGTTTTGCATGCAAGGTACTTTCATGCTTATATCTCAGAGTCCAGGCATGGGATTGATTTGAAACATTTTTAGTGTGTTTAGGGGTATCATACTATAAAGGAAGATAACACTTGATGGAATATATTAAAAATTATGGCCCCCTTTTAACTTAGAATTTTGGTTACATTTTGCATTTAAGCTACTATCCAGCTTATATCTCAGAAATTGCTTGTGGTTTTGACTAGAATGTTAAGGAGTGTCTTCAGTGGCATCAGAAAACCAAGAAAGATAACTTTTGGACTGAATTTTATTCCAATTATGACCCTTTTCTTGCTTGGATTTTTGGTTAAAGTTTTGCATGCACAGTGTTATATTGTCTCAGTAACTAGGCATGGGATTGATTTTAGACTTCATAAAAATATTAAGGGGTATCAGACTATCAAGGTATATCATTTTTGACTATTATTATGTACAAGGTATGTGGAGGGCAAGGATTGAAATAGATTTCGCTTGATTTACCAACAAGCATTTTGAATAGTCGAGCGTGCTGTCCTCTGACAGCTCTTGTTATATTGTTAAGAAAGTATTTTATTAACTGCATTAATATGTTTGTCTGTGAGCCACTAGTCTTATTCAATTATTTTTTGTCATGCATAGTTAAGTCCAGTTCTGGTAGCCATGGTACATATTCACCATATTGCTGCATATGTCTGTGACTTATGTTTGAATCTTCGTTATTTAATTTTTACAAAGATATTATGTTATTTTGCAACAAAAATTGTTTTCCCATTAATTAAGCATCGATCTTAAACGTAAGTGTGAAAATGTTTGTTAAAATCTACTACCTGTAAGTTTATAACCGCCTTACTTGGACACCTGTCATAACGATATACAGGTAAACCATTTCACTTTTTTTTTAATACAATACCGGATCACAGCGTACAGGCTTTATTCCCCCACTAGTACATAGGGTCAAACTCCACACAGTGATCTCCCTTGCAAGGCAAGCAAAAAATAAAACAAGAGGGTAATGATGGCCCTGAATCGCTCACCTGATTATAAATGAGCAACATATGTTGGCTTTTTCACATGGACCTACTTTTTGACCCCACATGTCCCAAATTCGAACTTGTACAAGATTTTATAGAAACAAACATTCTGATTAAGTTTCATGAAGATTGAGCCAAAAATATGACCTCTAGGGTGTTAACAAGGTTTTTCTAAGATTTGCCCCTACTTTTTTTTAAATTATTTTGAGGATTAGCCTGAAAATATGGCCTCTAGAGTGTTAACAAGCCAAATTGTTGACGACGCACGTCGCACGACGGACGAAGGGTCGATCACAAAAACAAACAAAAACTGTAAAGGGACGTAACTACTGCGTGGAGTTTGTGATTGGGTCAAACTCCGCGCACCGGTTACGTCACGCTACGCTACTTAAACCACTGCCACCACACAAGTAACGTGATGATAGTTGAAATCATGTGAACAACACTCATAATTTTATAAATCTATGCCGAAGAATGAAGGGGAGATAACTGCGTGGAGATTGTGATTGAGTGTGCTCCGCAAAATAAACGTAATCAATGCACTAAGAGCGCTCGCACTCGTCTGGATGATACAAACGCATCGCGCTTTCAAAATTGTTGTTTATCTTAGAAACTGAAATATTTAAAGGATTTCGATTGCAAATTTATCATACAAAGGTTTGTCATTTATTTCGTCTTTCTTGTGTTTTATAGTTTAAAAAAAAGATAAGTTCAAAAAAGAGCAATTGTTAGGATTCTTGCTGTCAGGAAGTCGTGAACTTGTCATGGCTTGCAGAAAGAGTGGGTGGGGTTGCATTTAATCTCTATAGGGTTGCATTCAGTTTCTAGTTTGGGCAGTTATGCATGTTTTAAGTTATTGATAGTTTTTGATTGTAAAGAGGAAAAAAAATATATTTCAACTGAATTCATAAGACTGGACTTAGTTTTTGATTTGAGTCAAATTGCAATAAGGATGACTTTAAGTTTATGGCTGGGATTCAAACCACAGACCTCCTAAATGAAAGCGGACACTCTACTATTGTGCTGTTGCACCAGTCAAATGAGCCTTTAACAGTAGATGGAAAGTACTTTTATGAGTTGTCATTGGCTGGGAACTTGAACTTATGAAGAATTTAGAGGTACCAGTGATTTTTTATGGCTAAGTTTACCACCTTTTAGTTTTACCCGTGATTTCCCCTAACCAAAAACTGACATTTTTTCCCCAAAATTACTACCTATTTCCCCAATGATATAACTTTTTCATTTCCTCACCAGAAATAATTGAATTTTAATGAAATTTTTGTTATCTTAAATTTTAATGTTGATTTGAAGTTTTCTATGATATTATTATTATATATCACCTACTGTAGAACCTCGTTAATCCAAAGTCATAGGGACTGGGCTGAAAACTTCAAAAGAATGATAATTCGGATTAAAAATCCAATGATAAATTTCGGTTTGTGTGCATGCATGTTTGCGTTATCATTACCGGTGAGTATCGTGAAAATCGCTACATCGTATAAACAACTACTGGTATGTATGAAATGAAAAACAGATTCTGTATGTAAGAGGGTCTTCACGGAAATACAAACACATACAATTATTGATATTGAAATACATGTATGCAAATACGTATGGAAATAATAAGAAAACAAAACAGTTCAACAGTAATTTCGTCTTTCTGTTTCAACAAAGTTGATAGCGTATTTGGTGGTACCCCAAACTCTTCGGCAATTTACTTTTTTATTTAATTCCCCTCTCGACTTCCTGGATGGCCGCAAAATTCTCTTGATAGGTTTTGGACTTGTGCCTACGTTTAACCCCTTTCCGTCCTTATGCTGATCCAGATATCCTCCCGGTTTGGTAAACGGGCCCTTCTCTAGATGGCTCGACAGCGGATAGGGTTGAGACAAACCGGGTTGTTCCCCCCCGGACACACCGTGTATTTCACTGGATTGTTCTGACATTGACAATTGTGAGGAATTATCTTTGGAGACAATAAATCTTTCGGACGTAAGTGTGCAGAGACGACAGAGAAACAATTGATGATTAATCTCTGCTGACTAAATTTAAATTCACATAAAAAACAAGTACTCAAGATCTGACACCTGGGTTTATCTGCTGACGCGTGTCTGTTACTCAACCTGTCAGACATCGATTAGAAGTAATCAATAATTTCCGGTCAGACACATGCTGATAATCCCTACCTGGAAAAAGGTGAGAAAAACTTACTTGAGCCATCATTCCAGTGACGCCCCAAAATAAACTGACCCGTGTACGATTGAAGTTAAGGGCGATATGTCTTCGAAAATGTACGAAAATTGACTTCGAAAGAAAAATTGAAAAAAAGGTATGAATAGTGAACTCGGGACCGGGATTTAACTACGAAATAGCGAAATTCGGATTAAACGTTTTATTTTTAGTTAAAATAAGAAGGGGAAAAATCGGGACCGAAAAAAAACTTCAAAAGGGTGAGGAATTCGGGTTAACGATGTTCGGTTTGACAAGGTTCTACTGTATAAGTAGCCTAATAATTGGGAAACCATAAGATAATGAAAATATTTATATCAACAAATCAATTACCTAATTATTAGGTAATTGTTTTGTTGATTTAGATATTTTCATTATCTTATGGTTACCCAATTTGTTGATTTAAAATACTAATTTTGCTTATTAGAAAGCCACAGGTTGTAAAACATATGGAGAAAAAAATCACTGGGTATTTGATAATATGGCTCAGTCATTAGGTTGTCAGACATTTCACCCCAAGCCGTTCCCTCCTCAGTAGTTTCCTCCCAAGACATTTCACCGCCAAATTGAGGGTGAAACGTCCTGTATTTGAGATATAACAGGTTGTTTCCTCCCCTCTGTTATTTTATTTAAGCATTTGATTTAATTACTTTATATTGTCCTAAATTATTTAAAGAATATTCAATATTTTTATAGAATGTTATTTGAATTATGGTAAGTTGTCTATACTGAATTTACTAAATTGTTAAAAAATAATCAATCATTATGTTTAATTTGATAAATGCAAAAGTGTGAGTACTTAAAGATTTGTTGCTAATTAATGTTTTAATTTCATGAATGTGTTTCTGTTTTTATTTACATTTAAAGGCACCCATTTTGATGTTATTGATTAGATTTGGTTTAATGATATGAATAATAAGATGCAAGAAAGTTCGGTCTCAGAGTAAAAAAAAGTGATAATGTTAAAGGAAATAAACCATGCAATTAAGACTTTTAAGTTTCTGTGATTATGTGCACATGTATTAGATGAGAAAAAACACCAATTCAATAACTATTTAATGTTTTGTTAAAAAAAATAACAGTTAAATGTGGTGTTTATTAACATGTGTTTTAGAACATACTTTCCCTCATGGTTATTTTTTTTTTTTAATTTCATTTTCATTTGAAATCCTTTGGGTAGATATTATTGTATAGTAAGTGATCCTTATTAATGATAATTTTCTTCTTAGTTTGATTTATTTAGTTATTTAATGACATTGTTAACACACAAAGGTTGTGAAATTATACTGACAGTATCCCTTTATAAGAAATGAGAATTCATATATTTTTCAAGTATAATATTATCTTCCCATAATTTAGAAATCGAAATATAATATGCAAATAAACTTTGTACTAAATATAAATGCTTATTACAAATATTTAAAAAAAGGATTGCATTCTATTAAGTAATTATGGACATGCACCTGTTGCGACAGTGTGTCATGAAGCGTGTTGGCTGAATGATTTCACTATAAACAGTAGCAGTTAATTGACAAGTGCCGTTAAGTGTGGCCAATAAACACAACAGGTTAGCAATTATTTAATGAATAGGACCATATACTTACCAGCTTTAAATACACAATTAGCACTTTCATCTGTTTATTCAGCACTAAACATATTACACATGTTTATAGCCTATACACTTTTTTACCATTACCTAACATATTCTTCATTTGGCATAAAATTGTACAATACACATTTATAGTCGATACATTATACATTTTGGGTGAAATAGTCAAATTTTTGTAAAAGTAAAAGTTACTTAAGATACTATTGATATGATATTATTAATAAATAATTATTACTAGTGAAAAAAATGGGATTCGTTCCTATTATCTTTATAGTACATTTTGTGCATTTTCTATCTTCTCTCACAATTCCATTGTGTCTGCCTTTTTCTATTGCTAGGTCGTGCGAAGATATTCTAAATTTTGTTAAGGTTATTCTAAATTTATTTATATGAATCTTCCAAACAAAAAACATGCTAAACAAGTTATATGTTTCTAATCCATTTGAATTACCAATATTTACATTAGAAAACCAGTTTTGTTTATATACATTTAAAATTCTATTTTAAATATTTCCTAAATTTATGACACATTCATTCTGGCATAATCACAAGTGTTGTAAACCAAATTCATTCAGTGTTATTTTTATTTGATATGCCCAGTTTTTACCACTATTATACATCATTCATCAGCATTTGGAAGATGTTCACCATTAATTTATAGTGAAGTTTAAATGTAAAACGTTGAGGCAAAAGTCTAATGAAATCTCTAGACAACTGCAAAAATACGATAAAAATTAAATATTATTATCTGAAAAAAGATAAAGTAATATACTTATTAACAAGTATAATATAAAGTGGGGGTGAAACGTCTTGATCTTCGAAAATTCGGGGTGAAACGACTTGGGGTGAAACGTCTAGGGGAGGAAACGGTTTGGGGGTGAAACGTCTGGAATTTAATCATTAGAATGATGGCACAGTATCCTAAGTTTGAGTTCCAATTTTGTCTCAATTTTTTTTTCACAAAGGTACCATTATGAAGAGGTGTTCTGAACCAGATGCCTGGTTGGTTCAAGAAGTTGAGGGTACAATCTTAAGGAATTACTGGTTGTCTGAGATTACTAAGTCTCTAACCGGGCTCCTGCTCTGCAAATTCTGTGAGCCCAAACAGCCCTTAAATAATCTGTAGGACAGGAGAGATGCAGTGTGTTTCTATCAATGACAGTCTTGTATAGTATTTCAGAGGTTTTAAAATAAACACTTATTAAACACACATACCAAGGTTGTAAAAATATGGTACTGTTATAGCTCCCTTACTTGGTGCTTAGCATATAAGGGTAGTTATGGGACTGGTTGACCTGATGTCCGGAAAATGGGACTGGGTGTGGTATCTGTCACATGTCAATGATATGATACTGCAGTGTGGCAGCACCATTTCTGTCTCAAGTAGACATCATCTCCAAATGACTGAAATAGTGATGGTGGGACCTTAAACTCAACAAACAAACAAGCATACAAACAAATATGTAATAGAGAAACAGGTAGGCTGGCTGCATAGTTGCATCCTTACTCAATTAAACATGGACATAATCACATATATGCCCCATTATTTTCATATTGATATGGATAACAAAACTCAATTAAAATCTGGGACTCAATTATGAAAGCATTATATAACATTACTTACATCCTTTCAGATACCAAGTACTGCCATTGCTTAAACTGATATGACTAAGTCAATCACTGTGTCCAAGTTGTATTTAAGAATCTGTAATTATTATAAATATAGGTTTAATTTGCTTACATATTTAGATGTGTCCATATAAAAACATCTTTGAAAAACATACCACAAGGGATCTAAACACATGTTTTCCATTTATTTCTTTTATTCGACTTTCATGTTTTTTTTATTTGTACATGACTTTTTCTAAAATGCTACACATGCATATGTAATGTTTACGCTGATATCAATATTTTGCTGCATTATGATATTGGAATGAACAAATGTAGCCATTTTTTATTCCTGTAGATAGCAGTTTCCTGGGGTCAGACAAGAGTTTAACTGTCTATCTCATCCATTGTTCTGTCTCTCCTGCCCATAGACAACCCCTGTAGTAGCCTAGTCATTTCTTCTGATGATGCCCTGTCTTGGGGAAAGGGCTCTGAAATCATATTTTAGAGAGTAAAATCACCAATTTCTGGAGTTAATGGAAAGTAAAACCTCAAGTGAAGAGCAATTTTGGGAATACTGAATGAATTTAATAGAAAATTTTATAGGGAAAGGCGTATATGAATGATGAATTTTCGAGATAACAAAGGGAAGAAAAGCTCTGAGTGCTACATAAATTCTATGATTATAGATGGGTTTCTAGATTTTAAGATATGTGTAGAAATTACTTCAATGACATATTAACAGTCAATATGAATATGATAACAGTATTGCAAAACATTTCAGAGAACTCATATTTGCCCAAAGCTCCTTAACTGGAGAGGCCCAGTTAATTCAGTTACTGTGACCCAATAAACTATCTTCAAGAGTATATTTATAAATCTTTATTGATGAAAATAATGTTGTTGGTAGTGTACTGCCATTTATAATCCTACAAAATCAATTAATTCACTGTACAAATGATAAAAAGTGATTTAGAGTGGATGACATTATTCTCATTATTAACCATATTTACACCTGCAGAGCTCCTCACCTGCTACCTCAGCTCCAGCACTACTGCACACACACACACGCACGCAGAGAGAGAGAGAGATTCAGTGAAAGGAAGAGAGAGAGAGGGATTCAGTAAAAGTCATGTATTTTACACACAAGTTACATTGGATTTAGAAATAATTTCTTTAATCATCAACTGTCTAAAAGCACAACTGCACATTATTAGTGTTAAAATAATGATGGTTTAATTATTGCCTTTAAGGGATGGATTAATTACCTTATACATGTACCTCGTTTTTTTTTTGAAAAAAAAATTATATGATATCATTATGAAACAATTGTTAAGGCATCTAAGCTGAATTCAAAAATGTTTGTGTTTCATTAATCTTCAAGATTTAGACAGCAAATTCCACAGTTGTACATTAGCATGGTTGTATTTTCCTCTTCAAAGCAAAAAAAATCCTTCTCAGTTGTCTGCTCAAAATTGAGCAACACAGTGTTATCAAATGTCTCAATTTTAGATAAATACCACGGGTTGTAAAATCAATCAGACCAGTAATTTATTTGTCAGGTGTACTTGGTTTCTTAAAGAAACTCAGTGTTAAGATGTCTATAGGACTGTTAGAAGTCTATGCAGCTCTCTTATCTTGGACCACAGCAACAAATGGATTAGCGGAAATTTACAAGAGCTGCTTCAGTGAAATATAGCAATTTTTTGCTGTGAAGCACAGTGTATATAGTTAAAATAGCGGGGCGTAGAGATAAAGCATTTGACCGCTGTTTTTCTTGGTTGGTATACAACAGGATATGACAGATGGCTTTGTTTGAATGTTGATAAGGAGTACAAGTGGAAATACACTGAGGTTTTGGTTATACAAATTTGATTGAAATGTTACAATTTCAAAGTTTCATATATTTGAATAACGATGTGTCAATATTTTCAGACATGAATCCAGATAACCATATATCTAAAATATTTGTTTATGTTCAGTATCATTTGAACTTATCTGTATGATAAAAAAATTGTAAACAGTGATTTATTTAATGTCTATTCGAGAACTGGAACTTTATTGAATAGGAAAGGGTGGAAATGTAATTTTTGAGAAGTAAGCATAAAAAACTAAAACATATGTGTTTTGTTTTTATATGTGATTACATATGATTCTATACATGATCATGATGCTTAGTTGTGTGAAGTAACATATCTTGACTAATCTAGCCACAAGGTTAGACAAAGTTGTTTTTTTTGTGTTTTTTTTGCAACAGAAAGTAATTTGTTAAATTGTGGTCAGTCTATATAATCACATAATTTCAGCATTTAGTAAGAGAAAACAAGACAAATATACTGAGGTTACTGCTGTGAAATCATTTCAAATTAAGATATTTCAATCATCAGTCTAGTGGCTATATCTTGACTTTCCTTACTGAATATGATATTTTTCTTTGAAGTTTGTGAAGGGATTAAAACGTTTGGTTTCTAAATACTCTAAGATTATATGCTGAACTACCTGTGCTGTATCTCTAAACATTGAGCCATGGTACTTGCCTTATCTGCTGGTATGGCCCAATACTGTGAGTGTTGAGCTGTAGGGACTTATTTTACCTTTCTTCCAAATGGAAAATGCTTGTCTTATACATGTAAGTGGTGATAAAAGAGACAAGAGGTGGAAACTAAGATTTGTAATAATCATTGATTATATTACTTACTTCATTTGAATTTCAGTTTTTGACTTAACCAATACCATTATGTGCTTAAATTTGCATAATTATGTCAAAATTTTGATGTAAAAAAAAAGGATGGAGATTTTATGCTTGATAGAGTGATATATATCCACTGTTTTCATGAATTGTTTTCAGTGTGTTGGCATGTGGTTTATAGTATGATGATGATTTTAAATGAAATACATTGAATACCAATTATCCCATTGAAGATGGGAGCGTCAATAATTTTTCAAAGTTTAGTTAAGGCATTAAATATTTTGAAGTGATCTTTTTATGAATGTATGATGTAATTTATCTCTCAGGAAAATTTCTCAGTCTTTCACCCAAAAACTTTTGCATATGTTAATTTTTCAGGATATACAGTCATGCAGACACATACATGAATTAGAATGCATTAATTTTAAACAAATAATATGTACCGGTAGTTTTGTCCTACTTTGACAAACTTCTATAATGAGAGTTTCCGAGATATATTACAAAATCAAGGCTTATGATTTCCATTTCAGATGACATTCTCATGAGGCAGTATCCTTCATACTGGTGAATCATGGGTAGTACAAAACTCAACGTCTCGGTCGGGGCAGCTACTTCGCCCTACAAGATCCAGTGTAAGACATCCTCTGTCCTCATTGGCGACCGAGAATTTTTGTCAGCAACAGAAGCCTTGGAAGCTTACCTGTGTCAGTATGAAAGTCAGGGTGTATTCTCCAATAGTACCACTTACAAACGGACGGTCAGTGACTTGTTTAATCCCAAGTCAGTGCTGCACATGACAGCGGAGAGGTCACTCCAAACGGGTGTCAGGGCAACCGAGAAGGAACTGAAGCTGGCTGATACAAAGGAAAGCATCAATGAATCCTTCCATAAGATGAAGAAATCTGTCACTCTTCAAGCTGAAGGTGTGTATAGTTTGTATCTGATTTAATTATATATATTAATTTTCTGTATCTAGGTTTTGAACATAAATGAATATTGCTCAAATAATATTTGACTCATTCAAAACCTCAGTTACTGGTACCGTATTACTAACTTGATAAAAAAAACACTATAATTTTACTGAACATTTAACAGTTTCCTTTTGATCGTGAACATTAATTAGCAGGCATTTAGTAAAATATCAGGTTCAAGATGTTATTAGTCCCCTACCAGTGTTTACACTATAGCTTTGGGCTCCGTCTGTCTGGATGTCTGGAAATCTAGATCCTGTGATAACATTTAAACCATTCAAGGTATATGAATAGATTGCAGTATGGAAATTCTGCATGTCACTTTTTTTTTGTCTCGGACCAAATTTCTAGTTGCAATGGTAATGGAAAAAATATGCACCTCACTGGTAGGGGACTTATGTGTTGCGTGCAACACCAGTTACTTGTAAAATAGTCTCTCATTTAATAAAGCAGTCAAGTCTAAACTTTAAATAGATCTGATCTCATCAGAGTTCCTTGCAGCAGGGGTTTCCACTGTGTTCTTTTTAATGAAATAGGTATCGAGTGACCTCATAATATGCAATTTAAAATAAGGAGACATTTTTTGAATATCTAGGGTCATTTAGACAATTTGGACATCAAAATGAAAAATTTTTTGTCAAAGAAAACTCTGTTGTTGCAATGCATTAACCCTTTCCCTCATACAGGAAACCATGAAAAGACCTATGCGAACAACATAAAACCAGATCAGCCTGTGAGTAACTTGCAGGCTGATCAGGTTTTATGCTGTTCGCTGCTCCTCAGTGGTCTGGAAATGAGGACTTTATAATTATACCCCCGAAACGAAGTTTGGGGGGGTATATAGGAGTCACCCGGTGGTCGGTCGGTTGGTCGGTCTGTTGCGTTATTGGAATTCAATACAACTTCATGCAATGATCAAGCACATGGAGAGGAAGTGCAGTGCACAAGAACCATAACTCCATCTTGACTTATTACAAAGTTATTGCCCTTTGTTACTTTTCCTTGTCCGGAGCATAACTTGAAAAGTACAAGTTGGATTTCAAAACAATTTCATACAATTGTCAACCACAATAAGAGGAAGTGCAGTGCACAAGAACCATAACTCTATCTATTGTAATTACAGAGTTATTGCCCTTTGTTACTTTTCCTTGTCCGGAGCTTAACTTTAAAACTACTGGTTGGAATTCAAAACAATTTCATACAATGGTCAAGCACAACCTGTGTAACCCGGCCAAAAATCTGGAAAAAAAACTAATGTAAAAATGTCTTTTTCATACTCTTCTTCTTAATCCTAATAATTTCATCATTTCTAAAGCAGTATTGCGGGGGTATTAATCACATTTAGTGATAGTTCTAGTTAAATTTGGTAAGGTTTGACTGTGGTTTTCTGCAGATCAGGTTTTATGTGGTACCTATTGAGTGCGTCAAAATGAGTTTATATGAGGGAAAGGGTTAACTCTTACTATCAATGTTTCAGATGTTATGATAAGCTTAGGGGTGTGGATTAATAAATTCCTATCAATATTTTCCAACTAATTGATGGTTTAACTCACCTTTAAAAAAAAGAAATCTTGCTCTAGACAAGCTAGTGATTGTGGGCTAGCTTCTTTGTGGCATAAGTATTTTGTGAATTATACGGTAAATAACAGAAACTGATTTTTAAGAAAGGAAAAAAAATCTTAGTCTGTCAGGATAAGTCTTGCATATTTGTATCACTAGATGTAGACTAACCAAGCAAGTTTGCTGTCTGTGCGTGTTTTATCTTCAATATTCATTTATGACCTGATACTGTAGGCAGTAAATCAATTACTGATATTAACTATTTTATTTGTTTGTCAGATTCTACACACCCCTAGGAGGCACAACTTCTAGGCCTAGCTATATTGACTCTTAACATCTTTTATAAATCATTGCATTACGGTTTATTTATTCTATACTTTTAACAGATTATTTTATGTCTCATTCTCTGACATGGTGATCTCCAAATAATTCCTGATTTTTTTAGCTCACCTGTTCATGGTGAGCTATTGCAATCGCCTTTTGTCCGGCATCCATGCATCTAGTGCCTCTGTGCGTCTGGCATCAATAATTTTCTTTAAACTACATCGCCTCCTTAACTACTAGGCAAAATTTGATGAAAATTGCTTGTGATGTTCCTTGCATGAAGCTCTACCAAAATTGTTCAAATGGTTTTGGTCCGTTGCATATCTGGGTCACAGGAGTTAAAAAAAAGATTTTTAAAATGAATTTGTTAAAAATCTTCTTCTCTGAAACCACAAGGCCCAGAGCTTAGATATTTGGTATGTGGCATTGCCTTATGGACTTTTACCAAGTTTATTCAAGCCATGACCATAGGGTAAAAATTGGGTCACTTATTTTTACGTAGACTTACATTGGAAAAACTAGAAAAATCTACTCAGAAACCACAAGGCCTAAGGTTTAGATATTTGGTGTGTAAAATGGCCTAGTAGACCTCTACCAAGTTTGTTCAAATCATTGTCCTGGGGTCGAAATTGGCCTTGCCCCAAATGTCACTTAATTTTAAATATACTTATTTAGGAAAAACTAGGAAAATCTTCTTGTCAGAAACCACAAGGCCTAGAGTTTAGATTTTTGGTGTGTACCATGGCCTAGTAGACCTCTACCTAGTTTGTTAAAATCATTGCCCTGGGATCAAAATTGATCCGCCCCAGAGGTCACTTAATTTTACGTATAGACTTATTTAGGAAAAATATTCTCGTCAGAAACCACAAGGCCTAGAATTTAGATATTTGATGTATAACATGGCCTAGTCAACCTCTACTAAGTTTTTTCAAATCATGGCCCTTGGGTCAAAATCGGCCCAGCCCTAAGGGTCACTTGATTTTACATAGACTTGAATAGGAAAACCCTCAAAAGATATTCTTGTCAGAAACCACAAGGCCTGGAGTTAAAATGTTTACAAGTGGACCTCAACCAAGTCTGTTCAAATCCTGGTCCTGGTGTGAAAATACACCCCACCAGATCAACCTGTGAGTAACTCAAAAGCTGTCCAAAACTATAATGATTGTTACTCCCAGAGCATTTTTTCTGTCTTTATCAGAGGTCATTAATAGGCCTCTCCCCTGGAAAATATTTCTTTAAGTTCATGCAGTTTTCCCAAAATTGCTATTTACCCCAGGTTGCTTCTTTGCCCAGACTCCAGAAAATGGATTTTTACTCTTAAAATATGGTAATTAAGCCCCTTCTCTATTAATCATCAGAGAAAAAGGTCTGACTCCTCAGGACTTTGAATATGCAAAAGGAACACCAGGAGACCTATTCAGGGTGATAGATGCTTTTAGTCAGATTTGGTTTAACAGTGCTCCATCCAGCATGGTGTAAAATGGCTTAATTGAGTACAGTAGAGTCTGTCTAAAGGCAGATAGGAGAAAAGATCACTGAACAAAGGGAGTCACTACACAAAGATAATTGTTTTGTGATGTTCACTACATAAGAAATTAAAGTGTTTATTTACTATATGGTATAGTTACTGAAAAGCTATACACTTTTTTGTTATGCATGTACTAGTATATTGGTTTTATTTGAATGCCAATGGCAAATATATATCTTCACAAATGTAAAATTGCAAGATAAGATTGGTCATTATTATTTATGTTTGACAACTAATAAATAAAAGTTACTATTAACATATGATAGAAAAATAGGTTTTTGGTGTCAGATTTCATGGTAACTAAACATATTAGGCAGAGGGTCCTTATATACAGTTCCAAAATATAGGAGATTGCATGGGGGGGGGTCATTTAAGACAAAGTGTCACTATAGGCAGGGGGTCACTAAAGACAGGGGGTCACTTAGACAGTTTCAAGTAAAGTAAATTGATCAATACTCACAACTGTAGCAGTTTTATGTCTTGCAATGTGTTTTAAAATGTTCTCCTTATTTTTCTCTGTATTTCTCCTTGATTTTTAGCCAAGAAAAATTATTACCGCAAGCAGAGGCAGCGTGGTAAGGAAAGAGCAAATGTTGTAGTTTATATGTTTTGTTGTATTGTTAAGTTATGGCATATATTTTGTAACATATTTATATGACTAACTCTGCTTAGCTGGACAATGTACTGACCAGAGATGTTCTCTCTTTTTTTTTTACTCTTTATGACTTGCAAGTTTGTGATTGGGTGCACATGCATATATTACTGGTATAGAGGTTGCAATGTGTGGGGCAAAATTTAAACCTTGTGTTCTCCACTATATTCTTGTTTATGGATTCAACATTCAAACTCTGACATATAAAGGTATAAAGTGGATTTAAGTGCCTTGAGTTTGAGACTAAGCTTGACATAGCGAAAATTCAGGGCTATATCTAAAATGAGGCCCAGGTAAATGAAAGAAGAAACTGGAATATGCTAACTGAGGTTTGGTATACCGTAGTTGAGAACATTGGGCTTAACCCTTTCCCTCATATAGACTCATTTTGACGCACTCAATAGGTACCACATAAAGCCTGATCTGCAGAAAACCACAGTTTAACCTTAGCAAATTTAATTACAAAATCCGCATTTCCAGACCACTGAGGAGCAGCGAATAACATAAAACCTGATCAGCCTGCGAGTTACTCGCTGGCTGATCTGGTTTCATGTTGTTCGCATAGGTCTTTTCATGGTTTCCTATATGAGGGAAAGGGTTAACTGGCAGTGTCATTGTATTGTCTGTGCTTCTCATGGTCTTCCTTCTATTTATATCTGAGGTAATAGTGGAACATACATACCTTTTCAGTGTACCATATATTTAATTTAATTTATTTCCTTATGTATATTCTGTTAAATGGAAAATCCATTATATTGAATTTGGATTTAAATATAACCTCAAAGTTCAGGAATATTATGCCTCATGAAGCATCTAAAATTAAGTTTTCTTCAAGTCAGAAATTTGGAAATTCTGTAATAACTCCATTTTAAGAATTTTAGACAATGTTTAATAAGAAAACACTAATAATAGGTGAGGAAAATTAACAAATGAAATCAAGATGCAGGTCATAGAACTATCCTGTATGCTACCAGCATGATTTATATCTTAATTTAAACTTTGTAAAAAAATGCATTTATTTGCATTTAGTCTGGGCCTTCTTCAACAAATCAAACTTCATGTACACAACAAATGTAGAATGTCAGTATTACTAGAAGGGAAAGTGATTGTGATTGATTATTGCCCTTATCTGCCTCAAGTATTGTGTACACACACAAATTAGCGACATAATTGAACAAGTGTTGACTTTCGTACTCCACACCAGCACGAGATAGGGGCTGCAAGTTTTTATGGCTCTTAAGTTTTATTACAGCTCAGGCAATGTTTTTTTCCCCCTTTCATACATGGAGTTTTTAAAGCTGTATTTCTTGTATCAAATGTATTCAGGAATATTATACCATACTGTATACTATTTAACCAGGCGTGCATTCAGTATGCCAAACCGTATGCAACCGGTCGCTTACAGTCAGCTATGGAGTTGTATTAGGACCATATACCATGCTGTTCACGTGCATCTTATGCAGTACATGGGGTAGATGGACATCATGGTTTATGGCACTAAGACAGGTTCATAGCTGACTGTAAGCGTACGGTTGTATACGGTTCCGCATACTGAACGCACGCCTGAACAGAGCTGTTTTCACATTGCAGAGTTTAAATGTTATTGAAAATGGTAATGGGTTCTTGACGTTTTAATACAAAGAATGTTTGTGTATGTAACATGGCATAAATTTAATAATTTATTGTACTCCTTGTATCTAAATACATGTAATACAAATGTCTTGTCAGTTTCTTTTGATGTGCTTATATGGGTCAGGATTCCCTACATGTGATATGATTATTTCACAGGATTCTTAAGCCTGTCCTTATAAAAATTATTCATTACTGATACATGTGTGACAGTTTACAGACTGGTCATTAGGATTTGGGAAAAAAATGCTCTTAGAGAAATCTTCTTGTAAAAATTATTGCATGTATGCAGATACATTGTATATTAAACAGTATGATTATGTATTAAGGAATCATCACTATGACATATGAAGAAAATATAGAAACATAAAACATAATATGACATTTTGTGTATCTCTTTTTAATGTTGCATTATAACATTGAAAAAAATCAAAATAATTGTTATATGGTTTCTTAGTTTTTTTCTCCAGTATAAGCATAATTACCTCAATACTGCATGGCTGTTCATATTGTTATTCGAGATGTATAATCATGTGTGTCAATGTAATTGAGTGAGAAAATGCGCAGTCTCACTGGAACTTGAACCCTGGGACTTGTGATTGCAGGCAGATGCTCTCCTGCCTGTGTTTCCTGGCTACTTACACACAGTTCTCCCCTATTATGAGTTATTAGTACTGTGACATAAACATGTTCAGATTTTTTTTATATATTAGCTTTAATGGTCACTTCAGGGTCAAAATCATTATTCCAGCTGGACTTGTGAACAAGCTAATTTCTCTGTTTACTGCGAATTTTACACTCTTGTAGCTATAAGCCCTTACCTGTATTGATTTCTTATCTTAAAAAGTTGTGACATTTTATGTACAAAGTCAACATTCCTGATGATATTCTACACGTCAGAAATAACACTCACATTGACTTCATTATCTTTTCTCTGAAATTGCCACAGCTTTCAATCCTAACTACTTAGAAATTAAGAAATATTCTGTCAAAGTGATTGCAATTTCTTTTGTCATAAGTCATACCTGGATATAAAAGTTAAGATTATTCCAACTTATGGAAGAATGTGCTAAAATCATAGGATTTTTTCTCCCAAGATTTTCAGTGAATATAAATCTGCCTAGGCATGAAAAGTATACCCTCATGCATGGTATATTCAATATACAAGTTTATCTTATGACATGCCTAAACAGCTGTTTTGTATAATCATTGCATACTTTCTTATATTTAGCATTTTGCATAATTATAACTTTTAGGCCGAATTACATCAGTCCACATCACGCACGTGTATTCTATATATATGCATAGTGTGTTGAACTTGAACAGCTGGATTAAATGTGATTGGTGCAAAAAGATGCATATTCATATGATGTTGAAAATGTATGAGAAATACACATGTTATAAAATCGTTAGTTTCTGGTGTTAAATTACAAATAGTAATTTGTTCACAGTCCTTTCATTCATATTTTTTATTTGGTTGTTGTTATAATCGCGATTAACTGTCAATATATTAGGTCATATGATAAAAAGAATTGTCATTTCATATCAAACTTAATGATATTTTCTTGAACAAGTTTAGTAAAATTTGATATGAAATGACAAGTCTTGTCAGACCTTTACATGTATATATGTACTTGCAAAAATCTGCTCTAATTAAAAAAATCCTAGTCCTCAATGGTACATTTATAATATCCTGGTTAGTTAATATGAAATAATTGATAAAATCAAGTTATCTTGATTACATTTTAGTTATTTAGCCTCAGTTCCTGAGATTTAATTAAGGAATATCACAGCTTTTTTTAATAATATAATGTTTGCAACATATTTTTCTTTTAGTTTTTCATTAACCCTTTACACTTTGACAAATAGAGCAGACCCATATAGAAAACTTCTCCTAGGAGCTGCCTGATCATGGTCTCCTCTATTTGTTCCTACAATATTGAAGCACAAATTCTACACAGTCAGCATGACAAAGAAAAATCAGTTGTTTCATGTACCATTTAAACTTCAGTCAATTGATATCCATCAAGTCAGAAAGTTGTACATAAATATCCATGAGGTAAAGGGTTAAGAAATTATAAAATAAAAGATCGGAGTCCATTTTGGAGCATTATTAGTCCCCTACCCGGTGTTAACACCAGAGGGGACTATAGGTTTGCCCTTTGTCTGTCTGTCCGTCCATCCTTCTGTCTGTCTCTCTGGAAATCTGGATCCCATGATAACTTCAAAACCATTTAAGATAATATTATGAAAGTTGGTATATGAATAGATAGTATGGAGATTCTGCATGTCCCTCTGTTTTTTTTTTTGTTTTTTTTTTTTTTTTTTTTTCTTGGACCAAATTCTGGTTGATTTGGTAACGGAAAAATTATGCATCTCACTGGTTGGGGGCTCAGATGTTGTGTGCAACACCAGTTCTTTTCAATCTATAATGTAGCATGCTATAACAGATCTACTCAGGATCCATTGCCATACACTCTATTGTATAGTACAAATGTCAGTATAATCTGGTACAAACCATGGTTCCTAAGTATTTAATATAACATTATATTTAGATTTGGACCTCAATTACAATGCTGTAATTGCTTCCTACTGGATGTCTTTTGCAAAGCCTTTGATGGCTACTGGTATATATCTGATTACAGTGGAGCAGGCCCTGAACAAGTCCCAGGAATTGTTAAATGAGATAGAAGATGAACATGCCAGGGTTCAAGCCCCAGACTGTCCCAGCGATGTGGGCAGCCTCAACACGGAAGTCCTGCTGAGTATCGACCCGGTCCAGCCAAACTGGAAGAGTAAACATGTGTACGGGTACAAACGTCCTAGGAACCGGAGGGCCAAAACCATGAGCAGCATCCAGATAGCTCATGATATGATGGGACTGGATAAGAAGACGGATGAGCTGACAGGCAAATCTCCAGGTACTGATCCTATCTGTTTCCCAGGCAACAATATTGGCTTACACATTGTAATGGAGCATACTGTTTTGATCTGTGGACCATATGAAAGATTGATATGTAATCTTCTATGAATACTTTACTTACTTACTTACTTACTTACTTACTTACTTACTGAGACACACACACACACACACACACACATACACACACACACACCCTCTGACTGTAAAAACTACATCAGCTTGTAGCATTTCTGTTTAATATGCTTGAATATGCTTGAAAGAATGCTTGATTCAATTATTTTTTGACATATGCTGTAAAAACTGTTTGAACATATAAATTTTGTCTACCATGAATAATCATAAAACAATATTTTGATTCCTTAAGAAATAGTATCCTGCTATAGCCAGGTATAAAGTTATAATGAAAATGGAGTATCTGCATAGAAATGGAATTTTTTTATGAAAAATTTATTAAAATGCAAAAAGAAAAAAAAGTTACAAGAAAACACAAATACGTATTTTGATTTCAGAGAAGCCAAAACCAAGTGTTAAATTCCAAGAAGATCTGAATATCTCAAATGTCAACAAGAAGAACATCAGTCAGTATGACGACGACGTGTCTCAGTTACTTCGAGAATCGCCAAACAATTCTCGTCTGTCTCGATCCCCAACTAAGAAAACACATGAGAGGAGTCGATCAGTCTCACCGTCCATCCTTAAACATGAAAGGAAATTATTTGAATCGGGGATACGAGCCAAACCTATTCCCGACTACTACACTGACTTCAATGTGTCGGAATCACATAAAACCCCCAGTTGGGTTGATACATTAAATATGTCGGATGTTTCTGACACTGACTGGAAGAAACGAGACTTTACAACATCACGACCACCTCCAAGTTGGATAAACGATATGGATACGTCAGATATTACAAGTGTTTTGTCGCCAATAAAACCAGCAAAGACACTAGCTTTCCAAGATCTTTTAAGGCCTATACCTGTGATAAATACTCAAGACTCTTCCTATAACAGCGATGTTAACGATACTCTCCCTCCACCAGGTCTTACATACAGAGATCTAGTTGGGGACTCCTCAAAATTGAACAATACTCAGACTCAAGCCAGACCTGGTTCCCCGACACTCTCAGATAAACTTAAAAATCTGAAATCAAAAACTACCGCTGCTCTTGATCGTTACCATGAACGGCAGCAGGAAATAGATTCGCCAAGCAAAATGAGTGCCTCAT
The DNA here is from genome assembly GCA_021229015.1 of Solen grandis. Classification (NCBI taxonomy): domain Eukaryota; kingdom Metazoa; phylum Mollusca; class Bivalvia; order Adapedonta; family Solenidae; genus Solen; species Solen grandis. The sequence continues at coordinate 59,901,029 of CM037780.1, forward strand.
ATCATGGGAAGGATGTCCCACGATGCTCCAGTCTGGATACACATGCTCTCCTAGCAGGGATTCCCCCACCTGGGAAGAGTGACATCACAGGGGCTTCCCCAATAGTTCCAGGTATGGCATATGATAATGACAATAAATTTGTGGAACAGTTAATTGGACAAAAGTGTTTATTCATAATGTATTATGTGTTATTTACTGATGATCTTGCAGGATAATACAACATCTAGCTAGTTTAATCCTTATATGATCTTCAACTGGAATCAGACACTATTGGAAATGCATTCAACTAATATTTGTTGTTTTTGTGGATTCATTTATCCATAAGTATTGACCCTACAAAACTTGTTCATTTAATACCTAGACCTCTCATGCTCTTGAACTTTTATCAGTGAATATCTGTATCTATGAAATTGCCATTAATAGGTACTTGATGAAATTTTATGTCAATGAAAACTAATGATTTTACAGGATTTTAAAATATTTTTTGTGAAATATGTGTAATCTAATCATCACTTTTGTCACTGTAAAAACTTAATCAGCCTGCATGTTCTTTCAAAGAATATTACATCTAGACAGTATGGAGAATGTACTTTTTATTGAACTTCATTGAGACTAGTTTATGTTATGGTCCAGGTGATAATGACAGTACAGTGACGGGGAGGGGCAGTCCGTCTAAGCCAGGCCGACGGCCACGGTCACCTGACACAGACATCATACTGAACGGAGATCGGCCCTGGGAGCAGACTGCCTCATAGTGAGTCCCTCGACCATCTGCCTGACTAGCTTGCTGTTCGTCCATCTGTCATTCTCTCTGCTTTCTCTGTCTTTTTTGATGATAGCCTCTGGAATAGTATAACATTGAATATACTGCTACATCTTATTTAAAGTTGCCCAATATTGGATGGATTTTTTACATACATTTATCAGAGCCTCAGCAAGGAATTGATTTCATATTACATTTTTAGCTCACCTGAGCATAGCTCAGGGTGAGCTTTTGGGATACTTGATTGTCCGTCGGCCGTCGTCCGTCAACAATTTGATGTTTACACACTAGAGGCCACAATTTTGATCCAATCTTCCTCAAACTTGGTCAGAATGTTTGTCTTGATGATATCTTGAACCCTTTTGAAAATGGGTCAGGTTGGATCAAAAAGTAGGTCAGTAGGTCAAATCTTAGAAAAATCTTGTTTACACACTAGAGGCCACAATTTTGATCCAATCTTCCTCAAACTTGGTCAGAATGTTTGTCTTGATGATATCTTGAACCCTTTTGAAAATGGGTCAGGTTGGATCAAAAAGTAGGTCAGTAGGTCAAATCTTAGAAAAATCTTGTTTACACACTAGAGGCCACAATTTTGATCCAATCTTCCTCAAACTTGGTCAGAATGTTAGTCTTGATGATATCTTGAACCCTTTCGAAAATGGGCTGGGCGGACAAAAGTAGGTCATAGGTCAAATCTTAGAAAAATCTTGTTTATACTCTGAGGGCAACATTTTTGGTCCAATCATCCTCAAACTTTGGCAGAATGTTTGTCATGATGATATCTTTTGTGGATGGGGTCAGAAAATTCCTGAACATTGTTTCATGTCATCATCTTAATTCTAAAGCAATCTGTTTTGTACAGGCAATGAATGATACTTTTCTCAGGTGAGCGATCTAGGGCCATCTTGGCCCTCTTGTATAAATAATTACTCCATTAATGATCTCATTTGAGAAAGTTAATATTAAACACAAACCATTATACCTGGTATTCCATTTTTTTTTTTTTTTTTTTTTGTAGAGTGAACTTTAAAACCCTTTTTCAGTGAGATATATTGCACCGAAACTACCATAACATGTATTATAAAAGACGTCCAGTATCAGACTGGGAGCTATTCTCAGGCTGAATGAGTTTTGCAGTTCAAATTTCTTATCTAACAATGTTTGACTTAATCAGCCTGCAAATGATTAACAGTATGATGTTTTTAAGACTGTAGGTTATTTACTTGGAGTCTTGTTGGATATTTGTTTCATTCTATTATAACTGTATCTGTGTATTGTTGTGTTTGTAGCAAAGCCCCAGTGTCTATCCAGAACATTAGCAAAGGAACTACTGACAATGAGGTAAGTATTGCATGAACACAAGCACAATACTGGATTAAAATTTTGAAATATTGCTTACAGTATATTACTTGAACAGGTTTTTTTTTCTTTGTAAAAAAACAGCTTTTATTATTTAATTTATTCAATGACTGCATTTGATTTTATTGAAAGCTAAAACAAGCAAACTCTCAATTATGTGATTATAAAAAAAAAAAGGGCCACTTGTACTAACTGATCCATATACTGAAGATATAAAAATCCTCTATAATTATTACAGTAAACCTTTTTCCTTGTTCAGAGAAATTATTTTTAGGCTCTTGCAATTATTACAAAATGATTTGTATGGTGCAGATATAGGATTTTCATGAACTACAAAATTGAGTCCTGGACTACTGATCTTGAAAAAAGGGAGGAATGTTTTTCTGAGCCTCTCCTATATGAATACAAGGGACTCAAACGTGTTGTCAAGTACAATGTATTTGTATTTAGGACACCTATTTTCAGAACCCCAATACAAACCCTTAGGTAGGCTGTTGTGAGAAGCAAATTTACTAGGTGGAACATGTATATATTTGTATTTGTATTCATTTTAGAATTAAAATAGTCATTTTTGTGTCACCTGCTGTAAGCAAAGGTGACACATAGGGATCACTTTTCTGTCGTCTGTCTGCCTGTCCGTCCTTTTGTCCGTCTGTCTGTTTGTCACACATTTTCCGTCATGCTTCAGCAGGTGTCACGTGTTCCAGAGAACACTCTTGTATGAATGTTATAGCCCATCTAAAGCCTCTAAATGAAGTCTGTGACTTAAGATTATAAAAAGAGTTTACATGCATATATACAAGAACAACAAATAGAAAAAGCTGTCGTTAAATAAAAATTGTTTTTGTTGATAATGGTGAGATATATGAGAGTTTTTTCTTATGCAGTTGACATACTCTGGTGGTTCCCAGCCCGGCAGTCTGGAGGCCTTGAAGAACATGATCTTCAAACTGCAGCAGGAGGCCATCCATACTGACAGCGAGGATGAGGGGAGCCGTAACAAGATCTCTGAAAGGGTAGGTACACGCTGGTGGTTTGGTTGGACCATAATTCCTGGTATTATCTGTATGTAGCTGCCTGTAGTTAACCTATAATGATGAGAAATTTGTAAAACCAGTTTTTGCAGTTCTATCAGTCAAAAGAGTACTCACTCCAAATGCACAATTTTCTCACCAGGTTACTGGTAAATCAGATACATGCATATAAAAAACAAAGCTAAGTGTGTTAAATTGTGAACTTGCATTTATAAAATGTGATCAGGAATGTATGTCCATATGTATTGAGGAATATCACACAAGAATATATATTAGATACACATATATATATTCTTTGTCTAAACTAAGGTGATATTCTGTGTATATTATGTATGTCATATACATGTACTTGTATACATAATTATAATTGAAAAAAAAAAATGAAATTGTGTTCCTTTGTAGTTTACAGAATGAGATGTGTATGTAGTGTCACCAGATACTATTTATACCCTTGTTGAAGTAAAACATGGCAATCAACATATCTGTATGTCTCAAGCTACTCTATGTTGTGTTTATCAGGTGAGGAAATTACAGACGGAGGCTGCCAGTCTAGGTATACCTGTCCCAGCTGGGGAGAAACCTCCGGGAGATATCCCCGCACTGAAAGGTTATGATTTCAAGGGGGAGCCAGGGGGACAGTCCTTGCAAAAGTGAGTCGTCTGCTTAGTTGGAATTTTTCACAGTGATTTGATACAAATGTAAATTATACTTATATGACAGCCAATCAGTGTGTCAAGCACCTGCGGTAAATACTTTGTGCATAATGAATTTCTATTGATGGAAGGACAATGATGCACA
>CM037780.1:59905082-59955082 GCA_021229015.1 Solen grandis
TTAGAGATATCTAAAATAATTTAGAGGATATCCAATTTCATTACTGGGATAATAAGTAGTCAATGGTTTATCTGGTTTATAGAAAAGAACACAAGGTATTGTGTATTATACTGTTTGCGATCTGTTTACCTATCAATGAAAATAAAGCTTGGGCTTATATTTTCAAAGTTAAGAATTTGAAAGGTGATTACAGGTACATACAGATACATGGGTTGTCTTTATGTTCAAGGGAGGTAACTGCAGAAAAAAAATTAAAGAAAAACACTTACACACACACATAAACAAGATATTGACAATAATGATTTTAGTCATTGTTCATTTTGACAATTTTTTAGACAGTGTTTTCCTCAGTTTGATGTAAATTCTAATTTCAATATGTCTGAAAGTTTCATTGAAGATATTCATTATTTATTAGAAAGGATCTACAGATATATTTTTAATGACACAAACTCAGTATTAAATATGTTGTAGCTTAATTCATGTTAGCTCAGTGAATTCTTTAAAAACATGTAAATTGTTAATTTTGACTTATTATGTGACATATTACCTGATGCATGTTAAGGTTTTAACAACATTTATGTTGTAACAGCATACTTAGGGCATGGGGCAAGACTGTGGTCTCTCAATACATTTAACCCTTTCCTTTTGACGCCCTCTATAGGTATCACATAAAGCCTGATGTGCAGAAATCCACAGTTAAACCTTACCAAATTAATTACAAAATCCTCATTCCAGAGCCACTGAGAGCACGAACAGCATAAAACCTGATCAGCCTGCGAGTTACTCGCAGGCTGATCTGGTTTTATGCTGTTCGCATAGGTCTTTTCATGGTGTCCTCTATGAGGGAAAGGGTTAAGTAAAGAAGCAGAAGCAGTTACAATTGCTTTGCTCCAAACCCTCAATATATATATACAGGCGGATCTTGGTTATTCAAACATGCGTTATTTGAAGCTATCCTTAATCGAATCTAACATCAGGCCTTTTTTTTTTTCTTTATATATGGAGGTCCCCCTACCATGGACTGGGAAAAATAAAAAAATCTGAAAGAGGAAATGCGTCATTTACAAGACTTCCGAAGTAAAAATATCAGATATTTATGAAATGAAGTTTAGAAATTTTGGTTAAACGGTTACTTTAATGTTCTCACTTGTATGTGCTTAATTGCATAAACTCATATCTTCATGTAAAGGAATAAGTCTTGATGCAGAGACTTATTAAACTCTATATACAGAGTATACATGATTCATACATACATTACGACTTTTAAGCCCTGCGAGGGCTTTTAATGCATTGATGCTGGCCATGGCAGTAGGTGGGCTTATCAGAAGTAGCAACACCTGATCACTATATCCCATCTATCTTTAGATAAGATAGGAATTGCATTATCATGAAGACATATGGTATGATAGCGTCCCCGGTGGCCAAGTGGTAAAAGTGTCCACCTAGGAGCGGGAGGTTGTGAGTTTGATCCCTGGCCGCAATAGATCAAAGTTGTAAAAAATGGTACTGGTATAGCTCCCTTGCTTAGCACTCAGGATATAAGGGTAGTTCCAGACTGGTTGGCCCAGTATCAGGATAAATGACTGGGTTTGGTATCATGCCACATGTCTATGGCGTGATACTGCAGTGTGGCAGCACTATGTCTGTCTCAAGTAGATATTGTCTCCAAATGACTGAAATACTGTTGGTGGGACGTCAAACCTTACATGCAAACAGCAACAAACAAACAAACATGATACAGACTCAAGATTATTTTTTAATATGCATGACAAGTTTTGCAGAGTAAATCAATACATAAAACCTCATACACATAATTTGAATCTGAATGAATTTAAATATGACCAAAGATTTAAGATTTATTGAACTGATGACCACTAGTTCCTCCTTATTTTCTAAGGAGCAGATTTTAAGTGATAAAAATTGAGAATTTCTACAAGTAACACTTACAGACTTCTAGTCTCTGACCAAGTGTAAAATTTCTCTACAAACTACTAACACATTAATAATAAAACACACATATTTCACACTTGCTTTCCATAAAAAATGACTTATTTACACTAACTTGCATTTAATAGACACAAAAACATGCATATAGACATGCCATTTATCAATATATATATCTTTTTGGTGGACAGCAACCTTTTCTTTCTGAGGCTTCCTGGTTTCGCATAATTTGGGCGGGGTGGTGGTTCTAAACAGGTAAGTTGTCAGTTCCACTGGTTTGAAGTGTCACAGCAAAATGCTCTGACTTTGTGCTCTTCTGTTTTCACAGAACCTTTCCTTTAAAAGGTTATGGCAGGAACTAGATAATACTGAGCGTCTCATTTAAAATGACATGGTGGAATATTGTTTATAATCGTGACTAATTTGTCATTCCTAATAATGCTCAATGCAGACAAACCCCATTGGCGTTTTTCGGCTTTTCTACATTTTTAATTGCCTTGACTTTTTCTGGGTTGGAAGAACATCCTTCCTCAAAGAATATATAAGTGTAGAATTTAAGTGTATTTTTTTTGCCATATTCATTTTCTTGTTTGTTGAGTTCTTTCTTGTAGACTTTTTAGTCGAGCTTCCAGTCAAGCATCATATACTTTATGTTTTTTCCATGAATTACAAATTTTAAGTTTGAAAAAAAAATCTGGTACAGCATTGACACTGAAATGAGATGTTTGTACCGATGTATTATGATGTCTGTAACTAATGTTGTGTTGTATGATTTGGATGACAACTCCAGCCCACGAAATCTTTGTTTAGATCTGCTTTTGTTAACACAATGGATCAGTTTTATTGAAACAGAATGTCATCTATAATAATTCAATCTATTGTCTGACTGCATAGTGTTTTCTATGATGGCTTGGTTAGTCTTTCTCATGTCAACATTCATTTGAATTTCATCAGGTGCGGGCGCATTTGGTTGTGGTGCTATATCTACATGTATTTTTAAAACCCGATGTGTCAGACTTAATTTCCTCTATAACATCTTGGTCCTTTAGGCGTTTGAGTTCATGATCGACCTGTTTGCGGACTTGAAACGGAATGACTCTTGCTGATTGGGCTGTCAGGATAACACCTTGACACTCTTTCAGTTTTCCAAGTCCAGTAAACACAAACATGTAGCTATCGTACATCTCAGTGTATTAAGTTTCCCCAGCAAAAGGCTTGATTACTAGGAATATATCCTGTTTGATAACTAGTTTGTATCCTTTAAAGTTTTTTTTTATTTCCTTTCACAAAATCGAATACAACAGTGGTGTCCTTTATTAGATTTGACAAGCAATGAATATTCCCCATATATAGGTACTAGTTCTTCTTAACGGATGCTTCTGTAGCTGAGCTTTTCCCAGTAGTGGTTGGTTTTATGTTACTGATTGCTTCCTTGATAAGAATATATTTTAAGGTGTTGCTGGTATCTACCAGAAATGATTGTCAGTTTCATTTAGAGTTAATGTGACTTGTGGAAATTTTACACTGTTGACAGCGGTTAACCCATATCACATTTCTGAGGCACCCTTTGTTTCAGCGTCATCTGTATCTTCTGATATTTCGTGAAGTTTGTATTTGCTGTAATTCCTGTTATTGTACTTTGCATTTAACCCTTTTCTGTGTACCAACATGAAATGGTTAACTTATGACAATTCTTGAATTCTTTTCTGACTGCTGAACACCTTAATTCATATGGTAACTGCCCTCCACAATTTCTGCATAATTTTGACTCACCTGCTGTTGTTGATAGACTTCCATTGGCTGGGTTTGTTTGTGGTGTTTTATTCGATTGATGTCTTGGATTCTGTCCATATAAGTAGCATGTGCCTGATGGTTTGATATATTCATGGCATGTGTAAGTATAATATTTAAAAGTTCCAAGCATTTTGTTTTGATTTCCTTACAGCCTAGGATTATTTTTCTTTTTTTTTCTTCTTTTTTCTACCTCCGGTTGTAGGAATTCTCATATTTTTTGTGTGTTTTTTGTTTCAGTCTCTATTGACTCTTCATCTTTTTGTGATATATTCTTTACTCTTAGTCTTATTTAAGTATGCCTTAAGGGCAGCTTTAACATTGCTTTAATTGCTTTCTCTGTCTTCCAGATTAAAGGTCACATAGATGTTGAACACTTTGTCTGTTGTAATGCAGTAATAGCGCCTTTTTGTGTCACCTGCTGTAAGCAGATGTGACACATAGGGGTCATTTTTCCGTTGTCTGTCTGTCCATCATACTTTTTACGTCACGCTTCAGCAGGTGACACATGTGTTACAAAGAACATTCTAGTTATTTATTCATAGCAACAATGAGGTGTTCCATTTGACTAGGCATTTCTTCCATCTTATGCCCACAGATGCCTCCTATCCCAGAATGCTGAATTTAGGATGTTCTGGTATTCTGACATGTGTAATTCAGTTATTCCAACTTTATGATAAATTTCCATCAAGAATTATTTTAAAACTTCACCAATGAAGACTGATCCTTGTCGCCAGTTGTAATGTTCTTCACTTTTGGAATGTGGTATATTGTATACACTAATATCTTAGTATAAAGGAATAAGTTTTGATGGTTTTTGTACATTCATTACACACAAGCTATATACGCAGCATACACATATTCACATAGATGTATACATACGTTCTAACCTCTAAGATCTAACAGTCTAGTCTGCGAGAGCTTCAGGGGCTTATCAGGAGAAACATCACAGGTCACAGTAACGGAAATATCTTTTTTTTAGAAATTCATGATAAGAATTATGATTCATTTCTCTTATGAAAGATGGCAGTATAATAATTAACAAAAATGTGTTTCAAGTTGATTAACCTCATGAAAATAAAGTTCTGAGAGAGAAGGATAGTATGTTTTATGCAACATTGATTCAGAGAATTAAACATATTTTAATGAAAGGGTTTGAATTTGAAGCAGTTTACACAATATTGAAATTTTTTTAGCATGGTTTTAGTGGCACCTTCCAACAATAATTCAGCCTTTTTCAGATTTTATATCTACATGAATGTTATACATATATATCGCATTGCAGACGAGTGACATGATACCACACCCATTTAGTTTAATTAAACTTTGTTTATTATACATCGATTACGAAACAAGTTAACACAACTTATATTAATCATTCTCGATAGTTCTGATGCGGCGTATGTGGTCATTATTGTGGGAGGAAACCGGAGAGCCCGGAGAAAACCCACGTGTCTGGACGGTCTACCACTGTACCCTCTTACGTACGAACCAGGAATTGAACCTGGAATGCATTGCTGAGAAGCAAGGTGCATTACCACTACGCTATCCAGGCACCTCACCCATTCACATTAGTCTCACACTGGGGAAGTCAGCCTTGAAACTGCCCTTGTATGCTGCGTATCAGTCAAGACAATCAGAACATTAGATCTTTGTTAACCCTTTCCCTCATAGAGGAAACCATGAAAAGACCTATGCAAACAGCATAAAACCAGATCAGCCTGCGAGTAACTCGCAGGCTGATCAGGTTTTATGCTGTTCGCTGCTCCTCAGTAGTCTTGAAATGAGGACTTTATAATTAAATTTGGTAAGGTTTAACACTGGTTTTCTGCAGATCAGGCTTTATGTGGTACCTATTGAGTGCATCAAAATGAGTCTATATGAGGGAAAGGGTTAATACAAATTCATTGCTAGTATGTCATGGTTGAGATTTAATCCACGACCTCATGGTACGGGGTGGATGCTCTTACCACTCTGCCGACAGGACTGTTTTAATTATGTTTACATGATTGTATATTATGCTAAAAGTGTTTTGTTGGTTTGAATTATTATATTTATTAACCCCTTATGTCATATAGACTCATTCTGACTGTCTGATCAGGGTCTCCTCTGTTACAGTATGTAGCTCAGTTTCCATACTGTCATGTGTGTCAAAGAAAAATCCATTTTTTTTAGATAACCATTTAAAGACCAATCAATTAATATTCATTTTATCATACTTTGTACATGAATATTCATGAGGTAAAGGGTAAAAGTTAAGGTTTTTTTTCATGTTTGATGAATAGCTACCTCATGTATTACAATGACATTGTTCATACAAAACGCTCATTTTGCACTTTTTATTTCAATAATGTTTTAAAACTTGTGTCTTTGTATATTGTAGTACAGATTTATTAACTTTGATTGAAATTTGTCACTAAAACCTTTTTTTATTCAAATAAATATATGAATTTCTACATTTTGTTGTTGTGTCAGAGTTTACCATCATGGCAGTCCTAGTGATGTCGGTGTATTACAGGTGGAGGAAGACCCCAGGTGCAGACTGGTACCTGGGTAAAACCACAGACCTACAGCAAATACCAGCTGGAAGGCTTCACATTTACGTGGGTAAAAGTTTTCAGGAATTTTCCTGAATTTCATTATTTTCAGACTGCCAAATGACAACTTCTTAGTCTATATAAAACTATATAAAAAAAATTGCTAAAATCAGGGATTTCAGGTATTTTTTAAATTTCCAACTTTTACCCATGCATTTATAAAATCTGACTGACACTGCCGGGACTCAAACCTACAGCGGTAAGTGGCCAATAAAGGTGTTATTGGAACTTAAACAACCCTGACATGGATACCGCACCCCCTTAATTCATTGTCCATGAAAGGTAACAATGAAAGCCCTGTAGGAAAGGTTGGACATTATTACTTGAATCATCAATAATATCATAGGCATGTACACCAGTTATGCCACATGCTAGCAGCTGGTTTGATAACATTAGGGAAAGTAACTACATCATAGCCACATGCATTGTTGTATTCTGCCAACAGAGCTCTCACATTATCTTAATTGAGACTATCTGGTCATATTTGATACCAAGACACACAAACAGACTCACACTTAAGAATATCAAGGAAAAGAAAACATTCAAAACCAGTTAGCAGAGGGGCGTCTTTGAAAAATTGATATATAATCAAGAAAGAAAAAAAAATGATTTGATGAAAAAAGAATACACTAGTGAAAGCAACATGCACATATTTTGTCATCTTCAGTTTTGGGTGAGCTTTTGCGATCCGTTGAGTGTCTGTCGTCTTAACCAATCTTCTTCAAACTGTATTATAATGTTTATGGCCATATTCTTTTGGGTAGTTTGGATTTTGGCTGATATTGGCCCATTAGGTCAGGAGTTATGGCCCTTTGATGATAAATAAAATGCAAGATTTCACTTCGTTTACACGCTAGCATCTTCATTTCATGAATCTTTCTCAAACTTTATCAGAATGTTTGTCTTCATGACATCTCGGTCAAGATAAATCATTGGTGGGGTGGGGTCAAAAAGAAGGTCATTAGGAAATTTTTGGGCCAGATTTTTGGTGCAATCTTTCTCAAACTTACTCAGAATGTTTGTCTTGGTCAAGTTCGTCATGGCTGGGACGGGGTCAAAAAGTAGGTCACTAGGTCAAATCTAAGTATAGTTTGTATGTTAACACTCTAGTAGGGGCCACATTATTAGCCAAATCTTTCTCAAATCAGGTCAGAATGTTTGTCCTGATGATATCTTGGTAAAATTCGACCATGGGTAAGACATGGTCAGTAATCAGGTGAGCGATTAAGGGCCATTATGGCTCGCTTGTATTTACATGGTAGAGTTTTGTGTTTTATCTGTAAAGGCATGTGACAAATTACTGTTTTCATATCATTTTGGGACCAGTAATAAATATGGTATTCACTTTTAAAATCATATATACAATTTACTCCATTTCTTTCATAGTGATGTTATCATTAAAACAATATGCCGGGAGTTGATAAATATTGCCCCAATTGAAACATTACCTTAAAATTAACAGGAAGTTAACACCATGCATTCTTAACTGCATTTATTAACAATATCACCATGCTTTCTGCTGCTTTTTTCCACTGCTTTTGTAATAAATTGTGAAAGACTGCCAGCGGTCTGGGACGGCTCCTAAATGGTGTGGCCATTAATTTTGATTCATGCCATGTGCCTCCAAACTTGTACAGCACAAATGCTGCTTTCATTCCAAACAAAATTTCTCTGCCTCCCTTTATCTTTTTTGTTTTGTAGCAAACACAGTGTATTCGACAAATTCTTCAGACGCGGTACCCAAATAACTAGCAATTTTACTTAAAAGTTGCGAAATCGAGCCAATGCATTGCCGTATATGTTATTAAACATATGCACAATTGTAGATTTACCAAACATATTTTTCTCCTACACATTTCAAAGGTAATGAATTGAGAATATCAAATATATAAGTGAACACAGATCGGCATGTTGATATCTTGATTTATCATCAGCTTTATAACTCCATCAAAGAAAAGCGAAGAAAATATTTTCTCTAATAAAGCATCTAGACCATATTAAGTATGGTATGAATTTTTATTCTTATCATACATGGGTAGATATATTGACTATGCCAATCTATGAGATGGCATCGTTTCTCATTATGATTTTAATGTTGCGTCGTTTACAACACAACATATTGTAACCGATTGCAAAAGTGACAATCCTTGTTATTCAAATACGAATATGACAAATAAAATTATATCATTCGGTCCTCACAGCTACATTAGATCCATTGGAAATCATTTAAACGGTTCCAAATTACAAGCCATACATTCTCCTTTAGCCTACTATTCGAATTTATATTTAACGCAACATTAGGATCCTCAGTCAGTTAGCTATCTATCAAAGTTAATTTACACAATTTTTGTATAAATTGACAAACACCTATTGCGATTGTACACATACAGTTGTTACTTCATATTAAAACAGGCTGCTATTTGAGGGAAAATAATAGAAGTGAAGTAAAAAAAATAATTTGAAGTTCAAGATAACTATTGGAAAATTTCTGACTAAAGAGCGTTATCTTACTGAGTTGCTTTTGTACAACAAATCACCAATAAATTTCAGAGAAGACATAGAATATAACACAAAATATGGCGCAAACCACACGCAAATCATAAATTTATAAGTTTTATGAATGACTAGATTGGGAAAAAATGTCTGAATTCTTAAAAGTTTGAGAGTTAATGTCGAACATTGCAGTATTCAAGTCCAAGACACTAAGGGGCAGGGTGGGGCCTCCGTGGCCAAGAGGGTGAAGTCGCTGACTTTAATACTCACTCAGCCCGTCACCGCGTGGGTTTGAGTCCCAGCAGGATGAGGAAGCCTTCCAGCTGGTTTGCGGTTGGTCGGTGGTTCTACCCGGATGCCTCCGTGCATTTGGGGTTTCCTCCACCTGTAATTAGGTGGACGTGGCTACATGACTGAAATACTGTCGAAGCGACAGTAAACTCAAATAGTCCAGCTCAGTACACTGGGAAAAAACTTGAAACAAAAACTTGTGAATTAATTTCTGTGAAATGCATCATTTGCATTAAAATCCTATTTATGTTTTATTTAGGTGAAGTAAAAAAAACTGTTAGAAACAGTGTATAAATTATAATAATGATATTGTCGACAAAAAACAAACGCAAAAAAAAAGGCCACCAATTTAAGCACAAACATCAGCGAAACCACAAAGAAAAGAAACAAGATTCCAGTAAACCAAGACAAACTTACTTTTTCGAAAGGTATGATGAGGCCTCTGTTCTTTCTGCCAGATCCTGCACTAGATAGTAGTTGTTGTCAATCTTCACGATCTCATACAAACCATCGTCGGATACCCCTGGCTGACATTCTTACTTATATACAACAAGCCATAGGGAAATAAGACCGCCGTAATACAGTAGAATTTGATTAAATTATTGACCAATGAAACGCGCCTTACAAATGTACATAATGCCCTTCGGCGTGGAGCCCTTCAAGTCATGTTAACAAAAAAAACAAAAAAAAAAACAAAAAAAAACAACAAAAAAATGGCTGCATCCGGCAGGTGTATAAGACGGCCTTCTCTAGGATTGATTTTAAAAACGTGATGCGACCATTGAAATGGCGTTATTTGACACACTCTAAAACGCAAAGTCCAGCCGTGAAATCCCACGACCTATCAATCGGCCGTGGATATTCGACGGTGATACAGACGGACAATGTTAGGGTTGTCCGGCTGCTGAAGGATGACTGCTTCCCTCCTCACTGACTTCTTCACTATGTTCCTGCTTCGTTGCGACCTTCACTGAGATATTGTTGTAAAACAGATATGTATTAGCTTTATATTATTGTTATTTGTGTGTTCCTTGGCAATGACATTAATTCAGTCATTCGGAAACGTTGTCCACATGAGACAGATGTAGTGCTGTGTCACAGCAGTATCACAACACAGACAAGTCACTTGGCATCACAACCAGTAACACTACCGTGACACCCGGTCAACCAATCATGGAACTACCCTTATGAGCGTCAAATGTACCATACAATATTCATTACCTTGATATGTCACGGCCAAGGATCAAACCTACTTCTTATCCTTCCCGGTCTAATCACTTGGCCAACCCGATTTGCCAAATGTATATTGTGTAGACAATGCAACAAAGCATATTATCTTCCATGAGGTAGGAGCACATTCAACATTTCTTCTTTCGCAAAGTGTTGAATAAAACGATTGAGTTGACAGAAATTGTAACATAACTTATAACAATACATGTTCAGAAATGGACTACATGTTTTTTAGGGACATGTATTTTTTTTATTAGGAAAACAAGAATATAGAAATACAATCTTGTTTGGGAGACAATGGAAAAGGAGAAAGCAAACACAAATTTGTAACCTCTATATAATTGTTTGACTTTCCCTCATTCTGACAAAGATTGAAGGGAGCGTTCTGCTACCCGACAACGTAGCCTCATCTAAAACTATTAATAATTACGCATATTAGGGGATAAAAATTAACTAAGATGCATAATTATTTTAATACACCTTTTATTTAAGATACCCTAACAATGGCGGATATGGGCGTGACCCCGTTTGCAATGGTTGAATTGTAACAAAACCATAAATGTTTCATAAATGCACAATAAAAATTAACTTGTAAATGAAGCACATGATTAGCATACAAATGTTACTAAGCGAACAACACCACATAAAAATATCTTCTGCAAAATGTCTCTGCGTCAGCAATAAAATGTATTCTTTATAACCTAAATGTAATGCAGGTGCCGCAAAATAGCAATATGGCACCTAATAAGCACAAGCAACATCTCCCGGGACCCGGACGCATACAAGAAGTATAGACATGGTATCCCGTTTGTACTAAACCCTAATGTAATCTTAAGCTTCATATGTCACTTTAAATAATAATAGCAAAGCAATACACTGTTTTTACTGAAAATCATGGCGTAACATAGCAAAACACATCTGTAATGGCATAAGTTTGGCCGCAGCTGATGGCTAAATGAGAGAGAAATGGATGAGGGCCCCGACTGAATCCATCTCTCCCACCGCCCAAAGCGGTAGCAAGGCCAAAAAAATAGGAAAAAACTAACAGGATCACGCCCGCAACGCACTACAAAGCTCAACTGAACCAAGGCTGATTGCCCTGCATAAAATGATATAAACCGACTCTTATATTGTCTAGAAACAAAACATTGCCTGCCTCTGTTAAATGTACGCTATCCTCTTTAAAATACTTATCACACTGCAAATTTGTGTGACGAAGGTAGAAACTGCCGTATTGCTTTGTTAGTTTTACGGCAAAAGTGTTCACACGCTTTCTAGTTGAAACAAGGCCTTTGTTCCCTCCCCAATGTCTAGGTAGAATCTCTGACCAAATAATGCGAACATCAGGCATGGACTGATTAATGAACATAAATAATTCTACTACTTTGTCTTTGAAAGTTTTGATATCGGTGAAACCGATGTCGTTTCCTCCCACATGGAGAATAACAAAGTGGGGTGGTTCTTCTACCCTCAGTAATGTGGCGAGTTTCCACTTTGAGCGTAAAAGAGTCATCCCACTGTATCCCTGCCACCATAGGTCTGCCTCGAGGCCAAGGCTGCTCCTGCCCGGGTGGCGCCTTGAAGACAGGAACGCGTTCTTTACAATGGACGACCCAAACAGCCACACATGAGGTAAACCTGGAATGACTTTGACAGCAGTCAAGCTTCTGCCGCACGTCATGAGGAAACATCTCGTGAGAAAAAATATATTGATAAAAATGAAAACTGTAGTGTTACCACGTGTAGTGCTAAAAACCTGGATGACGTAAAGACTTTACTAAGGGTATTCTAATCTTCTTTTTTTAAACTGGCTTAATGTATACCTTATAAGCATCAGAAGACCACCTCCCGAGAGATATGATTTTTTTTTTTGTAGAAGCTGTCGTAGCAGCGCCCAAACGGAAACTATGTGAAGAGTAATTTTGGAGATTTGGGTCTAAGACGACTAAGGCTTTCTTTAGAATGGCAGAAAATTGATAACGGGTAAGAGCTTGGCCATTGAAATGGCAAAATAAAGGACCCTTGACTGGTGGTCTGGCCGAGAGGTACGTCGAAAGAGCTCGGACTGGGCAAATAAGGGGATTGTGTTGCTTTGTTAACGTAATTGTTGTACCCTTACCGGACTGGTCTGTTTTTGAAAATCTTAAATGATTAGTAGAAACCCATTTTTAGACCACTGAATATCACCAATTCCAAGGACTTTTTGCAGATTTTTGTCGCCTTTACCGGAAACGGTGGTTTCACCGACTCTAAAGAAACCGAAAAAACGCTAAGGAAAAAACGCTCTTGAATAGGGTAGATTCATAAGCATCACGGCAAAATGTTGGAAGCTTAATCTGAATGCCCCGAAGGATGTCTACTGTTATAGGAAGGCGGACCCTTTTTTTCTTTGCTGTGCGCTTTAACCCTTGAAATGTTTTTGTAACTAGAAAATGTTAAGTTGGGTCTTGCAAAGATTGCAGTTTGCAATGAAAACTGATTGCTGCCAAATATGTCTCAGCTGTCCTATAACTGAAGTTCTGAAGAGAGAGAAAGGCGATGTAAAGGACTATATCGTGAATGGATGGGGCCATAACTCTGGAAAACCATTGTTTTGACGAAAAGCACGGAAATTTGAGAGACCGGTTACATATGCTTTTTTTTTTTTTTTTGGTGTTTGGGGCCAGGGAAGCGTTGATTAGTCGACCAGCCTCAGCATGGAGATCGTTGAAAGGAAAGCTTGAGGTATGGGGAGAGCATCCAAATCTGCCTCTGGAGCTGCCAACCGAAACCGGGCCAACTGTTTCCGAGAAATAGAATCAGCTATTTTATTCTTTTTAGAAGGAATATGGGCAGCTCTGAAAACAATGTTTAGCTTCATACATGTTATGCAGTTGGGATATGACGTAATAAATAAATATGTAAAAATTAATCAGAGCATAAATATGTAAATAAATACATACTTAGTTTGAAGTTTAAATTTGAAATATTGGGTACTATAAGATCACAATTAGGGTCAGTATCTAATCGCAAAAAAAATTACAAGCTAGAGTAAGCTTCTATCCATATTATCACAGAGTTACTAATCGTGATATGACACGGTAGAACACCCTATCACTACAGGCGTCGGTCTAGATGGTTTCGCACCACAGTAGGTGGAAGCGGCCGTCCCTTTGATTAACTAATATACATTTCTTTTGATGTGAAAAACCGAAACATACGTAATGAACTTCTAAAAATGATTCCTGATTGGTTATTTTCGAATTCTCAAAACGATTTTACTGGCCACGAGATATTCAGGAAATTGCATTTAAGATGATCGCTGTCCGGCTGGTCAGTATTCTCCACTGACCGAAGTGAAAACAAATAAAGGCTGGACATAAAAAGTGATCATCTCTTTCATTCTATTTTAGAATCCCCATTAACACACGGTGTCCGTTATACCAGAAAAAGCGGCATAACATACACATTGAGACGAATGGACGAATCACCTGCATTAATTGCTTGGATTTTGTAGATTTTTTGTTAAGAACTTGTACCAGGGCCTCGTTATCTATAAACAGGGTAACTTTCTTATTTGACAACTGCTGTCCCAACAGATGAATGGCCAGAAAGACTGGAATCATTTCGAGAAAAGTCATATCGCGCATGACCGTTTGACCAACCCAAGTTTGGGGCCATTGGAAAAAACACCACTGACCATCCAAGAAACATGCAGCCCCAGCATCTTCAGCGCTAGCTGCGTCCCTGTAAAGACGCAAATCGTCACTTGAAAACCAAACTGCTTGTGGTATGTAGGTCACACCATTAAAATCTTTAAAAAAATCTAACCAGACAAAAAGATCTTCTTTCATTTCACGAGAAACCCTGAGAACATGGTGTGGTTTCTTTAGGGTATCATTGCATCGTAAAAACGGCGAAGAACGGCTCGGCTTGGGCGAATGGCTTGCCCCAAAAAATTAAGTTTGCCTACAAGGCTCTGCAACTCTTTAAGGGACACTTTTTTTTCTCGAAAGGAAAGTATTTAATAAAACCTCTAATTCGGCTATTTTGTGACATGGTATACGGACTGACATTTTATTAGTGTCTAATTCTAGACCCAAGAAAATTAGGATGGTAGTTGGGTTGATTGATTTTTCCTCGGCAATGGGACCCCCAGTTCTTTGCATGTAGACTCAAAAGTGTCAACCAATAACCTGCACTTGTCAGATTTGCCTGGACCCCCTAATAAAAAATCATCAAGAAGGTGGGCTATTGAATTCTTATTTGCTCTTTTTGCAACAAGCCAGTGGAGGAAACTAGAAAATTTCTCAAACAAGTAGGCACTCTGGCTAAGGCCCATTGGCAGAAATTTATCAATGAAATAGTCATTACCTACTTTAATGCCCAACAAAGGGAAATCCTCTGTTCAAATGGGGAGTAACCAGTATGCTGATTTCAAATCGCGCTTAGCGATTAAAGCTCCCTGACCCAAACTGTAGACCATTCTGGTAACTTGGTCAAAAGAAGTGTACTGCACTGAACAAAACTGAGGATGAATACCATCGTTTATACTAGAACCATGGGGATAGGATAGGTGCGTAATCAACCTCCAACCACCATCTGATTTGGGCACCACCCCTACAGGTGAGATATGCAAATTTGGAGATGGTGATGCATGAAAAGGACCAGCAGAATAGCCCAATGAAATTTCTTTACTTATTTTTTCCGACAATGCTGTTCTGTGATCATATGCCGACTTAAGGTTCCGGCATATTCAAATGCTGATCTAGGGCCATTATATTCTATTTTGAAACCCTAGACAAAACCCATTGCCAACAACAAGGCGTCCTCTGAATTGTGATACTCTTGTAAACAGTGCTTAAGATTTTCCACATTGATAGGAGATAGACCCAAATGTAAACAATGGTGTGTGTTATTAACACAAAAACACTTAGAAACGGTTAAAATGTCTGGCTGAGCGCGGTCTAAAAGGTGGTTTAAACGGTAATCTTGGTGTAAACTGTCTTGGACGAAATTGGGAACTACCCCATCCTGGTCTTGGTTGGGTGGAGCTTTGTGATTGGATGCAGAGACGGGAAGGGTGCAGGCCGCTGCAATTGAGACATACATGGCGATATTGACATATCATGCGAGCACAGGAGGACAAATTAAAATCATATCATTTCCGATCAGTGTTAAATGAGCTTGTACTTGGACCCATGCATAACAACCAGAGCTCCTGGTCGATGTTAGCAAAAGAAGTTGTATTTGGGCTAGCTGCCACCCTAAGTCGAAATTGTGTTACATAACTAAATACTACTTAGTCCACCGTAGACACCCTGTCGTCAATATGACGCATACGTAGATTCTACCGTCCATGCGACGTAGTCTACCAACGGGGTCCCGTATCGACAGTAACCATCCAGCTTAAATAGGCACCATGCCCCAACTAAATACGGCTACAAACAATAAATAGCTCTAATTTACTTATAACACCAAATATAAAGTGCAGATCTGTATTACTTAACTACTTTCATACCAAACAACAAATCTCTGGTATTACATACGTGAATTTTATACCATACAACAATATTATGGTTTTACACAAGTGCATTAACGCAGAGAACTGCCCTTGTTAGCAATTATATATCAAACAGATATTCCATACATCTCCACATTTCTTAACTACATCAGTGCATTAAAAACAGAGAACCGTCCTTGTTAGCAATTATATACCAGACAGAGATTCCATACAACTCCACATTTCTTAATTACAAAACAAATACTGTTGGACAAATGCTTCCATGTATATTCAGGTAATTAAAGACATACTTATAAACTAACATAATTATTCTCAAAATTACATCAAATGTACATAATAATGCAGAACTATGTACTTAGATTCCTCGGCTTATAGAACCAAAACTTAGAAAACTACCGAAAATTAAATACGATTGGACACTTGTTTCCCTGAGAAGAAACAATACAACAATCTACAAAATAAGCTTCATATCTACCTGAAAAAATGAAATACAAAATAAAATTTTACTCACACAAGCTCCGTAGTGTAATTTGGTCAGAATATTCTAGACTGGACTAGGTATCTTCCGTAGCTCCCATCGATATCTGACACTGAGGCTCCATACAAATCAGCTTATATACTAAAACCGCCATTATTTACTCTTAAAAAACAAATATCACGTGAATCGTGCAATAAATTGTAAATCGCATCCCGAGAAACACTGAGGTATACTGATCAAAAGGGCTTATTTAAAGAAATTATAGGTTTAAACTTCTAAGCCTTAAACATCTCTCTTAATACACTTAAAACTTAGCAAAACAATTGATATAACCATTTCAAACCCTAATCATATCTCATTCTGAACAAAAGGTAATAAAAGAAACCTGTGATAAACCTTATATAACCAAAATCAGTTAACACAGTTCCACTCTGGCCTACGTGACAAATACAACATACTCTAAATCTACGCTTATTTTCAGGCCACGTCAAAATTATTTTGTGACAAGAACCACCAACCTACCCCAAGCCAGCTGGAAGGCTTCCTCACATGAAAATCCGAATGACCCTGCCGGGATTCGAACCCACACGGTGAGGGGCTGAGTGACTGTCAAAGTCAGTAACATAAGAAGAAAGTTTTTATTTGAGTTAAAGATAATTAGAGTAAGTTTGCTTTTTGTTTATTTCAGCTTTTATGATAATAAAACAATGTTCATCATCATGGGACTCTTTGTTTCTTTGTTCTGACCTCGAACTGTTACAGGCATCCAATGATCCTACTAAAATAAATTGCTGATAAATTTGAATTTTTAGAAAGTTTACAAGATTTTCTGAGATGTACCCCTGTTGACCTACTTTTTGTCCCCATGTGACCAAATTTCAAACTTTCATAGAGACAAACCGTTTCATGAAGTTAGCCTCTGAGATTTTCTAAGATTTGACCTAGTAACATACCATGGTGCTTTGTGACCCAGCTTGACCAAATTTTGATGAGACAAATATTCTAGCCAAGGTTCATGAAGATAAAGCTAAAATTATGGCCTCTTGAGTGTTCACAATCAATCAGAAAAGCTGATCATGGGCATTTGTATTTATTTGAGTTAGAAATCACTTTAATATATTTGCTAACTTTTGATATAAATCTAAAACTAGAGATCACATGGTTGATAAAAAAACAACAATTTTTTAAAATTTCATAAAAATTCATTTCCTATATAAATCAGTCTTTTTACAGCTACTACATATACATTTCCCTGTTCAAATCAAAACATTTTTTTCAGACAGTAAAATTAGTTATGACCTCAAAGTTCAGCAACATATAACAAAAAAGATGGCCAAGATGTCCCTGAATTGCTCACATGAGAAATACTGCTTTCATTGCCTTTTACAACATAGTCATAAAAATACAAAATCCATGCAGAAAAACAGCAATATAATTGTAATTCCACACAAAAACTGTACCTGTGGTCCTAAAAAACAAGTTACCCTTAGGGTGGGACCAATTGTGACCCTAGGGCCATGATTTGAAAACTTGGTTCAGGTCCACAAGGCCATGTTACATACCAAATACCTAAACCCATGATCTTGTGGTTTCCGACAAGGATATCTTTTAAAAATATTTTCTATGTAAGTCTATGTAAAATCGAGTGACCCTTGGGACGGGGCCAATTTTGACCCTAGGGCCATGATTTTAAAAAACTTGGTAGATGTGCACTAGGCCACGTACACACCAAATATCTAACCTCCAGGCCTTGTGGTTTCTGACAAGAAGTTTTTTCTAATTTTTTTTCTATATAAAGTTATGTTAAATCAAGTGACCCCTGGGGTGGGGCCAATTTTGACCATGAGGCCATGATTTAAACGAACTTGGTAGATGTCTACTAGACAATGCTACACACCAAATATCTAAACTCCAAGCTTATTAGTTTCCGACAAGAAGATTTTTCTAGATTTTCCTATTTAAGCCTATGTAAAATCAAGTGACCCCTGGGGCAGCAAATTTTAAACAAAGGGTAATGATTTAAACAAATTTGGTAGAGGTCTACTAGAAAATACTACACACAAAATATCTAAGCTCTTGGCACTGCAATTTTGCAGAAGAAGATTTTCAAAGTTTGCATTTTTTAAATCTATTTTTAGCTCCTGTGACCTACTATTTCAACCAATCAAAATAATTTGAACAACCTTGATAGAAGGCATCATAAGTATGAATCCTGTGAAGTTTGGTCAAAATCCATTCGGTGGTTTAAGATGTTGTTTAAAAGAAATTGTTGATGCCGGACAACGCATGCATGGACGCCGGACAAAAAGCGATAACAATAGCTCACCATGAGCACGTTGTGCTCTGGTGAGCTAAAATGGAAGATATATTATGTACAGAAACATAGTAATATCATTCATACTTAACCATAAACATGAAATATAAAATTATCAAAAGAATACTCCTTTTGAAATTCATGTACATTTGAAATTTCTGTTACAGTTAAACAATCATGTACAATCATGCAAGTTAAAATACTTTAATAATCAGACAAGTGGCTGGCCTATAACTCAAAAAATCCCAACCAGGCCTCTTTCATTGATTCAATTTGATTGACAGGCATTTGCCGAGTCGGGTAGTCATCTGCATTGATTACCATGGCAACTGACCTACCAAAGTCTGAATAATTAAATATGCAATAATCACAATCTGACGTTAAATTACTTTGAAACTCAAATGGACATGACCATACAACAAAGACAGATGTAAAATATTAAGGAAATAGCATCTAGAAAGCAAATGTTATGAAATTCTCATAACCGCAAAACAAGAACAACAAATCTTATTAGCATTAAAACATTTGTTCTAGAAATGAAAGAAAAAAAAAAGAAACAAGCTTGAGTAGATCAACTCATTTGAACTTTTCAGGTAGGTGAATTGCCGACCTTGTGTTAGAAATGGTTAATGGTAATCATTTATATCTTATATTCACAAAATAAATGCATTACCGGGAAATGCATTTATTTTGTAAATATAAGCTATAAAGACATATTTTTGATAATTTGCATAGTATCTTTAACATTTTACAGAGTAGATGCACACCTATTTCAAACCATGTAAATAAACAATAGTGAGAAATTCATTGTTATTCAAAATGCCATTGGTTTTCATGGATTTTCTTTCAAATTTGAAAACTTAAAATTATAATTGACTGCACACAAAATGAGTGAGAATGCTGGCATGACACATGAATGAAACATTTCTTTTTAATGGAATGCACACAGAATGATAAGTGAAAATAGATAATTTTAATTTTAAGTTAAAAACTCTTTTTTGTGTATTAAACTTAATCCCCTTTTAGAGCTGATTAATTTTATTTTATAATGAAAATAATGCAAGAAATCTAAATCACAAAAATGATTAACTAGCTTATTTAGTGAATTCTTCCCAAATAGTCTAGTTTTCGTACGAAAGAATTCCAAATTCCAGAGTTGCAATTTTTCCAAAATGGCCAGAAATAGGCCTGCGGACTTTCATCTACACAAGACATGTACAGTGCTGTCTCACTGTAGCATGATACCAAACCCAGTCACATAATCCTGACACAATACCAACAAGTCATTGAACTATGATATATCCAGGGATCAAACCCACAGCTTCCTAAATACAGGGTTCTGATTGCCTGGCCACTAGGACTGGTTTTATTGTATGTTAAGTCACTCATGTGACAAAATAAATGTTCACCCATTCACTTGTAAAAATATCATCTTGAATGTTTATGCATATGTTTGTTCAAGTATGACTTCTGACGACATGTATATTCACAAATCTTACACTTGTATGGCTTTTCTCCTGTGTGAATTTGCATGTGACTGTTCAAGTTCGATTTATATCTGAATGCATACTCACACACAGTACATTTGTATGGCTTTTCTCCAGTGTGTAATCTCATATGCCTGGTGATATATGACTTCTGCCTTGATGTAAACTCACAAAAAGTACACTTGTATGGCTTTTCTCCTGTATGGATTCGCATATGTGTAACCAAAGTTGATATTGAACCAAATGAATTTTCACAAACAGTGCATTTGTATGCTTTTTCTCCTGTGTGTTTTTTCATGTGTCTGATTAAGTTTGACCTCAGTTTACATTTGTGTAATCACATATAGAACACTTATATGGTTTATCTAAAGTGTGCTTTTTCATGTGAGAGATGATGGATGACTTCTGATTACATGTATATTCACACACAGAACAGTTGAAAGGCTTTTCTCCTGTATGGATTTGCATGTGTCTGGTCAAAATTGATTTGTCAGTAAATGCATACTCACACACTGTACATTTGTATGGCTTTTCTCCAGAATGTTTACTCATGTGTCTGATCAGGTGCGACTTTAAGTTTGCTGCATACTCACACATAGTGCATTTGAAAGGCTTTTCTCCAGTGTGGATTCGCATATGTTTGGTCACAGTTGATTTATGGGTACTTGCATATTCACACACAGCACATTTGTAAGGTTTTTCTCCTGTGTGGATTAGCATATGACTTTTCAAAGTTGACTTAAAACTACAAGTATATTCACAAACACTACACTTGATTAGCTTTTCTGTCTTGTTGAACTCCATACTGATTTATTAATGCAAACTAACAAGTATCATGCTTGTTATGATTGATGATAAGTGTGGTAAAGACTAACCTCTACTTCAGACATACTCACACATATTTAAGGTTGTATCTTATTTGCTCCTGCATTTGTCTGATTTTGGCTGACTTTAAACTAAATATCTTCTCTGACACACATAACACATTGGATTTGCATGTAAGATATATACATAATACTTTTTTACTCTTTTCTGCTGTGTTTCCAAGCTGGTTTGATAAAGTTTGACTAATGTATACCCTCATACTCCGTAAACTTGTGGTGTTTTTTCCTGGTAGTGCTGGAATTACCAATGATGCATGTAACCACAGTCATACCCACACACTAAACATTTGTATTACTTTCTCCTGTTGAGATTAGCATGTGTCTTATCAAAAACAACTTCTAATTAAATACTTAATCACTTGAAGAACACCTGTAAGGCAACTTTTTCCAATGTACTACATGTATAAGACCAAGTATGACATCTGAACATCTGTTGATTTCACAATGTATCAGCCATTGTCTTAAGATTCAGAGTGAAAGTTCAATATTCTGAGTAGTATGTTCCACTGGAAAATATGTGGGAAGTATACTGAAATGGAAAATAAAAATGAAATAATCACAAATAAGAGCATTGTCTGCACATTTTACAGATTTTTTTATATAGAACAGGTCATACTTTATTTTAATATAACTTGAACAACATTCATTCATCATTATACAGAAACAAATAAATATATACATGTACAATGTTTTCAAAATGAGTAACTTAAAATTCAAAAGAAAATTCAAATAGCTACACATTTTGAAAAGCTGCATTCAGCTCAAAATGTGTTTGTTTTGTTGGGTTTAAACATCCAACAGTCAGTATTTCAATCATTCAGATCAAACTTTGTTTTGTTTGGTTTAACGTCCAACAGTCAGTATTTCAATCATTCAGATCAAACTTTGTTTTGTTTGGTTTAACGTCCAACAGACAGTATTTCAGTCAATCAGATCAACCTTTGTTTTTGGGTTTTATTTCCAACAGACAGTATTTCAATCATTCAGATCAAACAAGAGATTTGTTTGTGGTTTAACACGTCCCAACAGTCAGTATTTCAATCATTCAGATCAAACTTTGTTTTGTTTGGTTTAACGGCCAACTGACAGTATTTCAGTCAATCAGATCAACCTTTGTTTTTGGGTTTTATTTCCAACAGACAGTATTTCAATCATTCAGATCAAACAAGAGATAACAAGACATACATGAAACTTGTGTGTCACCTACTGAAGCATGACGGAAAAAGGGTGACGGACAAACAGACTGATGGACAGACTGACAACAGAAAAGTGATCCCTAAGTGTTACCTCTGCTTACAGCAGGTGACACAAACATGCTGGTATTATAGTCAGTTGCTTATATTAAGTTGGTCGCAATTTGAGGTTTCACTGTATATACAAGTGAACAGCTCAGTTTCATGTATACCGGTATAACTTTATATAAAAACAAAACAACTTCAACATAATAAAACACACTTTCAGTAACCTTTTACCTCATGAATATTTATGGACAAATTTATGACCTCGTGAGTATTAACTTAGTGAACTTTAGATGGTATATAAAACATTGTTGTTTTATGCTTTGCTTTACTGAGTGTGTCAAATCTGAGCTACAATCTTGTACAAACAGAAGCGACCCTGATCATTCAGCTCCTGGAAGGAGCTAATATGGGTCTGCTCGAAGTCTGCCAAGGATTCAAAATGAGTCTGTATGGGGTTAAGAATTTAACCCTTTCCCTCATATAGACTCATTTTGACGCACTCAATAGGTACCACATAAAGCCTGATCTGCAGAAAACCAGAGTTAAATCTTACCAAATTTAATTACAAAATCCTCATTTCCAGACCACTGAGGAGCAGCGAACAGCATAAAACCTGATAAGCCTGCAAGTTACTCGCAGGCTGATCTGGTTTTATGCTGTTCGCATAGGTCTTTTCATGGTGTCCTCTATGAGGGAAAGGGTTAAAATCTGTAACACTCATGAATATGATATGTACCAATAAACCTTATATATGTTAAAAAAAAAATAACATTTAAACTTCAAAACATTCAACTTACCAGATTTAATAATTAAACTTGAGTTTGATCTGTCTAACTGCTCAGCGTGTCCATCCCAGAAGAGAGCTGGTGCTGTTAAGGAGAACAGAGGATTAGTGGTTCATGTCAAAAAAGGTGGAAGAAATACAATTCAGATTCCTGCAACATCTGATTAAAATGTAATTATAGCCTAATCAAATGATATTCAGAGTACCAGTGAATTACAAGTAACCAAAGGTCGATCATTGATTGTTGAAATGATTTTAATTGAAATAATTTGAATTAAAGCACACACAAACTTTATTGTTTAAAAACTTCAGTTCAATGAAATAAAATTTGGTATGAGGTTTGAAATGTAAATATGGATTTAATTCTTTAATAAAACCGTTAAGACATACGACACACTGATAGAAGCTGATTATTATTAAATCCCTTATGTACAAAATCTAAAATGAATTGTTTGCGGTTCCCACTGAAGGTTCTCCAAACTTCCCTTTCCCGACAGTCACACCATATCCACCCCTGGTCTTACAGGTACTGATTATCATAAGTTATCCTTTCAATCCCCCCCCCCCCCGACCACACACACACAAGGACTGTGTATTCCACTGGAATGGCCTTCATCCAAATATTCCTGCATTACCTACCCGTGAACAGTTTAATGCAGCAATTTCCTGCATTGAACACATTTCACCACAGCTCTGCTTAGAAATGTTATTATCTATTTTTTAAACAGCTGCACTCCTGTTCTTCTATCTTTTCTCTTGCAATTAACACTCTTGGCTGACGTGCAAATGTCTCCGTACCCGTGAGGGGGGTAACATAAATGGAAGATAAGACATTCAGTCTCCCAGGGATGAGCCGTATCCCTGTGTTGTGTCTCAGTTGAAGTTCTTTGCATATAACAATAAAATGAAAGATAAAAGAATTACAATAATCCCCTGCATAATACTAAATTGGTTTAAGGTTTAGACAATACTTAGACTATCAATTAGTATTATATATTACTTACTGTGTTCATCAATACGAATGGCCTAATGAACAGGGGAACTAATTCTGTTAAGGCTGACCTATAACACGCAATGGAAAGTTTTTGACGCAATGGAAAGAAAACACGCAATGGAAATATTATTTTTTAATTAGCATTAAAAAAAGGTATGTATTTACTTTATAATTCGTCATTTATTGTTATTAAATAAGTTTGCGACTGAAAATTATTTATTTTGTATTTTGTTGTAATTGTGATTGATATCACAAAATTCCAGTATCCTATTTGGTGCGGCGCAATGGAAATTTCTTCTTCTTCTTCTTCGTTTACTGCCCGCGTTCAACACATTAAATATAATGGCAAAACGCGCATGGGTAAAAACAGGATAAGAACAGAAATTTGGGATTTAGTTTTTATTGAATTGTGAATTATATAAAATTGCATTCCGTTCTATAAAACCCAGAATTGGGATCTACAAGTACTGGATTCAGATATCAAACGTTAGTACTGAGTTAAGTATTGAGTTAAATTCCGCTTTCTTCTGTATATTATATTCAAATAATATTTCGGATATATAATGCAGTTGGTAGTTAAATACATATATTTCACGGGTTATTTTATTCATATGTCTATGGAATTCCCATTGCGCCTCAGCAAAACACACAAAGGAGGAAGTCATGGTGATTCGATATTTGCGATTGATATCCACTGCGCGATATACTATTTGGTGCGGCGCAATTATGTTTGGAAATTTATATAATAATGCATATAAAAAAGGTTAAGTATAAATTCGAAATGTTATAATGCATTTGGTATTTTTTTTTCTTTTCATGGTACCTTTATTCGGGTGATGGTCGTTTCGTCGACCAATCGTTTCGTCGAACTGATAATGTATAGTAAAATGAAAAGTCGTTTCGTCGACCTGAATATTCAGTAGGCGGAAGGTGTGAAATACTCAATTAACACCCAATTACTCACGCATTATTAATGGTAGTTGTTTAATGCGGGTGTATTTTGCCTTTAAATAATCAGCAGATAATTAATCCGATACAGAGCACATATAGCGAAATGTGCCACATTAGAATAAAACATATAAATATTCCAACGATTTTGCAAAATATCCAAAGCAATCATGTAACGGACGTTTATTGCATTAGTTGTACTCGTTTGGTTACGAAGCGGATGAACCTTTTTTCTTATATGTCACATTTATTTTGTGTAAAATGTGTGATAAATGTAATTTCAGAGAAAAAAAAAAGAAGGTCGGGTATATTGGTCATGCAGCATCCGAGGCAAGGACTTCAAGTGCTACGCTAGTGTCAAGCAGTTCCGTGAGATGTTCAAGCCGAGTGTCAACACACACACACATATTATAAAAAAGAAATATAATGTGTTCTGTGTCTTACAGAATTTACACTATACATGTTTATTTAAATTGCAGGTGAAGGAAGTTGCACATGAGAATGTGTTTCGACCAGCCGGTGATATCTTTGACCCCTTGGCCTTTAACTTGCGGCCAGAGCACATCAAGGTTCATTCATCTGTGACATTTGAAGGCTTTGGGTGAAAGGATTTCTGTTTTATAGCCACATTTAATATTTGCTTTTTGGAGGTCACGATGACCTTGACCTTTGACCCCATCACCTCTAAATGGGTCTTTAAGGTACAGAGCATCAAGGTGCATACATCTGTGAAGTTTGAAGGCTGTGGATGGAAGGAATTATATTTTAAGGCCACAGTTAATATTCGATATTTTTAGGTCATGGTGACCTTGACCTTTGACCTCATTACCTCCAAGTGGATCTAGAGAGTAGAGCTCATCAAGGTGCATTCACCCTTGAAGTTTGGAGGCTGTAGGTGGAAGGACCTCTGCGTTATGGTCAAAATTAAAGTTTTGTGACAACAAACAGACAGACCAAAAACAATAATTATGCCTCGATCTGGAGCATAAAGAAGGGCCATAATTTGTTATATATTCCATCAAGAGATATCAACCTTGACAGTATGATATCCCAGAACACGTGAAAGATGTTTTCAAATCAATCCCATGTTATAAGCATGAAAGTATCTAACATATAAAACTTAAAGTTAAAAAGGGGCCATAATTTGCATTGAATACAGTCAAAAGTTATCTACCTTAGTTGTCTGATGCCCTTAAACTTTAATTCATAATTGTTCAGGCTAAAACCATGAATGGTTATTGAGATATAAGCTGGGTTGTAGCTTGCATGCAAAACTTTTACCAAAATTTCTACTGCATGCATTTTTTAAATTTAAAGGGGCCATAATTTGCATTAAATAAAGTCTAGAGTTACATGTATCTACCTTGGTTGTCTGATGCCCCTGAACATATTCAAGTCTATACCATAAATAGTTAATGAGATATAAGCTTGATAGTAACTTGCATCCAAAACTTTAACCAAAAAGCTGCAACTCAAATGCTGACATAAGGGTGACTGCAATAGCTCTCATATTCTTCAAATAGTCGAGCTTAAAAGTAGATGTGGCCTCTAGAGCGTTAACAAGGTTTTTCTAAGATTTGACCTCATTACCTAAATTTTGACCCCACTTGACCCATATTTGAACTTGTTCAAGATTTTATGGAGACAAACATTCTAACCAAGTTTCATGAAGATTGGGCCAAAAATGTGGCCTCTAGAGTGTTAACAAGGTTTTTCTAAGATTTGACCTTGTGACCTACTTTTTGACCCCACATGACCCAATTTCTAACTTGTCCAAGATTTTATGTAGACAAACATTCTAACCAAGTTTCATGAAGATTGGGCTAAAAATATGGCATAAGTTTGTTAATAAGCCACATTTTTTAAGACACATGATGAACGCCGGATGAAAGGCAATCACAAAAACTCACCTTGAGCACATTGTGCTCAGGTGAGCTAAAAACAAGAGCTCCAAGAGTCCAAGCATAATATGCCCATATTAATATGTGATGTCCTAAAAAGCACCATGTTCAAACAAATCAATGGGCCATAATCCTGATGTTCTTGGGATGATTTGGCTGGTAATCGAACTTGGCCAAGATATTATGCCCATACACACTGTCAGCAAGTTTTTGAAGAGGATCAAATAAAAACACTTTAAAAAGTAGTCCAGATACTGGTTATTAAATATATTTTCAACAAAGCAAGGCCCATAATCCAGGAGTGCTTGGGGCAATTTGGCTAGAAATCAAACTTGGCTGAGATATTATGCCCATATACATTGTCAGCAAGTTTAAAGAAGATTGGAACAAAACTGTTTCAAAAGGAGTCCTGACACTGTTAATTTCACATATTTTAAGCAAATCAAGGGTCATAATCCAGGAGTGCCTAGGGCGCTATGGCTGGAAATCAAACATGGCTGAGATATTATGCCCATAAACATTGTCAGCAAGTTTTAAGAGGATCGGATCAAAACTTTGAAAGCAGACACTTCGAAGACACTTTGTGAAGGATCAGCCAAGTTTTATCAAATTCTGTCCAGCAGTTTCAGAGGAGATATCATTTACAGTTTTCACTATGCAAATTAATTAAGGCAAATTAGCCCCGCCCCTGGCGACCATGTTTTATTATGGATTGGAATAATTTTAGCAACCTTGGTAGATGGTTACCTAAGGAAGATCTGTACTTAAACATTTTGAAATTTGGCCAGTAGTTAAAAAAGGAGATGATTTTTAAATTTTCATAATTATTTTCTTTCCATGGCCATGGCAACCAAAGTTCTACATGGATCAAGTTTATTTTAGCAACTTTTGTGAAGGTTCACCAAGGATCATCCCAGCCGAAGTTAATCAAATTCTGTCCAGCAGTTTCAGAGATGTTGTTTACAGTTTTCACCATGTACATATAAGGCAAATTAGCCCCGCCCCTGGCGGCCATGTTTTTTTATGGTTCAGAATAATTTTATCAACCTTGGTAGATGGTTAACCAAGGAACATCTCTACCAAAACATATTGAAATCTGATCAGTAGTTTTGAAGGAGATGATTTTTAAATTTTCATAATTATTTTCTTTCCATTGCCATGGCAACCAGAGTTCTACATAGATCAAGTTTATTTTAGCAACTTTTGTGAAGGTTCATCTAAGGATCGTCCCTGCCAAGTATAATCAAAGTCTGTCCAGTGGTTTCAAAGAAGATGTCGTTTAAAGCAAATTGTTGACAACGCACAACACACGATGATGGACGCAGGGTGATCACAAAAGCTCACCTTGAGCATGTTGTGCTCAGGTGAGCTAAAAATGTAAGAATAACAGTATGCTGGCTATTTGGATATTTTCATATCATTTTTGTTAGTCATATTTAAGTATTAATGTCTATTCACAACCCAATTTAAGTACAGGACTAATGCTTCCCAAAGTACTATGTAAAGGTAATATAGCCAGGATACGTTTAGAAAGATAGAATGTAATTATGGACTACTGATTGTTAAATGAACATGTCTCCTGGTTACTGAATGCATAATGTTATAAAATACACCAAACAAGATATTCTTGTTCACATTTTACTAATACTTAACACTGATGTTTTACACCACACATGGTAAACAAAGTAGTATAATTAGTATCATTTTGAAACAAAACTCAGTACACACAAACCATAAAGAAAATTTATCATAGAATGCAAAACAGCATTTGATTTGCAATATCTCTTCCTGAAATCATAATTTTATTTATTATTTTATATAAAAGAGTTGTTTATCTGCATAATTTATATTTATGACAAATTTCTATTTCACAAAATGAAAGAAAAATGTAAAGCAAAATTCTAATACATTCATAGAATTTAGAAAAACTAAAACTATTACAAATAAGGGTGATTAATACCCACACATCCCACTTTGTCTCCATGTAATACGAGTGTAAGATGACGTGATGTGACATGACCAGACAGGATGAGAGTCTTAAGGTAAAGTCCCTGTAATGGTTCTGCTACATCTTGGGCCACTTAACCTCTACCAAGATAACTAAGGTACCCTAATGAAACATTAGAAAACCTTGGTTATCTCTGTGAAAGGCCATGAGGTCAGATATGTAGCGGAACCATTACAGGGACTTTACCTTAATAATCCCAATACTTTGATGCAGTGAATTAAAGTCTCCTTAAATTCTTTGCAAATTATTGTCATAAATTCAAAACTCAAAACTGATTCAAAACTATTTTCTCCATATACATTTTCTATATCAAAACAGTGTCTCTCTAATGTGACTAGCTATATATTTCACTCTGCAAATTAAACACACTTTCAGAAAATGAATCAAGTTAGAAACTCAAAATGTTAAATTTTCCAGCAAAGAATATAAAAAAAAATGTACAGAAACACAAGCTAAATAACAAACCTAGTCCTAATCATGTAATATACAGTGAATGAATATTTATAAAATATTCTTCTAGGAATTCCTTAAAAATGTATGACATATTTCAGGAATACTTAAATTGTGTACTTTAAAATGTGTTTGCATCGGTTTTCTTTTCTTTTTTTTCCAAACATGCATTTTTATTCTTTCAGTGCCTAGTGATGGTAATTCCATTTACCAAACCAGTAACATGGAAACCCAACAATCATCGAAAACATAAACAAAATGGCAGTCCATAATTAATAGGGTGATGATAGTGTCTTAATCTAAATGGCTGACCTAGCATTTATACTGCATATCATTTACATAGCACTGTATATCATGATACTTACATGAACTTGATCAATAAAGCAAACATAAAATTAAAACTTATATTTTTCCTCTTCATTTCCTACGTTTAACTTCAAAAAATGTTAAAATAACTGGTTTAATGAAGTCTATTGGGCACAACATATAACAATGAAAAAAATCATTAAACATGTATACAGAAAATGACAAACTTTTTTATTCATAGGGTTAGTTGTCCTACACTCAATTTCTCCTATATCTTTCTACAAGTGTGTGATAATAGTTGATTTCTGCCTACTGTGGCAAAGACCATTTTAAATTGTATGGCATATCATTTGTGTGTGTTTGTTTCCTTAAGTTTAACTTCTGACAATATTTCAGTGATTTGGGAATTTGGTCTACATGAGTTAGGTGTTATGTTGTCTCTCTGCATATCAAGATTTAACCCTTTCCCTCATAGAGGAAACAATGAAAAGACCTATGCGAACAACATAAAACCAGATCAGCTGCGAGTAACTCTAAAAGTCTAAAAAAAGTGATTGCAACCATCATTTCACATAAAATTTGCTAATCCCCATAAGCCCCCATAACTCTATAACAATTCAGTTGAAAATAAAAAGAACTTCAAAATGGAGAGGAATATAATTAAACACAGTTCTGTTTGGTGAGGTTTCACTGTAATATAATTAAATAAATATACATACGCTTATGATGAATCAAGATATTTTTTTATCATATGCACCTGTTTCTAAATTGCTGTATGGAAAAATAATCATTTACTCAAAATTTAAGGGTGTCCAAAACATTAAGATTCTGATATCGATATGTGATGTACAATATATATAAACCAATTAAAATACCAGATACAATATACCATTGCCATACAAAGCATTATGATCCTGTTCAATACAAATTGGATATATTACAAAGGGATTAAATATACAATGCATTACTATACCATAAAATATTGTATGACAACTGATGCAGTAGCACCACGTACATTACCATGTATGTTTTTGCATATGTTTAATCAAGTCAGACTCCTGATTTGTTGAATATTTACAATTAGTACACTTGTGTGTTTTTTCTGCCATGTGTTTTCTCATGTGTCTGATGAGACATGAGTTCTGACTTGATGTATAATCACAAAGAGTACACTTGTAGGGCTTTTCCCCAGTGTGAATTCGCATATGTTTGGCCAAAGTTGATGTACAACCAAATGCTTTCTCGCACACATCACATTTGTATGGCTTTTCTCCAGTATGTTGTCTCATGTGCCTGACTAAGCTTGATTTCATGCCACACCTATACTCACAAAAAGAACACTTGTGTGGTTTGTCTAAAGTGTGCCTTCTCATGTGAGCGATGATGGCAGACCTCTCACTACATGCATACTCACACAAGGTACAGTTGAAAGGCTTTTCTCCTGTGTGGATACGCATGTGTGTCATTAATGTTGATTTATCACCAAAGGCATTCTCACACACACCACATTTGTAAGGCTTTTCTCCAGTGTGTTTCCTCATGTGCCTTGTCACAACAGACTCTGACCTTCCAGCAAAATCGCACACAGTGCACTTGTGTGGCTTTTCTCCTGTGTGAATGTACTTATGACAAGTCAAAGTAAACTTTGTGCTAAACGCATCATCACAAACATCACACTTGTAAGGTTTTTCTCCTGTGTGGATTCGCATATGTTTGGTCAAAACTGACTTAAAACTACATGTATACTCACATACACTACACTTGATTGGCTTTTCTGTCTTTTGGAATTCCATGCTGATTTTTCAATTAATGCCAATGGACATGTATTGTACTTGTTTAGATTTCTCTAACTAGACTGATCATGTGTGTCATAAAGACTTACTTCTACCATATACATACCCACACATATTTATGATTTATCTTGGGCATGTAAGTTTCTGCAGGTGTCTGATTACAGCTAACAATACCTACTCTCACACCGAACACAGTTTCCTTCTGTTTGAATTGGCATGTGAGATACAGCACTCTGGTATCTTCTCTGTTGTCTTTCCCAGCTGCAGTTTGATCAAGTTTGAATAAAGTGTACTCTAACAATCAGTAAAGTTGTGGTGTGTGTCTTAAGAAGATTCAGGGTGCAAGATCAATACACTGGAGGTATACTGAAATGGAAAAATAAATAATTTGAAGAAAAAAAAAACATGAAGAGTAAGCTTTGTCTGTTTGTTTTATATAGTCCTTTACCTTGTTTTCTGAAGCTATTAACAACCTTAAGAAAAACAACATGGCTCAACAATTTGGTAAGTTGCAAATGAGTAAGATAATGCCATGCATGACAATACCATATGATATGAACAAAATACTTTTTTCTTGACAACTGATGTTATAGCACCCCTGTATACCACACTGTTATGTATAAGGATAACCAAACACCATCATGGATTTGGTTATAATGCTTGTTGGTTTATTTTCCTGCAGACAGTATTTCAGTCATTTGGGGACTATATCTACTTGAGACAGATATAGTATTGCTGAAATGCAATACCACGAAGTGAACATGGGGCAATCAGGTATCATACCACGCCCAGTCACATTATCTTGACACCTAGCCATCCAGTCCTGGAACTACCTTTATGTGCTGAACACCAAGCAAAGGTTCTATACCAGAACCATTTTTTACGACTTTGGTATGATGCTGCCAGGGATAGAACCCAAGACCTTCTGCTCCCAACCACTCGACCACCAAGGACAGTCATGGATATCATGTTTTTTTTTATTTCACATGATACAAACACACTCTAGCATGAGTAAATTGAGACATGCCTACAAGCATAGGTTCAGTATATAATACAGTACTGATCCAAATCAGGAATGATTAAGAAGAAATGGTATAAGTTGTCTTAAATTAGTTCCCGGTTGAAGTAAAATATATATCCTCAAGTGCCCAAACTTTGCCCCTCAAAGCTTTATCCTTTGGGGACCTCAGAGGGACCTATTATCCTGGATCTTAACCTACCATCAGCTTAACCCATTACTTCATGAATATTCATGTACAAATTAAGTACTTCATAAATACTAATTAACTGAACTTTAAATGATATATAAAATAGTGGATTTTTCTTTGCTCTGTAGAATCTGAGCT
This sequence comes from Solen grandis, assembly GCA_021229015.1. Classification (NCBI taxonomy): domain Eukaryota; kingdom Metazoa; phylum Mollusca; class Bivalvia; order Adapedonta; family Solenidae; genus Solen; species Solen grandis. The sequence goes on from CM037780.1 coordinate 59,937,866, forward strand.
TAAATATTGTATAAGCAAGCAGAGGAGATCCAGATCAGACAGCTGTCTGATCATAGTCTCCTCTGTTTGCTTATACTGCTCTGTTTGCAAATGCGTCAAAGTGAGTCTTTAGGAAATAAAGGGTTAGTAAGAACTGAACTACATTTTAGATCATATAAGGATATAGAAGAATTTAATTTTAAGATCAATTAAGGTTAAAAGTTTATTCAAGGGCATAATATATGGACTGTACTATTCAAAACCCTTTAAAAATGCCTTTTAGCTTTATACGAAATATGGGGGGTGCTACCATTTTTCTTGTTGCATGGTACCCGGTGCTTCTTCGGTAACCATATGGTATATATATATATCCAGGCTCTGGTGTATTATTGTACCTTAATGACTGTACGTGTGTTTAAAACGATTAAAGTCTGCTAAGTAGAATTTGATGTACTGTATCGCAGTTTTGAACTGCTTCTTAAATGCTAGGTCTTAGAGTGTCCCATAGTCAAATGCCATCTGCGAAGAATAAATGCTTATACATAAAGTTCAGGCATAGGGTAGGAGAAATTTCGATCTTGCCCACATGCAATCATAGGTGATGGTAGACAGCCTAACGGAACCTCCACAAGTCAGTTCAATGTTGAAAATAAAATGCATCATGATCATTCTAGCTTGTACATATCATTCTATGAGAGTGATCTAGCATTGATGTAACACTTGTCCTTCTAAAATCCCCATTTATGTACAGTGAAACCTCGTTAGTCCGGGCTCCATTATTCCGGAAACCTTGCCATCCGGACACTTTTCTCTTGGAACGGATTTCCACAACGTAAAAATGATTCGATAATACGGAAATTGCGTTCCGGATCCGGACATCCATTTTGGGAAACAATCTTCCATTTGCTATTTAAAATGACTCGATAATCCGGGTACCAGTTCAGACTGGATTTCCCACCTACTATTTTTAGACATCATTCGGACTACTCTTTGCGCGTGACTGTTATAGAAGTGTCACCTGCAGATTGTTTACACATAGCCGCGAGCGCTTCACACTAATCAGTCCAGAGAACAGGGGGCAATTAAGGGCTGGTATAGCCGCAAGCTACATATATAACTAGCGAGTGAAGAAGGTAAAATTTATTCACAGCTGCAGATGTATGCTGTAACAAGAGGGCCAAGATGGCCCTGTGTCGCTCACCTGAGTAAGATGGCTGTGTTAGGCATAATGACAAAAAATCTAGCATCTAAAAGTGTTTTTCTAACATTTGACTAAGTGACCTACATATTGATCCTACCTGAATTTGCACTCAACTGGGAATTCATGCAGTCATCATTCATATTAAGTTTAATGAAGACTGGGACAAAAATGTAGGCCTCTAGAGTGTTCACAAGGTTTTTCTTAGATTTAGGTACCGTTTTTGACCCATGACCATTTAAACTCATCCAAATATCAATTAGACAAACATCCTGACAAATTATGAAGATTGGCAAAACTGTGGCCTTAGGGTTCACAAGGTTTTTCTTAGATTTGACCTGGTGACCTAGTTTTTGATCCCACATGACCCAATTTAAAACTCATGCAAGATATCATGTAGACAAACATCCTGACTAAAATTTATGAAGATTAGGCCAAAACTGTGGCCTGTAGGGTGTTCACAAGGTTTTTCTAAGATTTGACCTGGTGACCTAGTTTTTGACCCCACCTTACCCATTTTCGAACTCATCCAAGATATCATATAGACAAACATCCTGACCAAGATTCATGAAGATTGAGCCATAACTGTGGCCTGAAGAGTGTTCACAAGGTTTTTCTAAGATTTCCTGGTGACCTAGTTTTTGACCCCATTACCATTTTGAACTCATCAGATATCATTAGACAAACACCTGACCAATTTTAGAAGATTGGGCCAAAACTATGGCCTTAGAGTGTTCGCAAGGTTTTTCTAAGATTTTCCCTGGTGACCTAGTTTTTGACCCCATGTGACCCAATTTTGAACTCATCTGAGATATCATGTAGACAAACATCCTGACCATGTTTCATGAAGATTGGGCCAAAACTGTGGCCTCTAGAGTGTTTACAAGGTTTTTCTAAGATTTGACCTGGTGACCTAGTTTTTGACCCCACATGACCCAATTTCGAACTCATTGAGATATCATGTAGACAAACATCCTGACCAAGTTTCATGAAGATTGGGCTAAAACTGTGGCCTCTAGAATGTTCACAAGGTTTTTCTAGGATTTGACCTAGTGACCTAGTTTTTGACCCCACATGACCCAATTTCGAACTCATTTGAGATATCATGTAGACAAACATCCTGATTATTTATGAAGATTGGGCCAAATGTGGCCTCTAGAGTGTTCACAAGGTTTTTCAAGATTTGACCTGTGACCTAGTTTTTGACCCCACATGACCCAATTTCGAACTCATCCGATATATCATGTAGACAAATATCCTGACCAAATTTTATGAAGATTGGGCTAAAACTGTGGCCTCTAGAGTGTTCACAAGGTTTTTCAAGGATTTGACCTAGTGACCTAGTTTTTGACCCCACATGACCCAATTTCGAACTCATCCGAGATATCATGTAGACAAACATCCTGACCAAGTTTCATCAAGATTGGGCCAAAACTGTGGCCTCTAGAGTGTTCACAAGCAATTGTTGACGACGGACGACGGACGACGGACGACGCACGACGGACAAAAGGCGATCACAAAAGCTCACCCGAGCACAAGTGCTCAGGTGAGCTAAAAAGAGACAGAAAAGCCAACCATCCTTTAGATCATCTTTTGTTCATATGTTTTGTTTTCAGTTTGTACATTTAATATTCATTTGTTTGTGACTGTTTTGGCTAAAATAATTAAATCCAATTCATTTTGCTCACGAATGCAGAACAAGAAATGGGTCACAACTATGCTGTCACCTACTTAAGGTGTCTTTTTCTTCTCTTAAAGAATGCTGATGTCAAGGATGGATTTAAATAAAATTAAACCATCATTTGTAAACATCAATTTAAATACATAATCATATATAGTCCTAAGCATATAATTTTAAATATAATTATTATTAATGGAAAACAAACATAAACACACACACACACACACCGTGTACAATGAGAAAGTATGAAAGAAAGAAAGAAAAAAGAAGAAGAGAGATATGGATTGATTCATTTATACGGAAAATTCATTAATCCAGAAATTTAAACAAGGACCAAAATTGAGTGTCCGGACTAATGAGGTTTCACTGTATCTTGCAGCTTATCAGTTATAGTGGTACAGTATATTTTTTCTCAACGACAAAAATGTGTTTCAGTTTTTGTTTTTTTTTGTTGTTGTTTTTTAATTATATCTCTTCTTCTGCTCACTAGGTTTCTGATTTTTACTTAGACTTTTTTTTATCTTAGTCATGGTAAGGGTAGAAAACAAGTAAATTCATATCATATTAATAAATTATTGTTCCTTCCCATGGGAAGGAACATCTATAGTTGTTCCTCGCTACTTGCCGGATATAAGGTTAGCACCTGATGAGATGTTTGCCAGCTCAGTATTATGTGTGCTTCATGATTCTCACGATAAGACGGAATCCAATCTGAAGTCACCCGATATCAAAGTCCGCCATTGTAGCTTTTTGTTGACATGCTGGTATTCTGTAAAGCCTTCAACGAATCAGTGGCGAATATTGGGTGTCAGTCTAGCAGGACTGTGCATAGGATCAAATTATGGCTTCATGTTGTCCCGATAAAGAAAACACAGTGCAATCCTAAACTGAACTTAGCCTTAAAAAAAGTCCTTGCCATTCTTGCTTCATTTCCTGTGCTACCATGATTTAAAGAAAAGAAATGAACATGAGATTGTTCTGACTTGGAGAAATGTGCAACCATAGTAAACCAATACAGTTTTTCCTCTTCATACTCTAAGGTTATACCTTCCACATGCAAATGCTCAAAAACAGCTTTCACTTCATACTTCATAGTTTAGAAATGTTCTGGAAGAAACTTTTGTTAGGCTAAAACTTGTCAAACAATAATTCCGTCAAGTCATATCACACCAATACAAGTTCACAAACTAGATTTAATTTATATTAATCATAATTGTGGTAAGGTTTTTGCTATTTAAGTCCCTTGATTTGTCAGTGAGAGGATTCCCCCGATAAAAGGTCCCCACCTTCAACGGGTCCTGCGTATGGTAATTGTGAAATGCAACATAAATACAGCACATAAAATAGAAAATGTTCACTAACTTATTAATCATTGAGCCCTATATATGTTGATAAAGGAAATAAATAAATGAGTATTCACTAGAAAATACTGTAACATTTAATACATTGAGTGTCCAATATTATTCCATCATTTTGTTTGTACCTAATTTAACCATTTCTCTCACGGTCGCTGGGGTGTGGGGTAATTTCTAGGAGACTACGATAAAAACAAGAAAGATGGCGGAGTTTGGTTAAGGGCGCAGTTTGGAAAGCTGTTTTCTAGCTTCTCTATGAAGTAAGTTACATAAAAACAACATCATCAATGACATACTGCATGCTACTATATAGATGATGGTTCCAGACAATATTCAAATCAATACTTACTCTGTGAGAGACCTTGGAATCGGGTAATCAATATTGTAATAGCCCAGTGAAACAGGGGAGATGATCCGTTCAAATTTTGTTGTAACCATTTTTTTAAAGTCCATTCGTAACCCTTTCAGTCTGCTGGTCGATTCGTTACCACAACTCGTCACCTTATACAGGTGTTAATTTTTTTATCGTATTTACCGTTGTTCCTTTAAATGGTACTTGCAATTTTTGTTCATTACTATAGCTTTATAATTCTAAGTAAAATTGTAAATAAGAATTTTTTTTTTTATTTATATCTGTGATGTATGACGATAATCTTATGTATGCTTAAGCCTAAATAAAATTTCTGCTCAGAAAATAAATTAGTGCATTTGGTGAGGTATTTACACTGTATTTACATGTCATGATATTGAAACTTTTTTTCATACCGTAACATTATAAATCTGATAAACCAACACACACACACACACACACACACACACATCAGAACCTTGTTTTCTTTATATATGCTTCGTGAATAAACATATGAACAATATACAGGTACCGGTAGATAAAAGTATGCGTGTGTGTCTGTGAAATTAGACATCGAAATTATGCATATATATATATATATATATATATATATATAAATAGACAGTTATGAATACAACTCAGAAACATATGTTTTATTTCTTTATTATCTTATATATTCAACAATATACATTCAACAATGTCACGTTTGATATCAATTTCATTGAACTCGGCATCATAATTATCAGTTTATGAGATTACGAGAACTACAAGTTTACACGATGAAAACATATCAATAGCATATTTGGTCGAGATATTTTATCACAGAGTTATGGCCCTTTGTTTTTGATTAAAAAAAAAAAAAATGCGCAAAAGTTTTTGAGAAAAAAAGTCAAAATTGTTGTACCAATTCATTCAACCACTGACCTAATGTAAGTGAGAATGTAGTTCCTGTATAGGCGTGAATCCAAGCATCTGGTTATCAGTAGGACTAAATTAGGTTTCTGTGAAGATACGGGAATCACCCACCCTCTGCACTGTAATTTGCATACAAATTCTAATTATGAATATAATTCAATTTTCTTTCATTCTAGCTGATTTCATTCTTGTAAAACTGAATTAGTCTTGATTTCCCTGAGGGGGAAATCTTAACTGGGAGAAGATGTGACTGTTACAATGGTATACCGGGTATATATTTACTTCACTCAGCTCATTACTGCTGTGGGTCCAAATCCCAGTATGGTCATACCGCGTGGGTTCGAATCCCGGCGGGGTCATTCGGATTTTCATGTGAGGAAGCCTTCCAGCTGGCTTGTGGTAGGTCGGTGGTTCTAGCCGGATGCCTCCGTGCATTCGGGGTCTTCCTCCACCTGTAATTAGCTGGACGTCGCTATATGACTGAAATACTGTCGAAGCGACGGTAAACTGAAATAGTTAAGTCAAGTCAATATTATTTTCTGTTTCTTTCAGGTCACAAGAATTTGTGGCACGGCAGAGCTGATATGGTCATTAGACATGGACAAGTTCAACAAGTTTGACTCTTGCCGATGACGAATCTGAGATGGAAGGTAGCGAACAAGGGCTGGATGCTGAGGATATCGGCCCTGATGATTATACAACAGGAATAAAAGACTTTCATTAGTCGTTTTTGGCCGCTGAAGGGCATGACAAGCACCTATTTCCACAAATCATATCACAGTCCATTGTCAATGGGTTTCATGTTGTTAAACAAAACCCATGTTTTAAAAATTATTTCATTCCATGTTTTCTTGCGTCAAGACGAGGGATAATGGCTGTAATGTACAATGTGTTTTACGATACATTAATTGCCCAGATTGAATGTTCACCTTTATTTACAGGAGATGGATCACTGAGTAAGAAAGAAATTCTGTCACTGTAGATGATTCTAAACTTTGATAAATTCCAACTAGGTAAATCTGCAGAAACTATTAAGGATAAGTTTCAGGATTCTGGTTTCAAGGCAGAGGTTTCAAAATATGGTGTGCTGAAAATGCATGAAACGGAAACTGAAGAAAACTTGGAAGAACAGTCGGTTGCACGTATTCCTTGTTTATTTAAATATTTTATTGACAATGAAGCACTCGCTATTGCGAATGCCACAGTTTTTGAGAAGTGAGAAAAATTAAGTTGTTGCATCAAATATGATATATGCATAATGAATTCTTGGCACCAAAACAAATAAAAAGACACACACACACCAAACTGCCATAAAAATCTATAAATGAATTGTAGTATTTGACAAGGTGTAGTTGAACAGGCAGACATTTGCACGAGAATTTAGAGGCATACTTTACTGGAAATACAAAAAATTCTGAGAGGAAATCGGCAACTTCTGGTGTATTATAGGCACATGTTAAGATATAATTAACACCCAATACAGTGCTGTTTAAATGTAAATTTCATTCCTGTTGATGTCTTATTTTAAAATTGTTATAAATGTTTTACTTTTTTCTTTCTATTTATTTTCTGATTCTGTCTAGATCTACAGTATTTCACATGTAATGGAGACATCTTTACAGATTGAAAGAAAGCTATAAAACATTTGTAAAACAAATAAATATAATATGGTATATTGCTGCTGTTGTTTTTTATATGTTAAGACAATGACTAGTGCAAGCTAGTGACATCACAGTCTCTATTTATAGATTGCATGTTGAAAAAGAAGTTTCACATTTCATAGGTTAAGCAACTTGCCCTGCAAATCTGTGTGAAACAATAACCATAGTTTGTAATATGACATGACAAACATTACAATATTCTTTTTCAAATATATTTAGACATTTTTTTTTAATGTGGACTTATGTTTATTCATTAGAATATACCGTATTCATTAACTCCAAAGAAATGCAATCATTTACAATAAATAAATAAAATTGATAGATTTTTTTAATACGGTAAAATAACTATTGGGTATTCATGGAATTAGCATTATGGGTTACATCAACAGATTATAGCAATTTTGTTATGGCAAAACAATATTACAGCGCCCCATTATGGCTTAGGCTATCAGCACTACACATTCTCTGCTGAAGATTCCAGAAAATCTAGTATACAGGATCATGGTAACTGAATTAAATTGGACAGAAAATGCCTTAGATCAGTAACAAATAATATCCTATCTTAGATAAAGATTTACTTTTTTTGCCAAAGAAAACCTGTCATTGAGGTCTGTGAACTGAACGGTTCTTGTTCGCTCACCTGAGCACTACGTGCTCAAGGTGAGCTTTTGTGATCACCCCGCGTCCGTCGTCGTCCGTCGTCAATAATTTGCTTTAAACGACATCCCCTCTGAAACCGCTGAACAGAATTTGATTAAACTTGACAGGGATGATCCTTGGGTGAACCTTCACAAAAGTTGCTAATATAAACTTGATCCATGTAGAACTCTGGTTGCCATGGCAACGGAAATAAAAAAAAATGAAATTAAAAAACCATCTCCTTCCAAACTACTGGCCAGATTTCAAAATGTTTTGGTACAGATGTTCCTTGCGTAACCATCTACCAAGATTGCTAAAAAATCCGATCCGTAAAAAAGCATGGCCGCCAGGGTCGGGGCTAATTTGCCTTATATATACATAGTGAGAACTTTAAACAGCATCTCATCTGAAACCGCTGGACAAAATTTGATTAATTTGGCAAGGATGATCCTTGGGTGAACCTCCACAAAAGTTATTATCAGAACAAAACAACAAATCTTGATTACATTCAAGTATATAAAGTGCACAACGTGAAAACCTACATACAGGTACAAATATAGTAACAGATATTACATTTTGTGTAGCATTCAATAAAATACTACCAGTAGTTTGAATGAGAGAAAGAGAGAGATTGTATTTTACCATTTTTAATACCAATTAATATAGAGAGTAACAGTCGTAACACAATCATTATGTCCTAAAAAGTGAGTCACATCACAAAGCCATATTGAAGATGATAATATTGATATGACAATGATAATCACTATTCCATCATCATATTGTTTCATTAATTAAATAATGACAGTGTTATTCATCATTACGTAATAAGGTGAGAAAAAAATGTGCAGCCAGACCAGAACTCGAACCCAGGACCCCTCACTTACAGGGTGAGTACTCTACTGACATTTAGGACGATACATTCGGCATTTGTCCTCAAATTCATAGTACAGGGAACAAATAGCTATGTTCCTAACAAACCCAAAGGCATTATCCTATAACAGCCTCATTTTGGGTGTAAAATGAAACCATGTGAGAAAAATTGTGCAGCAAAACCTGGATCTGTTGGTAGAGTACTCGCCTTATAACCAAGGAGTTCCAAGGTTTGAGTCCAGGTCTGGCTGCATGTTTACCCCACCTTGTTAGATTTGGAGCCCAGCATGGGGTCATTGCAGTATAGCTCTTTAGTATGATGGGACCAAAGAGATCTGGCACGAAAGGTGGGTCATAAATCGCTATGTATTATTTATAGTGATATATGACCCACCTTTCATGCCAAACCCCTTTGGATGGGACATGATGAGTGGGATTATTATATACTGGTAGCTCCTTCATCTGGGATATTGAAATGTCTCCTTGAATTTATTTTCATGTATTGGTCAATGTCAGGTTCTAGATAGACGTGAAAGTAAGCATGGCATGGACAAGGTTCGAGGTTTGTTGTACTTGTATGTCAAGAATGTAAAAACAACAAGACTGTTTGAGTTGAAATGGGCATTTATTAATGCCGAAATGATTCCTTTTGTCTATATCAAAATAGAAAGCATACGTTTTTATATGAGACATATCTGGGCGACAGAAACAAACACCAATGACTAGACACATCAGTATGAGTAATTCAAAATACATGCATGCATGGGAGAGTTGGTCTACATGGGACAAAATAAAGTGTTGTCTCACTGCATATCAAACCGTAAACTTATACCATATAATCATTATATTGATTATATGATTATAGTCATATAATCTTGACACAGTACAAGCCAGTCCTGGAATATTCAGAACACTTGTGTGGCTTTCTCCTCTATGGATGTGCATGCGTGTCATCAAAGTTGATCTAAATCTCTTATGTATACTCACTCCAACTATTTTCATGGCTTTTCTTGGGTGTGTTGTTTTATTTTTTCATCAGTGATTTATGTGTCTGATGATATTTGACTTCTGACTTGCTGTAAATTCGTAAATAGTACACTTGTATGGCTTTTCTCCAGTGTGCATTTGCAGTGTGTGTGAAAAGTATATAGAATATATAGAAGTAAATGAATTCTCACATGCGGTATTTTTTTTAAAGATATGACCATCTGTTGTTTACCACATACGACCCACCCACGTTAGTCTTACTTTTAGATGGATCATCTTTGTTTATACAGTTTTCAAACATTTTTGTCTTTCTATCTTATATAAGGCAGATAACTTCAAATATATCCCTTCAAACCAAAACATGTTTGCCTTGCGTTTCTTTTTCTACCTAATTACAAAGTTATCGAATTCCGAGTATTAATTAATATATATTCAATTAAATATTTATTCCCGTGCAACTTGTTTTACCAGTAAAGTACTATGAAATTTGAACACATTCATACGGCTAATAGAAACATGTCAAATATCAGTTACTGCACACATTTAATATGTGACTGGTTTAACGTAATTATCAGTTAATCATGTATTTCTGAAGAAAAAAAATGAAATAGTTCATATGTAAAGGTTGTCTTCATGAATAATTAACTGGTAATTGTTTAAGTCCAAGTTAATTTATTATATTTATTTATTATCATATGTCTAAATATATTGTGCACAATGGTCTTCACTAAGTGTAAAAAAATCTTGAAAAAAGTTACCTCCCTTGAATCAGATCCGAACCATACCAGTTTAGCTAAATTGATTAATAGGGAGATGTTTATGATCTCAGAAAGAAGAACCAAAGCTGTACTTATTAATAATTTATTTTGATTTTTACAGTAAGTCTCTTTCATACTGAAGAGAAAAAAACTCACAACACATGTTTTATTTTGTTAAAAGGTACATAACAGTACATTTCTAAGTTATGACCATCTGACATTGTTGTTATCCAAATATGGCCAACCTAAATTTACGAAACTAAGTCTTACTTTTAGATGGATCATCTTTGTTCAGACATTTTTTCTATATCCTATATCTTGCATATAACCTCAAATACATCCCTTCAAACAAATTATAAGTTTACATTGTGTTTCTTTTCCTATCTAATCACACATATACCGATTATTAATATCTATTCACACTTTCTTGGAACATCTTTTACCAGTAAAATTACAAATAAAATTTGAGCACATTATACAATTAATTAAAACGTGACAAAATTTCATATATGCACACTTGAATACATGGCTAGGTTTTACGCAATTTTCAGTTTGTAATCTCTTGTGTCTGTATTATTGCTGAAAAATAATGAAAATTATATGCAAAGGTTGTCTTCATCAAAAGAAATTAACTGATAGTTCCTGTTAATGAATTATAATTTAACCGATGTCAAACATGGATTAAATTTGTAAGTCGAATACTAGACTGAACGCAAAATTACAGTAAGCTTTTCATTTTTCGTCTGTTATCTTCAAAATACATTGTATTATGACACTATGTCATCAGCCTTTCCTCGAGGTAGATGTTCCTCCTAGTTTTTTCTGATCTTTATTCTTCCTGTGATATATTGTAAACATATTTTGCAAACGACAGCCTTTTCTCCACAGCTTTCACATGCTATGTAATGTCCACAGGGACGAAATACGATTCTGACCTCTGCTTCCTCGTCATGACAGTACTTGCATCTCACCATCTGTCTCATCTCTTCGTTGTCCCAAATCACCCATTCTGGTGAGAAAAAAGTATTGTTACTTTGAGTAACATGTACTTTGAGTTGATTATTTTGTCAAATTACACTGAAATGAGATCAACAGACACACATGTACAATAATTAAGAAAAAAAAAAAATAACTGACCCTCTGTGGGTAATATGATTTTAAGGTAAAACTTAATCATTGCAGTTAGAGTAAGGGACATTTGAAGATAATTTGTGGAAAACAGTATTAAATTCGGGCCATTCATTTCAGAGAAGAATCTATTAAGAGTATGTTAGGAAACTAACCGACCCATTCATGATATAGACTATAAATACACGATAGTTGAATGCGCATGCTCTGTAGAAAAATTACAGCAAATACTCATTTCAATGTATAATCTTTGTTTCAGCAATTTTTGAAGAGGTTTATGAAAATTGATATACATGTAGTAATGATGATAAAAACCAGGCTCTTTTTTCGGAGACGAAGAATTTGGAAATATTTTATACAGATTATACAAGGAAACTAATGTTCCCTTCTTCATTTCATATATACTAGAAATATAAAAAACAAACACAAAATCACTTAATTACTATTTTGTAATTGTAATAAGCACTCGGGCAACCGACTTGTTGAAAACAGTCAACCGTCCCATCTTACAAAACATTTCCAGCACATATAGAACAATTATGATGTATCCTAGTACATATTACACATAACCCAATGACCCTTAAAATCTGAAGACAATTTTCATATCTACCTCCTAGACATGTAAATCAAGTTTATATAAAAATTAACGGTGTTGCACTGTCGGCTGCCCAAAGCTGAATGACTTAACTACTGGAGACACGCACGGAGAGCACGTGCCTTACAGCGACACCTACCCGTATATATTTCACGACAAGAGAGATTATTTATCTGCTCATTCATTTCATTCAAACGCAGAAAAATACATGACCCCAAGGGAACCTCATTTTATAATAGATGACTCCGGGGAGTACGCTGTCACAATTTAAATCAAATTCTGAAACTTGATTTCAGAAAAGCAGACTTTTTCATGAAATTGTTTTGGTTGCCATACCAGCTAGAGAGCTATATTTATCAAGTTTATTTTAATAAATTTTGTTCAGAAATACCCAAGAATCATTGGAAAAAAAACAACAACAATAAAACTTGACCGGACACACTCAGCGGAACATAACAATAAGTTTCCCATATTAGCCCCCATCAAAAACTTGTTTTGGCGTATAATACATCAAACAACTACAAAAAAATAAATTTATCAAGTACTTAAGTATATATGATTTTAGCAAATTTCGCGTAGCGTATTTGCGTGACTCACGTTCAGCTCGCTTGAAATGGTCTCGTCATACTGAAATCTTGTTGCTGGAACTGAAAAAGATGAAATCACATTTATTAGTCAGTATTTCCTTGAACAGTAATTTAATTATACTAACATGTATATTGCAAAGGGTTGAAAGTAATGTTTTACTTTCTCACACCGTTTATGAGTTATTAAGAGTTAGCAAATACTTTCACCGTATGGGAGCGGCACCTGATATTGGTACTAAGTAACGCGAGAAAAAAAATCTAAAGTTAAGTAACTTGACCATACGGTACATAAATTATATGGCCTCCTTTCGGAATAATTTTAAGTTTGACTGACGACAGAGTTTGTTGTGGATAAATACATATAAGATTGTGTCAGATTATAAGAAATATATTATTTCGATAAAATATACCCTCGGTCATGTTGCTTTAGACCTTTTCTCGCTACATTTAGTGTCGCTCCAATACGGTGCTTTGGGTCCAACCCACTATTTCGAACTCTCAGTACATATAAGAATGTATCAGTCAAATCAGTCAAATCAGACCTTTTCATAACTTTTCATAAATTTCAGAAAAGCAAGTAACAAAAAGTCAAATTCTCGCAAAATCACGTTTTAAATATCTCCTCTTCTACTGAAGATATGAGTAAATTGTATTTTACAACAGAACATGACATTACTATCACAGTGATGCGTTATGTGTTAAAATAAGTCTAGAAATAAAAACAGTTTTATGTAAAACAGAAAAGTGCCTGCATGATGTGAAATGTTTTTCTTCAACAATGATACGACTCATAATTTTCCCTAAATGAATCAAATTGAAAATATTTCCTTGTAGAAGAGAAATGATTATTTTATAATATGGTTATATTTTCCTCTGTGATTTATCCAAACTTTTATGAAAGTTTATAATCTGATCTGCTGTGTGCCTAAACAATATTTTCCACTTGCTTTTAATGAGCTTCCTATTTTTTTTTTTTTAATTTTAGACTGACATTTATGTTTTACTTTATTGTATTTAAATTCTCTAACAAACACTCGTTATTAACATGAATTGAGCAGTTCTTGGAGAAAATATCTTTGATGCGCTTGTTCAATTACTCTTTTTTTTCCATTACATGCTTTATACCTATTCCATATTTCATGGAAGAATATGTGGTAAGTGTGTGTATTCTTCTTTTAAATGAAAAAAATAAATAAAATAAACGTTATTTTTGTAAAATTGTATGCCATGGTCAAAGTAATTTGGGAAAATATTAAAATACAAGTCAGCAACATATTTCAGAATAACTGATAAATTAATGAATTTTGGAATGGTCATAGAAAGTTCATAAAATCTTAAGTATGATATAGCAATTGCCAACATGAAGATAAGATCAAATCATTGTCCATCACTTTGGTTTTTGAAGCATGACATAAAGCGTAACTTGTGTTAACAATCACCTGTACTGGGAAATTACCGGTGTATATAACCTGTGTTAACAATCACCTGTACTGGGAAATTACCGGTGTATATTGTTTCTTTCATTTCTTTAGATTCTTAGTATATATGTCTATCTGTCATAGCCACTTTTTCTAATAAACTATTCATAAGGTGTTGACAGTTTAAGGCCTGATACAAGCAATGACACCAATATGGAACAAACATTGAGTAATTTGAAACGTTTATCATCTTTATCATTGTAAACAAAAGGGAGTCTTAAAGAAAAGGAAATATCTATATCAGTTCAAAAACTCATTTTCTTCTAGTTTGAAACCATAAAGCAAATATAAGACTGGTACTTAAATGATTATATATAGACAGACCTTTAATTTGAAGGAAGATCAGAAGGATATATGAAGTTGTATTTTTGCATTAACCCTTTTTTCTAAATAACTTTATGTCATTGTCCAGTAGCATATACAATAATTCAAGAAGTTGTGCAAGGCGATATATCCGTATGCTTTTCGGAGTTTCTGTCCACCCTTTTCTAAATAAAATTGTATCCACAAAAAGCATGTTTAGAAGCAGTGCAATCATTACCGATATCCGTAACATATGAACTAACACTATGTTTTTGTCGTTGTCATAAGAAGCGAAGAAAGAGGCTTGTGACGTATTGAGATTTGGGATTCAAAGAAGTTGAAGTTTGGTTTTGTGCTGATATTAGAAATTGAATGGCAAACAAACATAAAGAATAATGATGAAATTATAAGTATCAAAATTAACTTTGTATTTAGATATGAAAACAGGCTAAAAACGATGATTATTTCAAAACGGACTCTAAGGTATGACAAAACTTTAAATCAGTATGGCCTGTGTGGTATTGCTCTAAACTGGGTTGAATCATACTTAAGGCCACGCAGCTGTAGTGTAAGTATAGAATAAACTGTCTCAACTTCACGCTCGTTACAATGTAGCGTTCCTCAAGGTAGTTGTAGTGTTAGTATAGAATCAACTGTCTCAACTCACGCTCGTTACAATGTAGCGTTCCAAGGAACTCACGCTCGTTACAATGTAGCGTTCCTCAAGGTAGTTGTAGTGTTAGTATAGAATAAACTGTCTCAACGCAGGAACTTATTCAATGTCATCCCTAAGTCTATATCCGTATATGGTTTTGCTGATGACATATAGCTATAAAACGTTTTCAACCACCATCATTAGAAAATGAGACACATAGAAAAATGTGCTAAAGCAATTGGCTATTGGATGAAACAGAACAAGTTGAAAATGAACACCTCAAAAAACTGAATTTATTCTGTTTGGTAGTAGACAGAAGCTTGATAAATATACAGTGAGTGAAATAAACATTGATTTTGATAAAATTCAGTAAAAAAAATGTATTAGATATCTAGGGTCATTTTTGGATGAAAATCTAAGTTCCAAAGACTATGTTAAAAGAAAATGCAACACAGCAATGATAAATTATCTTAGGATCAAAAGCATTAGAAAGTACCTTAGCAATGATGCTAATCCCACATTTAGACTCTTGCAATAGTATTTTGTACGGAATTGCACAATGGGAATTACAAAAAATGCAGGGAATCCAAAACATGTGTGCCAAACTTGTTTTAAGGCGTAAAATGTATGACAGCTCAAAACAAGCTCTGAACCAAGTGCATTGGCTTCTTATCAAAGCAAAGATAGAGTTTAAGTCGTTAACATTCATGTACATTTGACCAATCCCCTGCCTATTTAACTGAGTTATTGTCAGAACAGGAACTAAGATGAAGATTAAGATTATCATGCTCTGCTTCAGGTTGAAATTTTCAAGAAAACTCTTAAAACCTTGTATTTCAGGGATTTTGAGTCTTGGTTTTGAGTTGTTTTTTGTTGTTGTTTTTTTCGACATGTGTATGTTGCTTAATGCCTAGGACAGTTCCTCTTGATACATATATTTATATAGTTTTAGCATTGTATTTTTCTTTTATTTTAATGTACAACGCCATTGAATATACATATCTGTAAAATTAGGCGTTAATTAAATACGGCAGTTTACAGTTTTACAGTTTTACAAAACTATGCAGGCACTATATTACTTATGCTATACAGAACAATAGAGAATCTACACATGAAACAATTCTTTTCTTTTCCCAACTTTTTTTTTTATTGCAAAGGCTTTCAAGGGATACATATGTTGTACGTACACTCACAATTCAGGTTTTCATGCCACTTTTCTACGACTTTCGAACATAAAAATAAAACAACTTGTTCAATCTTTAAATGAATATTTAGAGATAGACATTATATCATTTTATATAGAGTATTTAAAATTTCAAATTGGGTTAGTAAAAATAAGCACATTTACTACAAAAAGTTACTTTTGATATTATTTTCTTAATACAAAGTCACAATGATACATGTATATCATCCAGATAATGATTTAATATGTCTCTATATCATGGCTTTTAATTTGCAAAATAACATAAACATGTAATAATATCATAGCCGTATATCTGAAAGGGCAAAATGATTATGTTATATTCTTTTAAAAAATTTTAATGTGCTTTTGAAATACTGTTTATGATTATTAAACTTATGTAAACTTATTTGTGGGATAAATATACTAAACGGTGTTTAAATCATGTTGAAACAAGCGTGTATTATATGCTTTAGGTAGAATGAACTCTTTAAAATGAGTTGAGGCGTGCCATATGTAGTTAACAACAAATTCAAATTGTAAATCTGGCAACCTTTTGTATTTCCTTTTCTCGTAAGTATAAAATTATACTTTTATGCAAGCTCAAAGTGTTTAACTTATCTCGTTATAATTGTTCACGAAATATTTCATTCAACCATCTATCAAATATCTTTTAGATATTGCAAGAAGCTATTAACGTGAAGTGGCTTTGGCCATAAATTGACTTGTGTGCTTATTACTATGATCAAATGTAATTGGACATTTGGTTGACATCTTTATATCAACACATTACATTCCTTTAGACATCTAATCTAAGAATACCTTTAGAAATAGAACAATCAAACAAATATTATCATGATTTAGATACAAGTTGAAAATGAACACCTCAAAAAACTGAA
>CM037780.1:59955182-60005182 GCA_021229015.1 Solen grandis
AAGTTTTGTTTTGTACAAGCTATATACCGTACTTGTCTTCATTTTTACAGGTTATTTACAGCCGAAAACCCATCTTTATGAATTTACAATCAAAACACTTGTGTTTTTGATGAAAGTGATTTATGTCAGTAAAGAAATGGTATAAACTACCCAGTGTTGGACACTGAAGTGCCTTTTTGAGTGCCGTGAGAAATTGGAAGAGTTGTTCCCACATAATTTGACATGAACCATCAATGAACATATCTTCAGGTCTAAACTACTGATATTCTTCCTGTATGACCTACCTACAGAAAATGCAGATTGAAGAATTACTATCCTTTTCATTGTAAATACTGGCTGGCCTACACACATTGACTAACATTAATGTGTTCATAAGCTTTTTTAGACTTTAAAAGTTTTTAAAAAAAATCACAACTTTGGGAAGGGTTGAGTATTTGCAAAAGATCTTTTTTCTGGCAGTACTGGAGGTCTTTCTGAATTCCTTTTGTCATCACTCAACGCCTAACAATTCCTAGAAAGGGAAACTTGGGGATGAAACATGACAGGACAGCATGCATGTTTCACATTAAGCCTCCACTTAAGTAATTAAAAAATCCCCCACAACTTTGTGAAGTTGAAGCCTCAACAAATATTGGCATTCATTTTTGACCTTTGACTTCCGAATCTGACTAAGTCCTTTGAGCTAGCAATCCTGTTCCTGCACTTGATATGCCAACTTATAAGGCAAACATTTGTGCCAAATAATTTGAAAATCCACTGATCCTTTGTTAGGTTAGAGTCCAGACACATTTCAGGATGAACTGTTCGAAGGTGAGAGCAACCAATGGAGAGACAACATGACTCCCTACAAAGACTCTCTACCAGGGGGGGCTGGGGTTATAACTGTATTATATTACCTTGTCTACATAACTGGTTCCCTGCAGGCCGGAGATTCTGACATTGGTGATATCTGGCACTTGAAAATAGGTATGCATCAGCGTTGTGAAATCAAATTTGTCTGTTCCTAAAGCAGAAAGTATATTGACCTGTATTTTTATATACTAAGACTGATTAAAATCAGTTGAGGAACTAGAAATGAGTCCACTAGACAAAGATGCATCCATATTGCGTCATTTACATAAAATGAGGGGCTATAACTCTGCCATGACTCAATTAGTTCTGAAACAAAAGCCCAGGTGCTTCCCAAGCTGGAGGACATTTGTATAGAGTTTAACCCTTTCCCTCATAGAGGACACCATGAAAAGACCTATGCGAACAGCCTAAAACCAGATCAGCCTGTGAGTAACTTGCAGGCTGATCAGGTTTTATGCTGTTCGCTGCTCCTCAGTGGTCTGGAAATGAGGACTTTATATTTAAATTTGGTAAGGTTTAACTGTGGTTTTCTGCAAATTAGGCTTTATGTGGTACCTATTGTGTGCGTCAAAATGAGCCTATATGAGGGAAAGGGTTAAAATGAGTCTATATGAGGGAAAGGGTCAAAATGAGTCTATATGAGGGAAAGGGTTAAAATGAGTCTATATGAGGGAAAGGGTTAAAATGAGTCTATATGAGGGAAAGGGTTAATTAATGACTCTGGCTCTTAATTTTGAAGATACAGTAAACACTCGATATACTGACTTCCGTTATACTGGAATTTTTACACATTGACACTAATTAACTGGGGACAAATGGCAATCAATGTTAATTTATTTATTATACTGACAAATCCGCAACCAATTGTCTTTAATTATGAGTAATTGTTTTAGACACACAACCAACTGGCCACAGCCGATCTCACATGTCTTGAGGTGTTGACATATGTTGTCAACACTTGTCATCAATCTGTGTGAAATTTTTATCTGCCGGTCTTAGTCATTGCTTACATTAGGTACAAATTGAAGTTGTGTTTGAAATATTACGAATTGAGGGTGCAGGATGCAATGGTAACGTATCCAACTCAGATTCCAAAGGCAACTGCTTTAACCACTTGGCCACCAGCACTGTGGTCAAAGTAAATGTACTCTTTAACTAGATACTACTGTAGCCAATGGGAACTGATACTCATTACATTTGATAACTTAACCCTTTCCCTCATATAGACTCATTTTGACGCACTCAATAGGTACCACATAAAGCCTGATCTGCAGAAAGCCAAACTCAAACCTTACCAAATTTAATTGTAAAATCCTCATTACCAGACCACTGAGGAGCAGCGAACAGCATAAAACCTGATCAGCTTGCGAGTTTCTCGCAGGCTGATCTGGTTTTATGCTGTTCGCATAGGTCTTTTCATGGTTTCCTCTATGAGGGAAAGGGTTAATCTTGATGCTGATGTATCAAAATTCACACCTTTCATGTCTTACTTTCTGATAGACATTACTATATCATCTTTCACCTCATGAATATTCATATATACATGTATGATTTAATGAATATTAATATAATGAACATTAAATGGTATATGAAACAATGGATTTTCCTTTGCATTGCATTCTGACATAAAGAATCTGAGGTGAAACAGGGGTAATCTCTACTGAGATCCGCTCCGATTATTTTTTTTTGGTATTGGCTTTCGCTGAGCAGTGGAGGCCAATATGAAAAAATTAACCGGAGCGGATCTTAGTAGAGATTAAAACAGGGGGAGATACTGACCAGATAGGTCCTGGAAATTGCATCAAACATGTATATGGGGTGATGGGTTTGAAGCGATACATAGTTAAGAGTAATAATTGAAATCATATGGGACCTCCACTGTACACAAGACATTTTCATCTAACATTATTGGGCTTAAAAGCAGCTTGTTCAAAGCTGGTCAATGACAAAGATTTTTAACTATATGTGTGTATTACTTCTATCAATACCCATCTACAGACACATGGTTACCCAATGCAACAATCCATAAAAAAAATGGGTGGTTTCCCCATCGCAGGCAATACCATCACAGATGGTATGGAAACTATAGTTATATTGATATATGAAACTTACAAGGGGTGTTCAAAAAATATCCAGAAAAACTGCCAGAAGTTTTTTATTGATATGATTATTAGAAAGAAATTTTGTAAAGTGATACTTTAATATATTTTGAACTTAATCTAAAAGCAAAAATGATACATATTGCACTGATGCAAATCCACAGCAAATTTCTACCGATCATCTGCTTTAAATAAAGAACTATCAACACACAAGGGTAGTCACCTAAATGCTGAAACATAATCACCCCATATTGTGAATAATGGAAAACAAATAAGGTATCTGAAGGAGTAACCTCTAATGCTGTCATTGTTTGAGGGATATTTCCCTCTTAAATTAAAAAAAAAAAAATGCATGAAAAAACAAACAGATATTAGTGAAGGTCAAGTATTTTGATATTCCAACAAGTGTAAAAAAATCAAACTTTAAGACACAAATGAATTTACAAAGTGTATTAAGGTAAAGTCCCTGTAATGATTCCACTATGTCTTGGACCACTTAACCTCTTCCAAGATAACCAAGTAACCTTAATGAAACATTAGCAAACCTTACTTATCTCCATGAAAGGCCATGAGGTCAGAAATATAGCAGAACCATTACAGGGACATTACCTTAAGGTTTAAAAGTTTAAACTTTATTTATTTTACATAGATTTTGAAACAAGTTCTTACAACTTAAATAAATCATTCTTGATGGCTCGGATGACGATGTATGTGGTCATTATTGTGGGAGGAAACAATATTAACCCTTTCCCTCATAGAGGAAACCATGAAAAGACCTATGCGAACAACATAAAACCAGATCAGCCTGCGAGTAACTCGCAGGCTGATCAGGTTTTATGCTGTTCGCTGCTCCTCAGTGGTCTGGAAATGAGGACTTTATAATTAAATTTGGTAAGGTTTAACTGTGGTTTTCTGCAGATCAGACTTTATGTGGTACCTATTGAGTGCGTCAAAATGAGTCTATATGAGGGAAAGGGTTAAGGTGGTTGTGGGAGAAACAATATTAAGGTATTATACCAACCTGTGTTAGTCACTTCCAGGTTAAGAAAGAGGGAAGATTTCTCAAGGCAAACCGTATATAAAAGCTTGAACCTGCAACACAGTAAGCAAAAATGAGTCTGGATTGTTGAATTATTTGTTTTTGGTTAACCTACCTATCCACTGAAAATGCTCCTACTCATTTCTTCCCACTGAACATTAAACAGGACATGATACAAGGGTTTTTTCTTTACCATGCAGACTGGGTAGTATCTGAAATACAACAAGAGCCATGTTGACATGGCCATCCCCCACCGAATGCTTGCTCTTTAGAAGAGGTGTTGGAGAGTAGAATATTTCATTTTTAACAGAAAATTTTGGATAATGAAGACTGATGTTTGAGTGATTATAGATATGAAACCCATGTGAAGACCTACTTATTCCCCTATTTTGATGTCTACAGGTAAAATGTTAAGTTACTGTGACAAAAATTAAACCTGAAAAATAACAAAGGACAAAAACTAAAAAAATATGAAAGATAGGGTTATCATTCTTGTGTACTGCACTCCTCCTCTGTTATCATTCTTGTGTACTGCACTCCTCCTCTATAAGATCAATCCACCTTTGAAGTATCATGTTGATAGCTTAAATACTTTTCGAGTTATGCTCCGGACAAATATTAAGTCAGAAAAATTACAAAGGGCAATAACTCAAAAATTATGAAAGGTAGAGTTATCATTCTTGTGCATTGCACTCCTCCTCAATGAGATCTATTCACCTATGAAGTATCAAGTTGATACCTCAAATACTTTTCGAGTTATGCTCCGGACAAAAATGTGGGACAGATGGATGGACGGACGGACATTGACTATTACCATATATATATATATATATATATATATATATATATATATATATATCATCCATTGAAAGCCAAAAAGGGCTATCAGCCTTCATTTTACATATGCTGATAGCCCCTTCTGGCTTTCAATTGACGATATAAAGATAATATTGTATGAGCAAACCCTGATCAGACAGCTCCTGAACATTTTCGATGGCTCGGATGACGGCGTATGCGGTCATTATTTCTGGAGCTGTCTGATCAGGGTCTTCGCCGTTTGTTAAGGCGTCAAAACGAGTCTATTTGTGATAAAGGGTCAATGTTTGGTATGAGGGTACAGTGAGCAGCCAACCAGACACTGGGGTTCCCTTAGGGTACTTTGATATCTTCCCACACTTATAACCACATACATTGCAAACAATGCCATCAAGAGTGTATGGGATAAGAAGTGAGAACATATTTTTGAGAGCAAAAAACATATATTTAGCATTTCTAAAAATTATTTAATAACTCAATAATTCCCCAAATTTAGCTAAGAATCTAACTGGTAGCAGGATTCTTTAATGAGCTTCTCAGTTGCAAAGTACTGGTCCAACCCATGTAATTCTAATATGGGCTAGTATTGGGAAAATAAAATTTTCTTCAATTAGCAAAGAAGAAATAAGACAACATGAAATATATATTTGAATTAAAATCATGCTCCTAAAATGCAAAACAAGAGGCCCATGATGGCCCTAAATCGCTCACCTGAGATAAATAGGTTGACCGAAGGAACATCTGTACCAATTTATTTTAAAATCTGGCCACTAGTTTTGAAGAAGATGATTTTTAAAGTTTTCATATTTTTTTTCTTTTTGTTGCCATGGCAACCAGAGTTCTATATGGATCAAGTTTATTTTAGGAACTTTTGTGAAGGTTAACCCAAGGATCATCCCTGCCAAGTTTAATCAAATTCTGTCCAGTGGTTTCAGAGGAAATGTTGATTAAAGTTTTCCCTATATACACATAAGGCAAATAAGCCCCGCCCCTGGCGGCCATGTTTTTTATGGATCGGAAATTTTTTAGCAGCTTTGGTAGAGGTTGACCCAAGGAACATCTGTACCAATTTATTTTAAAATCTGGCCAGTAGTTTTGAAGAAGATGATTTTTAAAGTTTTCATTTTTTTTCTTCTTTTTGTTGCCATGGCAACCAGAGTTCTACATGGATCAAGTTTATTTTAGCAAACTTTTGTGAAGGTTGACCACAGGATCATCCCTGCTAAGTTTAATCAAATTCTGTCCAGTGGTTTCAGAGGAGATGTTGTTTAAAGGTTTCTCTATAGTTACGATGTCGAAACGTCTTGTGGCGAATCCTTCGGGCCACCGACGTTACAATTCCATGTTCATAATTTATTGGAGCAAAATTGATTTTCGTAAATACGGCTTGACAGCGGATTTTGAACTATAAATCGGTGTATCTTATGAAAGTGTTACCGATTTTGGTCGTATTTTCAAAAGAAAACACTTTGCAACCCTTCAATACACAAACATTTTCAAAATCATCGGATCTCGTTTCCGAGTTGAATGATACCGGAAGATCAGATTAGAACACAGTAACACACGTCGGTTTCAGAAAAAGTGCTTACAAACTTCGAAAATGACATTGACGATACTTTTCTCGCTTTGTGATAGGAGATTAATTGTCAATAGATAGCCCAATGTGTTTTTAGTTGCATATTTTTGCTTCATCTTCTTGAAAAATCAGCGGTTGTGAATCACGACCGCTCTGCTCCATAGAGTATATAGGGACGGATTTACTACCGTGTCGAGCGCTAGCGAGACACAAGGTAGTAACATTACTTCTAGTTTCTCTATATACATATAAGGCAAATAAGCCCCGCCCCTGGCGGCCATGTTTTTTTACCGATCGGAATAATTTTAGCAACTTTGGTAGAGGTTGACCCAAGGAACATCTGTACCAATTTATTTTAAAATCTGGCCACTAGTTTTGAAGAAGATGATTTTTAAAGTTTTCATTTTTTTTCTTCTTTTTGTTGCCATGGCAACCAGAGTTCTACATGGATCAAGTTTATTTTAGCAAACTTTTGTGAAGGTTGACCTATGGATCATCCCTGCTAAGTTTAATCAAATTCTGTCCAGTGGTTTCAGAGGAGATGTTGTTTAAAGGTTTCTCTATATACATATAAGGCAAATAAGCCCCGCCCCTGGCGGCCATGTTTTTTACGGATCGGAATAATTTTAGCAACTTTGGTAGAGGTTGACCCAAGGAACATCTGTACTAAATTATTTTGAAATCTGGCCAGTTGTTTTGAAGGAGATGATTTTTAAAATTTTCATTTTTTTTTCTTTTTGTAGCCATGGCAACCAGAGTTCTTCATGGATCAACTTTATTTTAGCAACTTTTGTAGAGCCTCACCCAAGGAACATTCCTGCCAAGTTTCATTAAATTCTGTCCAGTGGTTTCAGAGGAGATGTTGTTTAAAGTTTTCCCTATATACACATAAGGCAAATAAGCCCCGCCCCTGGCGGCCATGTTTTCTTACGGATCAAAATAATTTTAGCAACTTTGGTAGAGGTTGACCCAAGGAACATCTGTACCAATTTATTTTAAAATCTGGCCAGTAGTTTTGAAAAAGATGATTTTTAAAGTTTTCATTTTTATTCCTTTTTGTTGCCATGGCAACCAGAGTTCTACATGGATCAAGTTTATTTTAGCAACTTTTGTGAAGGTTAACCCAAGGATCATCCCTGCCAAGTTTAATCAAATTCTGTCCAGTGGTTTCAGAGGAGATGTTGTTTAAAAGTTTCTCTATATACATATAAGGTAAATAAGCCCCGCCCCTGGCGGCCATTTTTTTTTACGGATCGGAATAATTTTAGCAACTTTGGTAGAAGTTGACCCAAGGAACATCTGTACTAAATTATTTTGAAATCTGGCCAGTAGTTTTGAAGGAGATGATTTTTAAAATTTTCATTTTTTTTTCTTTTTGTAGCCATGGCAACCAGAGTTCTTCATGGATCAATTTTATTTTAGCAACTTTTGTAGAGCCTCACCCAAGGAACATTCCTGCCAAGTTTCATTAAATTCTGTCCAGTGGTTTCAGAGGAGATGTCGTTTAAAGAAAATTGTTGACGACGCACGACGGACGACGTCGTGCGTCGACGGACGACGGGCGATCCTAAAAGCTCACTTGAGCACAAAGTGCTCAGGTGAGCTAATAATGCCATCCAATTACAAAATGTGCACTTGAAGGTTATCCATAATCAAGAATGAGAATTACAAGGAGACAAGGGGGTCAAAAGGGCTGTACAGGCTTTCTGGTCATATTAAAAAATAAGCGGAAATATGCCAATTAGCGGAAAATACTCATCCGGGATGATCAATACTTTATCTCTCTGCATGAAGAGTATGCCCTTATGGCTTATCTAGGAATTCATCAATCTCAGTCAGTGGGTCAGGTGAGAATTATTGCATTATGAAAGCACACATCCCACCACAAAGAGTGATACATGCACCTGAATAAAATACCTGTGGATAAAATACACTTGTCATTCAGATATTTACTCAGCTCGTTCACAGATGGTTAATGACAAAGAATTTTTTATTTAAAATATCTGTGTGTATAACCTCTTTCAATATCTATCTACAGGTGCATGGTCCCCCAATGCAATATTACATGATTGTATAAACATGAGTGTTCTTTGGAACACGTGTCACCTGCTGAGGCATGACAGAAAAAGTGTGATGTACAGACAGATGGACAGATGGACAGACAGACGACGGTAAAGGTGACACAAAATGGGCGGTTTTTGTATCACAGGCTATAACGTTACGAACAGCATAAAAACTACATTTAGAATTATAACACCTATATAGGATATCTTTTTCTATGAGCCATCACATGACTGATGACATTCATGCTTCACGCATGCTCTCACCTCACAGGCAGCACCAATGCATTCCCTACCCAGGACTTATGAAAACGCAATCTTGCAGAATGTGTCACATGGTACCTGGCAATGAGACTTACACTTGCCTTGTTTATTTGTCCAGACTTCATCAACAACATTAATGTGGGATAGTAGCAAAAAAAAAATTTTTTTTATATCTATGGATCATCTGTGAACAAGCTGCTTTAACTCCCAATGCAATGCTACTCCAATGTATAAAGTCACATCAGACAGGAAGCCTTTCCAGGTCTGAGCAAGTATTTACATACGTTAGGTACTGAAGAGACGAAAACAGTATTAAACCCGATCAGCCTGTGAATAAATTGCAAGATGATCTGGATTACTTTGGTCACATTGCTCATTCCCCCAATATATTTCATGCAATATAATAATAACCTAGAACTATAACTAAAGGTGATTAATACCCCCACATCCCACCTTGTCTTCATGTAAAGTGAGTATAGGATGGAACAAGCCCATTTCCGATATAGCCCCAACTGCTGTGAACCAGAGATGTAACAAATACAAGCTAAGATTTTTATCCACAATCAGTCCCTTTCTACAGGCTCGGATTCACCGCCGGAGCTTAGGGGACTCAAGCCCCCCCCCCCCCCCCAGGTGCCCTAAACATACAATTTTCTAGGTTACTGAAATTGCCTTGATTGGGTAAATGATTGTGGTAAGTAGTTGAAATCCCCATTGTGAGCCCCTTACTGAAATAAAGTTAGCTTAATGACCAGTCACCTAGGCCGACCCCTGCTGTGAGAGCATCCGCTGTCACACTTATCTTCGCTGTCACCTTGGCAACGTCATTGTGTCTGCTCTAATTTGAATCAGTCATATGCTTGTGTGCATATCATAGACGCCAATTAATGCACTGATAACGATTTGTATAAATTAAAGTCATATTTATTGTGCATATTATAGTAAAATTAATAAACTAGGACCAAATCAAACTCAATGTTACATACACTTTTGAACTGGGACCAAAAAAAAAAAACACTTTTATTTTACGGACGGCTTTAGTGCTCTCTCTCTTTTACAGACTACATGTATAAGGTAAACATAAATATATGTATCTAAATAGAAAGGGATCATACTTAAAACAACGAATGAACAATAACAGACATGTCAATGTTAATTTAATAGAATGTAACCAATTTATGTTTTTGAAACAGATCCCAAAAATATAATGTGATACTATATTGTGCCTTCTCAATCATGTTCATTTTCATATTTAAACTGTTTTTCATTTTTTTTTATTTTAATGAGATTTAATATAGCCAAAAAGTCCCCCAGCTGTACTTGAACTTGCAACCTTGCTTTGCAGCCAGTGCCATAAAATTAATGACAATATAAATCTTACAGAAAAAATATTTTCACAGATCTAGATACAATGTATATTGGTTTAGAGAGCTGTGAGTTTGAGCCCTGGCTACCATCTATGGTTTTTGTATGCAAGAAATCTTTACGAAGATGTGAGTCTAGTACTGTCCTTCCCAAGAACGATGGTTAGGTTATCTGCCTGCCTGGGTCAAGAATCTTGTCAAAAAAGAAGAAAATATGGTATAATGAAGTTAATTTTAGGGACATAAAGCATAAAAATGAAGAAAAAAATACACTGATGTAAAAAAATTTACCCCAAGCAATAGAACTTCTTAGCCCAAGGCTTAGATTTCAATCTATAAATGATACATCTAACTATAAACAAGAGGGCCAAGATGGCCCTGTGTCGCTCACCTGAGTAAGATAGCTGTGTTAGGCATGATGACAAAAAATGTGGCATCTAAAGTGTTTTTCTAACATTTGACAAAGTGACTCAAGCATGTTCACAAGGTTTTGTTAATATTTGGCCTAGTTTTTGACCCAATGTGACCCATTTTTAAATTCATCCAAGATATCATGTAGACAAACATCCTGACCAGATCTAATGAAGATTGGGCTAAAACTGTGGCCTCTAGAGTGTTCACAAGGTTTCTCTAAGATTTGACCTGGTGACCTAGTTTTTGACCCCACGTGACCCATTTTCAAACTCATCCAAGATATTATGTAGACAAACATCCTGACCAAATTTTCTGAAGATTGGGCTGTAACTGTGGTCTCTAGAGCGTTCACAAGGTTTTTCTAAGATCTGACCTTGTGACCTAGTTTTTGACCCTACATGACCCAATTTCGAATTCATCATGTAGACAAACATCCTGACCAAGTTTCATGAAGATTAGGCTAAAACTGTGGCTTCTAGAGTGTTCACAGGCAAATGTTGACGATGGACGAAGGACGACGCATAACCGACAAAAAGTGATCACAAAAACTCACCCTGAGCACAAGTGCTCAGATGAGCTAAAAAGCTACCATATTTTCCCCCAGATACCCCTAAGAATGCATCTCCACCATCCTAGAATCATTTCTTTTCGGGGGGAATATGCCTGGACTCCCCAAAGAATGACATCACAATCATGTCTATAGCCCCCTCAGTTGAAAAATTCTGAATCCTGGGCTGTTCTACACGACATAATCTCTGTAATGAAGGACTTCATACTACAATATACCTGTAATTCCACATCTTCCTTGTTTCATCATCATCTTCTAAGCAGAATCTGGCTGTTACATGTCCATCTTTGTCCTGGTATAAACCAATCATAAAATGCTTTTAACATGTGATGTGACAAAATGCACGTAATCCCAAGGCAAGTCCTCATTTCACTCAGTAAAATAGCCATTTAAAAAATAATGTTATTGCACTGTATATTTCATTGAGATAAAACAAACAAACTGTCTTTTCTGGGTCACTATTCAATGAAAAGAAGTAATAAATAAGCCTGTCAGGAATTCAGTTTGATAAGAGATAATAGGGTGATTAAACATTAAATCTGGCCTATTTCTCTTATCACTGAATCCTTTTAGAGTACAAATGAATCAAGAAGGGGGCATTACACCGACATCACTGTCTGATATACCATACCTGCTCTATGTCTGTGTCACATGGCAGACACACGGATGATCTCTTTGTTCAATGTTGTTGCCTTTATTGTATGTATGTCATTTCATTATTTTAGGGATTTCATTCTACTCTCCTGGTACACAAGTAGCAATAGGTTAGTGAACCATTAAATTGATTGCCTTATGAATTTCACAATTAACAAAAGGAAAAATCTTTAAACTTCATTTTTAATTTATATTCAAAGGAAAGAAATGTCATCAAACAGGAGAAATACCCAAGTTTGATGAAGAAAGAGCCTTAAGAATGGAGGGACAAGTCCTAAACTTTTCATGAATACAAACATTCTGACCAAGTTTCATGAAGATTGAGCCAATTATGTAGCCACTGGCCACTGGAAGTCCATTTGCAATTGTTGACAACAGATGATGGCAAAGACTTATAAAACAAGAGGGCCATGATGGCTCTGAATCGCTCACCTGATTATAAATGAGCAACATATGTTGGATTTTTCATATTGACCTACTTTTTGACAACACATGACCCACTTTCTAGCTTGACCAAGATTTATAGAAACAGACATTCTGACCAATTTTCATGAAGATTGGGCCAAGAATGTGGCCTCTAGAGTGTTAACAAGGTTTTTTCTAAGATTTGACCTCATGACCTACTTTTTGACCCCACATGACCCAATTTCAAACTCATCAAGAATTGTAGACCAAAAATTCCAATTTAAATTGGCCAAAAAATATGGCCTCTAGAGTGTTAACAAGCCAAATTGTTGACGACGAATGACGGACGAAGGGCGATCACAAAAGCTCACCTTGAGCATGTTGTGCTCAGGTGAGCTAAAAACTCACCCTAACAAGAGGTCATGATTCTTTTCCTTTTTCTAATGAAGTCTAAAGTACTGCACCAAACCCTTGAAATTTAATCAAAGTTTGGTACCATTGACCTTCAATTATGACCATGACCTTGAGTTGGTCTTGTTCAGACACAAGCTCTGCATATTGACTCATTAAGGTGAACATCTGACTACAGTTAAATGAAAATCCCTTCAGGAGTAAAGGAAATTTGGAGTTCACACAAATCAAAGGTTCAGAGGGTTTTTTTTATTTGTGATTAATGAACATTACTGAATCCAACTTAGGCTGGAACTTGAGTATATTTCTAGTATCTAGACAACAATAGCTATGACTATACTGGCAAGACCCCACAATAGAGGCTGGGGTGTAAAAATCCTATATTAGCACTCACCCTATCTTGACCTTCCTGAATTTGAGATGAAAAAATCAAGAAAATTACAAAGAAATTTCTGATTTTTCATTCGCCCTGCACTAGTTTTCACTGGCCAGGGGCAAGCAAGTGAAATTTTACACCTGAATGTGATTTACAGATCTGTTATTTGAGTACTGAGAATTACACTTAATAATTTATTTTACAGATTGTGATGGAATAAATAATAATTATACACATATTCAAATATTTACATTTACTTATGTCACAGTTTTAACTGTTATTATTCCATGCACTTTCTTAAACATCAAAGGTGGATGGGGATATTTACATGCCTCCACAACAGTTATTCTTTTTCAAGGTTATATATTAATATATTTTGATACTCCATTTTTTCAAACCCAATTACTTTAACTTGCTATTCTCAAATATATTGTACTTGCATGTATTGACCTTTCACCGGAACCATTTTACTACCACTATGCTTCTTTGTAAACATTTTGTACAAAACCCCATGTTGTATTGATACTTGGGTTGAATAAAAAATATGTTCTGTTCTGTTTAGATCTTGGTTATTCAAACTTTGGCCTAATTGGAAAACAAACACTGGTCCACAGCACTTCTAATGATTAGTAATGGACTGTAATATTTGATATCCAAAATAATCATCACTTACCTTGTCTGGCCCATTGACGAGTGTCCAACGCTTTATCCTAGCAAAACCATGCTGGGGTCCAAGTTCCCAGGGTCCAAAATTGGCTGGGTGATACAAAAGCAGTATTTATTAATCTAAACTTAAAATATCAAATTTAAGTATCACTTAGCACCATAATGCACCTTTACAGATTTTAGCAGAGATAATTTATTTATTTGTGGTAATATATTCATGAAGTTTCAAGTCTGTTGTACAAATACTTTCAAAGCTATGTGTGTCACAAGCATAAAATTCCATATTTTTCAAAAACAAAGGCCCATAACTCTGTCAAATTCAACGGCGTTTCGGTGAAAATACCAGGTGTGCAAGTTCATGTCCTGAATAATATATCCATGAAGTATCAAGTCTGTAGTACAAATAAGAAAATATGATTTTACACAAGTGAAAGATCAAATCTTACACAAATGAAAGAAAATCGGATCTTACACAAGAAAAAGAAAATACAATATTACATGTATGTTTTCATTCTTTTTTATCTATTCTCAAACCAGATCCAGGTTCATCAGACAGGGATGAATACTTACGGAACACTAAGGGGATGCCGCCTCTAATTGCCTTTTTGTTGTCAAACAGTGACTTTTTGCTTAAAAATAAAAACATTTAACATATAATAAAAATACCAAACAGGAAAGGAAAAATAAATCCCTTTAAAAGGAAAAGTCTGAAATATTGTTCTTGATAAAATACTTTTAACCAAATAATTGAAAATTGACAGCCATATGCCACATCATTTTGAAATAGTACAAGGCATCTTTAACATTCTTGCAAAGCCCTCTCTAAGACAATGATATAAACTGGCCCTATGAACTGTGATTGCATTATATTTGAGAGCTTAGTAATGGACCATACTGAATTCTGATTTATAATAATAGTTCTTGCAAATGCTTTGTGCATATTTACATCTTCAATTAGGTGTCTCATTGCCTTCATGTTTTGGTTTTGATAAAGATATGAAATGCAGCTAAGGCTGTGAAAACTATAGCTATCACTAAAGGCGATGAATACCCCACATACTGCTTCTTGTTACAAAAGGTGGCAGAATTTGATACAGCTAATGAAAACTATGACAATACCAAACAGAAACTTTGCAAAGCAACCCAAAATGTACTCAAATATTCCATTCCAGTCATGGTCCACATGCACTGCTAGCAATGATAACATTGTGGAAAGAGATGTTTTTGCTCTATTTCCACTGTGTTTTGTTATATTCTAAATAAATAAATCAATAGAGGCAAAAGCATTGTGGATATATTTAAGTTATAAGTTTTCTGCAACAAAATGCCAAAAGAAGTCTGTAGGTAGTTAACATTCATCAACTCAGTAAGGGCACTGTAAACAAAAGAAATTGGATGACATGGACATTATACAGCCAAAATTGAATTCAAAAGATCAGCTAATGAGAAATGGCACAGGGGAGAAAATTCTATAGATGGTCATGAATTATTGAAAAATCATTTCACAATATTAACAGTATAAGTATGTACATATATGCTTAACATAAGTGCAAAAAAGATCAAGAAGAAAGTAGTTATTGAAATCCTTCCTGTAGTAACTGAGAAATAGTGCAGACAAAGAAACCTCAGAAAAAATCATCAAAGGGCCATAACTCAGAAAAAATCAGTCAACTATCACATCTGTACAATATACACATCTGTGCTTTCTTGTTAAACTTGGAAAATGGGCCCCGCCCCCTGGCAGCCATGTTTATTTTTTCAACCAATCCAAATAATTTAAACAATCTTGGTAGAGAGTGACCTTTGGAACATCTGTGCCAAAAAACTTTGAAATCCAGCCAGTACTTTTGGACAGAAGAATTTTCAAATTTGAACTATATGCATATAAGGAAAATAGGCTCTACCCGCTAACACAAATTTGTCAATGAAATTCAAGAAATGATTTTCTGTGATGAATATCACTTTAAGACAGGATAATTTCATAGAACTTCTTTTCAAATATAACAATGAGAGGGAGTCTGTACTTGATCCTTATTATTTTTTAAAGCAAGGACTCACATGTTTGAAAATAATGAGTCCCCAAGCTAAATCAATGCGTCCCAGGAAGAAACAAGCTAAAAACCCTGTATTAACCATTATGAAATTGAACTGATTAAACTGTGCTGACAAATCATTAACCGTAATATTTCGGGTTTCATTGTATCAAATTTGCATGCGTCTGATTTTATGCGTCTCTGACGCAGGAAACACATCTAGATTAATCACTGCTTTGTAATGCCATAGTTCATTCATTACCTTTAATAATAATATATCCATAATTATAAGCTTAGCATTTTATATTTTTAACAGTTTTATGATTCGTGAACTAATTATTGTCCTTATTATCAATCGTATCCGGGTCAGTAACAAAGTTTATTTTGCAGAGGCACCTGGAGTGATGGCTCAGGCATGTTTTTCACACCTTTTTTCAAGATTGGGTTGGGCAACGTGTGTTACAAAGGAAATGTTGATTATTGCTAATCGATGTCTGACAGGTTGCATAATATGCACGCGCCAGCAGATAAACCCAGGTGTCAGATCTTTAGTACATTCCATATCATCGCGTTCATCACCGGCATGCGACGCTACCAGAAGCAGCAGATCGACGGTAAGAATATGTATCATTGTTTGACATGGTAGAATGATTATGTTCATCAGAAGCATCTAAGTAGATCATAATATATTTTCATTACTTTTCATAACTTGCAAATAGTATATACGTACACCTAATAGGTTGTTTTCACGGCATAACTATTTCCACAATATGCACCGGTAATGAAAACGCAAACATGCACGCTCACAAACTGAAATTTCCATCAGATTTTTAATCCGAATAATCGTTATTTCGAAGTTTTCAGCTTGGTCCCAAGGACTTTGATTTAACGAGGTTCTACTGTAACTGATAAGAATCCTATGGTGTTTACATCGGTCACTTTGCCGCAGATAACACATAGCTGATCACGTGATTTTATTTCTATTACAACTTCAAAAAACATTATGGCATTAAGAATTTTTTTTTTCTTGTCAAAACCATGGGAGGAGAATTGTCCGCCTAGTCAAAAATCATGGGAGAGGACTTGTCCCGGAGGGGTATTGTCCGTGATTCATTCACAGTATGTATACAGTAGTGATAACAGACTTTATACTGTAGGGTCTGATAATGGTAATATTGGAGCCACAGGGGATCAAAGTTGCATGGGGCAAATCATTTCGAATTTAATGGTAGCATTAAAAATAGGAAGGGAGGACACTATTTTCGGCTATTTTATGAATATCGCATTTTAGGCAAATAACGATCAATAAAATGGTTCATATGCATTTGAAATGAATAGAAATATGGAATCGTGTCATTTCCCGTGTTGTTTTTAATGTCCCAATCAAACTCGACAACAGCCGGGACCAGCTACTTCCGGTTTCTTTTCTAATAAATAAAACGTAAGTGCTCATTGGACAATATATTTAAATCAAATACTCTGTAAGCAGGTATGACTTCCCTGTACTTTCTTGTCCGACAATTATTACATTGCACCCATTTTCGATCACGTTGTTTATGCTATTCTGGACCCCCGTAACTTAATGAAGTTTTCTCGGGCAATGTCAGTTTCGTTTACATTTTGATTGACCTATAAAAACTTACCTTTATATTCACTTCTAAAGAAACCAGAAACCGGAAATAGGTTTCCCTGGCTGTTGTCAAGCTTAATTGGAACAATAAATTTACGATATTATCGTTACAAGAGAAAAACAAGAGAAAAACTCATTTACATTTTCATTTTCATCATCTCAATTACGTTTAGGATTTTCTGAATTTATTCCTTTAAAACACAACCTGATCCATTTTCAATATTGAATTTCGTTGTAAACGTGTTTTTCCAAATTTGGTCTCAAAACCGTGTCCTCCCTTCTTTTTTTTAATGTTACCACTAAGTACGAAATGATTCTCCCCATGCAACTTCGAGTCCCTTTGATTGGAGCTTGCCTGTAATTTACTTAGTGCTTACCTGCAAAACAAAATCTCTTCACCATGAAGCTTCCAAGAGATTACAGTAGCTCCTGAAATTGAGTAGGATATATTCAATCTTTCCTCATGTAACAGCTATTAAAACAATGGCCCATGCAACCAGTATATAGCAGATATTTATTTGTTTCGAGTGGATATGCAATATGTCTCATCAAGAAGTAATACAATTTCAATTTTTCACAAGCTTATACCACAAGGGAAAATTGTATTACTTCCGAGATGAGATATATTCCATATTCACACACACACAAAACAAAATTCTTTTTATTTTATGCTAACTGCTGATGATGAAAGAATGGAACTATTTTGTGTTTTCAAAACTGTTAACATGTGGATGAATCCATGTGATTGTTTACCAATTAAGAAAACAAAAGGAGGCAACTCTTAAATACTGGGATGCTACATATCCATATTCATACACTTTTAAGTAAAAAAAGTAGTTCCGGCAAACCTATACATTGTGTATCACTAACACTGTTAGATATGGATCATTTCGCTGATAGAACACAATGTTTTACTAGCATAAAATAAAAGGCTAGATCAGTCTGCAAATAACAAGAAAAACAAGAGCTGTCAGAGGACAGCACGCTCGACTATTCAAAATGCTTGTTGGTAAATCAAATGAAATCTATTTCAATTCTTGCCCTTTCACATACCCTGTACATAATAATAGTCAAAAATGATATACCTTGATAGACTGATACCCTTTAATATTTTTATAATGTCTAAAATCAATCCCATGCCTAGTTACTGAGACATAAGCACAATAACACTGTGCATGCAAAACTTTAACCAAAAATCCAAGTTAGAAAAGGGCCATAATTTGTATAAAATTCAGTCCAAAAGTTATCCTCCTTAGTTTTCTGATGCCCCTGAAGACACTCCTTAACTTTCTAGTCAATTCCACAAACAATTTCTGAGATATATGCTGGATAGTAGCTTGAATGCAAAAATTTAACCAAAATTCTAAGTTAAAAAGGGGTCATAATTTTTAATATATCCCATCAAGTGTTATCTTCCTTTATAGTATGATACCTCTAAACATATTAAAGATGTTTAAAATCAATCCCATGCCTGGACTCTAAGATATTAGCATGAAAGTACCTTGCATGCAAATTTTTAACCAAAATTTCTAAGTTTAAAAAGGGGTCATAACTTGTAATATATTCCATCAAAAGTTATCTACCTAGATAGTATGATACTCCTAAACATAGTAAAGATGTTTAAAATCAATCGCATGCCTGGATACTGAGATATTAGCATGAAAGTAACTTGCATGCAACCAAAATTTCTAAGTAAAAAAGCGGCCATAATTTGTAACATATTCCATCAAGAGTTATCTACTTTGGTTGTCTGATGCCCCTAAACATATTCATAAACTTTCAAGTCAATACCATGAATGGTTATTGAGATACAAACTAAATAGTAGCTTGCACGCAAAACTTTAACCAAATTTTCTATTGCATGCAAAACTTTAACCAAAATTTCTAAGTTAAAAAAGGATCATAATTCATATTAAATTCAGTCAAGAGTTATCTACCTTGGTTGTCTGATGCCCCTGAACATATTTATAAACTTTCAAGTCAATACCATAAACGGTTATTGAGATATAAGGTTGATAGTAACTTGCACGCAAAACTTTAACCAAAAGCTGCAATGCTAACGCCGACGCAAGGGCGACTACAATAGCTCTCATATTCTTCGAATAGTCGAGCTAAAAACAGCTTGTATACAAAATTTCTTGTAAAGTAGAGCATTTTTCTTTTGATCATCTTGCTAACTATTCATCAATACTTGGATTCACAAAACATACAGATTACACGACATAGAGAGATGAGTCAAAAGGGCAGACCAAAACTATACATATGTCAACCCCATGCCAAAGTTAAAGTGATCCCTCAACTGTTTATTAATGCTGAAACACTGATGTCCCGCTGGCATACGCTGGTAAGATATTTACTTGTATTTTTAAAAGATTATACATGTATCTTGATCTATATTTGTATCAAGTTTCATGATGATGTGAAGTCTACTCTATAGGTGGCCCTATATCGCTCACCTGAGTACCACTGCTCTCAATTATGGACCATAACTCCATAACATGTTATGTTAGTTATTATGGACCATAACTCCGTAACATGTTATGTTAGTTATAATGGACCATAACTCCATAACATGTTATGTTAGTTATTATGGACCATAACTCCATAACATGTTATGTTAGTTATTATGGACCATAACTCCATAACATGTTATGTTAGTTATTATGGACCATAACTCAATAACATGTTATGTTAGTTATTATGGACCATAACTCCATAACATGTTATGTTAGTTATTATGGACCATAACTCCATAACATGTTATGTTAGTTATTATGGACCATAACTCCCATACAAGGCACAATAATCCTTGGTTTACATGTATTAACATGATGTTTACATCTGATCAAGATAGCTTTATAAATGTGGATGCTAGAATGTGAACAAAGTTAAATATGACATTTTTCTGGACAGTATTCAGTACTGTATATACATTACTGTCCAATTAAAATGGGTTTTCACTTCCGTTAGCACATGTGCAAATTGGTATTGCAGTCGACTGTAAAGCTGTGATTGTAATAATTTTAAGTGACCAATATTTTTCTATGTGATTGATTTGGGGTATCAAAACGTGATTTGTGTTTGTTTTAAATAGTTTCCAGTGTAATTATCAAAAATTTTTTCAGTAATTTTGTTTTTCGTCAGTCTGGACATTGCACATTTCATGTTTTCTGTATTGAGCTTAGTAGTTTAATTATTACATGATGAGTGGGATAAGTAATGTGTAATGCTTATCTTGTTAATATGTAACTGTAATATAAAGAATGCTTGGTGTAGTTAATACAGTAAAACTGTCTGAGTAGTGCTGCTGTTTTGATACAGTAATTTTCTAGAATTAGCACATGGCATTTTCCTCTCTTCCAATCAGGTGCTAGTATTTGTTCATAGTCACTGTGGACTATAACGCCTAGTCCAGCACTTTTGTAAAAATAAGTGTTGACTATGCAACCACATACCGTACTCATACTTTTGTGAAGTTTTGTCGCTAATGGAAGGAAAATGCCATGTGCAAAATAGCGTAGTTCATAGTTGCCTTTAACTTCACGACAGTCACTCGGGCTCCGCCCTCGTGACTATATCATGAAGTTAAAGGCAACTATGAACTAACCTATACATAGCCTTATTTGCACTGTTGTTACACACTTGTGGAATAAGCTCAATTGGTAAGAGCGTTGATCAGTACTTTTTCCCATCATGAGGTCATGAGCTCTATACTAGCTGGGACCTTTTTTTTTGTAGTTCTTATAGTTATATTTTATAGTTTGTTTTAAGTACTAATTTTATACATCCAATATTTTGCTTCTGTTATTTTGTATTTGCTTCCTTTTGATTTAAACGTAAACATAAACCAAAAAAAAAAATAATAAAAAAAACTTGACCTATGTATAATAGATAACATATGGAGAGGTCAATTGTTTTTAAATTGAATTCTTAGTTTTAAAAAGAAATCAACCAGTCTAGTTATTTTTTTACCCATGTATTTTTCATCTTAGATGTAATGTTTTTGTGTCAGGATTCAAAGTTTAAATTTCAATGCATCCACAAGATGCATAAAATATATGGAAAATGCTACTGAATTGGGAGTCATATTTTTTAAGCATAGTGAAACCTGGGACTCATGCAGAGAAGTTTATAAAATAATAACTGCCTCTCTATAATTATATAAATAGGCCAATATAAAAAGAGGTAATTTTTTAAAAAAAAAATTTAATATCAATGTCCTGTTCATAGACAGGTAAGAATATGAGGTCAAAACTGTAGAAAAACGAAAGAGAGGGGGACAGTATGCTTATTATAAGCCGTCCATTAAAACATTTTGTTTTAATCTTTTCTTGTTATACTTTAAGCGCCATAATTGGAAACAGTGATCCAATACCAAGTCAGCCTTGATCACAGGATAATAGTCATTAACATTACCATCAGGTTTGTGTAAGTTTCTCTAGGAAGCTGAATTTTCAAGAGATCAGATTTGTTTGAGCAGTTATGGTAGAGGGTAATGATGTGATCATTTTTGTTAAATGAAATTAAATTCTTACCAACATATTTAGAGAAGAAGATTTACATAAAAAAAAAATAAAAAAAAATAAAAACAAGAGGGCCAACATGGCCCTTGATCGCTCACTTGAGAAAGATGATTGCTTAAGAAATAAAGATGCTAAAGTGTACCGTATACACCGGCAGATTAGGCGCACCTTTTTTCCAGATAATTCAAGTTTATAGAGGGGGTGCGCCTTATATGATGATATAAAGCTTTTCAGGTTTCTTTCTCTGAAAATTTATTTTCATATACATTCACATATCTTTTATTGTACAGTTACACAAAATCAGTTTATATGAGGGGTGTTTGGGTAATTCATAGACTTCTAGTGAATTTCTGCATTAAACAATAGGCAAAGCAGAATATTTGACATGATATTTGTATATCATCTACGTCTCCAAGGCAACTATACCTGGTGTGTAAGTGAAATCTGGCTTTTTTAATGGTGAAAGGGGCATAAACCTAAATTAAATAGTCAATATCAGTAATAATTAAACACGATTGCGAGATTATGAGCATAAACATTGTCTTAAAGTTTAAAAAAGATTGTTTAAAAAAAATGAAGATGCTAGATTGTAAACAAAGTGAAATCTGGCATTTTTTTATATTACAAGGGGCTTTACTCCTGACCTTATTGACCGATCTCAGCCATAATCATGACCTTATTGACCGATCTCAGCCATAATCTAACTCATTCGAGACATTATGGTCATAAACATTG
This sequence comes from Solen grandis, assembly GCA_021229015.1. Taxonomy (NCBI): domain Eukaryota; kingdom Metazoa; phylum Mollusca; class Bivalvia; order Adapedonta; family Solenidae; genus Solen; species Solen grandis. The sequence continues at coordinate 59,977,668 of CM037780.1, forward strand.
CCATAAAGTTTGAAGAAGATTCTCAAAAGATGAAGATGCTAGCGTGTAAACAACATGAATTCTGGCATTTTTTTATATTAAAAGGGGCTTAACTCCTGACCTAATTGACGAATCTAAGCCACAATCGAACTCAATCAAGACAGTTGGTCATCAACATTGTCATAAAGTTTGAAGAAGATTGCTCAAAAGATGAAGATGCTAGAGTGTAAACAAAGTGAAATTTGGCATTTTTTTATATTAAAAGGGGCTTAACTCCTGACCTTATTGACTGATCTCAGCCATTAAGGAACTCAATTGAGACATTATGAACAAACAAAGTGAAATCTGGCATTTTTTTTATATTAAACGGGGCTTAACTCCTGACGTTATTGATCGATCTCGGCCATAATCAAACTCAATCGAGACATTATGTCATTACATTCCATAAAGTTTAAGATGATTGCTCAAGATGAAGATGCTATGTAAACATGAATTCTGGCATTTTTTAAAAGGGGCTTAACTCCTGACCTAATTGACGAACTAAGCCACAATCGAACTCAATCAAGACATATGGTCATCAACATTGTCATAAAGTTTGAAGAAGATTGCTCAAAAGATGAAGATGCTAGAGTGTAAACAAATGAATTCTGGCATTTTTTTATATTAAAAGGGGCTTAACTCCTGACGTTATTGACGATCTCAGCCATAATCAAACTCAATCGAGACATTATGGTCATAAACATTGCCATAAAGTTTGAAGAAGATTGCTCAAAAGATGAAGATGCTAGCGTGTAAACAACATGAATTCTGGCATTTTTTTATATTAAAAGGGGCTTAACTCCTGACGTTATTGATCGATCTCAGCCATAATCAAACTCAATCGAGACATTATGTTCATAAACATTGACATAAAGTTTGAAGATGATTGCTCAAAAAATGAAGATGCTAGAGTGTAAACAAAGTGAAATCTGGCATTTTTTTTATTAAAAGGGGTTTAACTCCTGACCTTATTGACCGATCTCGGCCATAATCAAACTCAATCGAGACATTATGTTCATAAACATTGCCATTAAGTTTGAAGATGATTGCTCAAAAGATGAAGATGCTAGAGTGTAAACAAAGTGAAATCTGGCATTTTTTTATATTAAACGGGGCAGAACTCCTGACCTAATCAACAGATCTCAGCTTTAATCAAACCCAGTCAAGACATTATGGTCATAAGCATTGCATAAAGTTTGAAGATGATTGCTCAAAAGATGAAGACGCTACAAAGTGAAATCTGGCATTTTTTTAATATTAAAAGGCGCTTAACTACTGACCTTATTGACCGATTTCAGCCATAATATAACTCATTCGAGACATTATGGTCATAAACATTGCCATAAAGTTTGAAGATGATTGCTCAAAAGATGAAGATGCTAGAGTGTAAACAACATGAATTCTGGCATTTTTTTATATTAAAAGGGGCTTAACTCCTGACCTATTTGACGAACTAAGCCACAATCGAACTCAATCAAGACAGTATGGTCATCAACATTGTCATAAAGTTTGAAGAAGATTGCTCAAAAGATGAAGATGCTAGAGTGTAAACAAAGTGAAATCTGGCATTTTTTTATATTAAAAGGGGCTTAACTCCTGACCTTATTGACTGATCTCAGCCATTATGGAACTCAATTGAGACATTATGGTCATAAACATTGCCATAAAGTTTGAAGAAGATTGCTCAAAAGATGAAGATGCTAGCGTGTAAACAACATGAATTCTGGCATTTTTTTATATTAAAAGGGGCTTAACTCCTGACGTTATTGACCGATCTCAGCCATAATCAAACTCAATCGAGACATTATGTTCATAAACATTGCCATAAAGTTTGAAGATGATTGCTTAAAAGATGAAGATGCTAAAGTGTAAACATTTGAAATCTAGCATTTTTTGAATATCAAAAGGGGCATAACTCCTGACCTAATTTACCGATTTCAACCATAATCAAACTCAATTGAGAAATTATGGTCATAAACAGTGTCATAAAGTTTTAAGATGATTGCTCAAAAGATGAAGATTCTAGAGTGTAAACAAGGTGAAATCTGGCATTTTTTTATATTAAAAGGGGCTTAACTCCTGACCTAATTGACCGATTTCAGCCATAATCGAACTCAATCAAAACATTATGTTCATAAACATTGTCATAAAGTTTGTAGATGATTGCTCAAAAGATGAAGATGCTAGAGTGTAAACAACGTGAAATTTGGCATTTTTTTTAATATTAAAAGGGGCATTACTCCTGACCTTATTGACCAATCTCAGCTATAATCTAACTCAATCGAGACATTATAGTCATAAACATTGTCTTAAAGTTTGAAGATGATTGCTTAAGAAATAAACGTGATAGAGTATATTGCTGACGCCGCATGACGGATGACAGACACTCACGAGACCACAATAGCTCACCCTCAGGTGAGCTAAAAAAATTGGTTATGTTCATTTGGTTGCCATGGCAACCAAAGTTCTACATGGAGAACATGTCTCTATAAATTTCACTATATACATATAAAGCAAATAAGCCCTGCCCATGGCAGCCATGTTTTTTTACAGATCAGAATAATTTTAGCAATCTTGGTAGAGGGTTACCCAAGGAACATCTGTACGAAACATCTCAAGGAACATTTGTATGAAAACATTTTGAAATCTGGCCAGTAGTTTTGAAGGAGATGATTTTTAAAGTTTTCATATTTTTTCCTTCTGTTGCCATGCCATAGTATATTTTAGTAATTTTTGTGAAGGTTCACCCCAGGATCATTCCCTGCCAAGTTTAATCAAATTATGTCCAGTGGTTTCAGAGGAGATGTCGTTTAAAGCAAATTGTTGACAACGCACTACACACGACAACGGATGGAGGGTGATCACATAAACTCACATTGAGCATGTTGTGCTCAGGTGAGTTAAAAACAAGAGGCCCATGATGGCCCTAAATCGCTCACTTGAGATAAATAGGTTGACCAATTTATTTTAAAATCTGGCCAGTAGTTTTGAAGAAGATGATTTTTAAAGTTTTCATATTTTTTTTCTTTTTGTTGCCATGGCAACCAGAGTTCTATATGGATCAAGTGTATTTTAGGAACTTTTGTGAAGGTTGACCCAAGGATCATTCCTGCCAAGTTTAATCAAATTCTGTCCAGTGGTTTCAGAGGAAATGTTGATTAAAGTTTTCCCTATATACATATAAGGCAAATAAGCCCCGCCCCTGGCGGCCATGTTTTTTAACGGATCCGAATAATTTTAGCAACTTTGGTAGAGGCTGACCCAAGGAACATCTGTACCAATTTATTTTAAAATCTGGCCAGTAGTTTTGAAGAAGATGATTTTTAAAGTTTTCATATTTTTTTTTCTTTTTGTTGCCATGGCAACCAGAGTTCTACATGGATCAAGTTTATTTTAACAACTTTTGTGAAGGTTGACCCAAGGATCATCCCTGCCAAGTTTAATCAAATTCTGTCCAGTGGTTTCAGAGGAGATGTTGTTTAAAGGTTTCTCTATATACATATAAGGCAAATAAGCCCCGCCCCTGGTGGCCATTTTTTTTAAGGATCGGAATAATTTTAGCAACTTTGGTTGAGGTTGACCCAAGGAACATCTGTACTAATTTATTTTAAAATCTGGCCAGTAGTTTTGAAGAAGATGATTTTTAAAGTTTTCATTTTTTTTTTTTCATTTTGTTGCCATGGCAACCAGAGTTCTATATGGATCAAGTTTATTTTAGCAACTTTTGTGAAGGTTGACCTAAGGATCATCCCTGCCAAGTTTAATCAAATTCTGTCCAGTGGTTTCAGAGGAGATGTTGTTTAAAGGTTTCTCTATATACATATAACGCAAATAAGCCCCGACCCTGGCGGCCATGTTTTTTTACGGATCCGAATAATTTTAGCAACTTTGGTAGAGGTTGACCCAAGGAACATCTGTACCAATTTATTTTAAAATCTGGCCAGTAGTTTTGAAGAAGATGATTTTTAAAGTTTTCATTTTTTTTTTTTTTTTTTTCCATGGAATTTCTATATGGATCAATTTATTTTAGCAATTTTGTGAAGGTGACCCAAGGATCATCCCTGCCAAGTTTAATCAAATTCTGTCCAGTGGTTTCAGAGGAGATGTTGTTTAAAGGTTTCTCTATATACATATAAGGCAAATAAGCCCCGCCCCTGGCGGCCATGTTTTTTTTTACGGATTGGAATAATTTTAGCAACTTTGGTAGAGGTTGACCCAAGGAACATCTGTACCAATTTATTTTGAAATCTGGCCAGTAGTTTTGAAGGAGATGATTTTTAAAGTTTTCATTTATTTTTTTTTGTTGCCATGGCAACCAGAGTTCTACATGGATCAAATTTATTTTAGCAACTTTTGTGACGGTTGACCCAAGGATCATCCCTGCCAAGTTTAATCAAATTCTGTTCAGTGGTTTCAGAGGAGATGTTGTTTAAAGGTTTCTCTATATACATATAAGGCAAATAAGCCCCACCCCTGGCGGCCATGTTTTTTTTGGATCGGAATAATTTTAGCAACTTTGGGAGAGGTTGACCCAAGGAATGTCTGTACCAATTTATTTTAAAATCTGGACAGTAGTTTTGAAGGAGATGATTTTAAAAGTTTTCAAATTATTTTTCTTTTTGTAGCCATGGCAACCAGAGTTCTTCATGGATCAATTTTATTTTACAACTTTTGTAGAGCCTCACCCAAGGAACATTCCTGCCAAGTTTCATTAAATTCTGTCCAGCGGTTTCAGAGGAGATGTCGTTTAAAGTAAATTGTTGACGACGGACAACGGACGACGCATGACGACAGACGCCGGACGAAGGGCGATCACAAAAGCTCACCTTGAGCACTTTGTGCTCAGGTGAGCTAAAAAACACCATGTTTACCATGCAAATGTATCGTAACCGAACTGTCCTCACTGACCAGTTTCACCAGATCTTCTTCAGCAGCCATATTGAAGGAAGCCTCCTGGGATAGTTATTAATTGTTATACTTCTGTATCCTGGAGCTGAAAAAACGTGTATAACAGCAAATCTCTTGTTTAATCATTTATCCCTATACACATGTATATGCATTTTGATGGCTTGGCAAATAGAGCAGAACCAGACCAGACAGCTCATTCAAGGGTCAGATCAGGGTCCCCTCTGTTGTCTCAGCATCGGATGTACAGTCTGAATGGCAAAGAAAAATCCAATGTATCAAACACTGTTTAACCCTTAACCTGCTGAATTTCTCAAATGGACTTAGCCAGCACCTTTTTTGGAACTGTCCATTATCGATTTTAGGGATAACAAGATGAAAACTTGTAGTTGGTCAGCCAACTTACACTACTTACTTAACCTTCAAATATAAAGTGACATTTTTACCATGTACATGTAAATGAATTTAGCTAAATCATATGTTATTGGAATGATATATTCATGTGATATATTCATGATATAGTATACAACACCTGCATACAAAAGAAGAAATATAGAGTTCATTATGAAAACATACCTGATCTTCCTGGTTTGTTTGAATTTCTGTTCTTAACTTTTGTTGTGTACTCAAAAACAGTGTAAACTAAGGTAATATAAACTTGTGAGTTATGCATCAGTGAATGTTTACTGGTAACCAAACACTTAAAGTCCCAGTATCTTATAACTGATGGACCATAACCCTTTCCCTCATAGAGGACACCATGAAACAACATAAAACCAGATCAGCCTGCGAGTAACTCGCAGGCTGATCAGGTTTTATGCTGTTTGCTGCTCCTCAGTGGTCTGGAAATGAGGATTTTATAATTAAATTTGGTAAGGTTTAACTGTGGTTTTCTGCAGATCAGGCTTTATGTGATACCTTTTGAGGGCGTCAAAATGAGTATATAAGGGAAAGGGTTAATCTGAATGTAACTATAACTCAAACTATGCTCATTAGTTCCAATAGGGATTTCAGTAGGATAATCAATTTTGAGCTGAGACCGTACTTAAGTATTTTTGAGAACACAAGGCCATTATACAAATGGTTCCACCTAAGGGATGGCCTTTAACTTCATAGCAATAAAACTAACCCGCCAACCATGGATAGACAATATAACTGTAATCTACTATTAGAAATCCCTCTATTCAGTTAATTAAGGCATGACATATGTAACAGTCAGTATCTTGAATACCTTAAAGGACAATACAGATATGTTTTTAGATTAATAAACAACTTTTACTATATGTTTAGGGCTCTCCATATTCAGTGAAACTCTGTGATGAAAATGTTCCGGAAGTAAAAATAATAATATTTTTAGGATTTTGTGAATCCTCTAATTTAAAACAGATCTGACTCCTGGCAATTAATTTTCAATGGTCGAAAGGCACCAGGTCAAATCCCCGAGAAAGCCCTGTGTTTACTGAGGATTTTTTTTGTTTTATTTTGTTTTTTTTGTAATCTTAATTATATTTGTCATTTGGTGGAAGTAGATTTGGGATCAAACAATATCTAAGTAGATAAAAGGCTGTAAATTTAAATAAATTTGACTAAAATTTTAGAACCCTTGATTGGGAAAGCAGGTAAAAGAGCTAGGAGCCCAAGTGTGAAAATCAAAAGTAGCATGCACGTAAAACTTGAACCAAAATTACAAAGGAGTAAACAGGTTATAATTTAGATGAATTCATATTATGGTTTGGGATGGTAGGTAATACAAATGAGAAGAAGCGAAAAGTTCAATCCAATGATATGTACAGTGATCGTTGCCATAATACCTTGTTGGCAAAATTTTAACCAAAGCATTACGTTGACGTAAACACATTTCTTATAATAGTCGAGCTAAAAACTCATCTCAATATTGTCAGTTTATAACAACTGATTTACTTATAAGATCCCTTATTTTAGACTCAAACTTAAGAAGTGCACATTTTCAAAGTATTGACTATTCACAAATAAACATAGCAACAGAGTATCTGGTACTTTACATATCAAAGAAGCTCAATGTATACAGCAAATATAACTAAACATGATAATGCATGGATCTCTTTTTTTGTGTGTGTGTTTGTGGGGGGGGTCACTATTTTCATTAGCTGGCCTATGTTGGACAATATATGAAATGTTCCTTGCAAATAAATATGCAGTTTAACCCTTTCCCTCATATAGACTCATTTTGACACACTCAGTAGGTACCACATAAAGCCTGATCTGCAGAAAGCCAAACTCAAACCTTACCAAATTTAATTGTAAAATCCTCATTACCAGACCACTGAGGAGCAGCGAACAGCATAAAACCTGATCTGGTTTTATGCTGTTCGCATAGGTCTTTTCATGGTGTCCTCTATGAGGGAAAGGGTTATATCAAAACATAAACATAGCCCTTATGACAAGCACAACTTGATTTTCTTTCTTAATGGAATATTATGTGTGAAATATCAACACTTAATCTTTGTCATTTACCCAGTGATAAATTTGCACTTAAAAAAAATTGTGACTGCCTTTGCGACCAGTGCAGACCAAGATTAACCTGCACATCTGTACAGCCTGATCAAGGTCTGCACTGTTCCAAAAGTAGTCCACTATGTCATATCAAAATATTTGTATATGTTATGTATATGGAAGTACGTAATAAACTGAATAGGTTGCCAATGCAATTCAATTTTTATTACCCCAGGGAGATAAAAAGACCTAGAGCAAACTGCTATATGCCAATTATAACAGTAAAATAAGAGACTCTTGTACAAAGGGGGAAAAAAATTGCACCTCACATAAGTTACAATCTCTTTAAAATCATATCCTAATTTGCACTCCTCTACTATCCGCGATTAGGATCTGACAATATTGCATTAGGGGTCACCTCAGACTGACCTTTGAAGTAATTCATATGCATAAACATAGCTCGATTTTAAACCAACTGAATAGCCACATCTGACTTCAGTAAAACATTTGTCACAGGGTGAGAAAAATGTGCAGCTTGACCGGGACTCGAACATGGGGCCTTTTGCTTACAGGGCGAATGCTCTACGGAATGAGCTACCGCTCTACCGAATGAGCTACCCGGCCACTTAGACATCTTTCTATCCTTTTGTGAGATTGATACAGTTACTTCCCCCTGATATACCGAACAATTCTGTAGCCATCGATTTGAATGGCTTATTCAAAGGTCTATCTGAGACAACCCTCTATATGATGTGGTCAGATCCAGTTAGCATATTGAATCTGATTTTAATGAGATTGCATAAGTAGCATGCCAAACCTATAGACAGTCAGTCAAGTTATCAGCTTTTTATTTTCATTTGGTATTCTAATTTGACTGTCCATGACCACATATTTATCAAGTATTATTTTCTTCATCTAAATTCATTCAAATTTTCATGATTATACTGATATAATTTTTACCATCTATGGGAATTTTGACAACCTATTCATTTTCTTAGAGGGGATTTTTACATTCCTCTTATTTATGTAAAACTCCCAAACCTTTCATTTTCATAATGATTATCTCCATCAAATAGCTTCACATTATAAACCCGCAATGTCATAATCGGATGAAGATACTTTCTTCCCTCGTAAAGCTTTCACTGTACCCAATCAATTGAGTCCCTATAATGACGTCACGACCGCGAGACGGATGTTCGTTTCTTTCCAGAAATATTTCAGTTATATACAGAGTGGGGGTTCTGGACCACTTTTGTACTGAATTGTACTGTATTCTCTTAGAGATCAGTCTGGACCACTGAGAGATGCCACTTTGCCATTACTATAGCATATTTTTTCTTTTGGCTAGCGCAGTTTCGGCTACCTTTTTTGGGGCACATTTGACAATACCAATGTATACGATACCAAAGTACAGTGAAGATTTGTTTATCCGGAAACGTCCGTTCCCGGTGAAATTTCCGGATTAACGAATTTTCCGAATTAAAAATTCAACCATATATGACCATATCATAGAGATGTATATACACATATTCACACTGAAAATACCGAAAACGATCTTTTTTGTTCAAAAATATGCTTATGACTTTCCCAGCTCTAGAGAGGTGTCTTTCTGAATGTACGTCTTGATATCTTGAATTGTTGCTTTTGGCCAGGAAGCCTTGTACTGGCAAATCTGTTTCTTTACGCTGGCAGGGACTTCGACCCGACGACGCTTGCTGGCTGGCGTTGACATGTCTACAGCTAAGCAGTGGAAATAGGAATTATTTTTTCTGACCATAGGACCGGCTTATATTGTAAAGAAAAAATAAAACTGTTGCAGAAAACTGATTTAATTAAGCAAATAATTTTCATTTAATGTAATTATGTAAATTGCGGCGGCCTTTAATTTGACGCAAGTTCATCTTATCAAAGAATATCAAACAAATTTTGCCGCGCGTCAGCAATAGTAATTATCCCATCATTGGTAATAAGTCGACGACAATTAAAGTGCTTGTACATAATTGGTTAGTGTTTTAGCCCACAAGTTTCACACGTGTCTTCATTTCCGCTTATAACAAAGAACGATTCACACCTCTGTCGGGCGCTATTGTCGTAGGCGCGAATCTCCTGGGGCATGGAGCAAAGACCGGATTAAGGTGTCAAAAACACAGGTAAAATATAGATCCATCCCCGAAAATGTATTTCCGGATGCAGACTGCGAAATTCCGGACTAAACGTAACAATTTGTGCTTTAAAATTCCGTTCCCTACAAAAATTGACCAGATCGTGAAAAAACCGGATTACCAGAGCGCGGATTAATGAGACTTCACTGTATATGATACCAACCAAAGCACGAGGGTATACTAGCTGTTTTGGCTACCTTTTCTGGGGCATATTTGGCAATACCATGGTATACGATACCAAAGTATATGATACCAACCAAAGCACGAGGGTATACTAGCTGTTTTGGCTACCTTTTAGGGCACATATGGCGAAACCAAGAGCACTTGTGCCAGCTGGAATTTCCTGCCATCTTTTCAGCAGTTCCTGCCGGTGGCAGTGGAATTTAGATGTTTTTTTGTGCAGTTCCTGCCGGTTCCTGCCATCTTTTTGGCAGTTCCTGCTGGCGGCAGTGGAATTTCGATGGTTTTTGAGCAGTTCCTGCCATCTTTTCGGCAGTTCCTGCTGGTGAAAATACTTTTGCACCTGAAATACTACAGTGGGCACCACTGCTGTTTCGGCTACCTTTTTTGGGTCCATTGGCCACACCAGCGCACAGATAGGGACAACAAGGTAGGGACACACACCAGCGCACAGATAGGGACAAGGGCACCCAACTAGACAGATAGGGACAGGGTAGGGACACACACCAGCGCACTGAGAGGGACAATAGGGTACACCAGTGCACAGATAGGGACAGGGTAGGGACACACCAGTGCATAATATAGGGACAACAGGGTACACCAGCGCACAGATAGGGACAGGGACACACAACTAGATAGATAGGGACAGGGTAGGGATACCCAGCTAGACAGATAGGGATAGACAGGAGATGCCGAGAAAATCTCTCCGCTGAAGCCATTCGGCACATTGCTTTGAGCGAGATCGGGATACGCGCAACAAAGATAAGATACGGAATAGGCGAAAAGAGGGTTCTCCGTATCCCGCATGGCTTGGAGACCGAGCAAGCCCAGGACGACGCTGCGCTAGCCCTAGCCGACGCGAAGCGGGCCCAGATCAACGCACAGCAGGCCCAAGCTGACGCAGAGAAGGCGCACAAGGAACTCTATGCGTGGAAGGATGAGGCGGACAGGGTGGACATAGACAAAGTGGCTGCACTCCGGCAAGCCTGAGCTGACGTAGGGCATGCCCAAGCTGACGCAGAGCGGGTCTGAGCCCAAGCTGAGCGAGCCCAAGCCGACACAGCGCTAGCCTGAGCAACGTGGAGCGGGCCCGACGCAGAACAAGCACAGACTGGCAAAGAGCAAGCCTGGACCATTTGGAGAAACAAAAAGCATGAGCAGAGCAAGTCCTGGTGGCGGAGGTGTGTGCAGCAAAAAAGAGCCTGGCAGAAGCACAAGTGGCCTGCCTGGTGCTCGAAGAAGAAGTAGACAAGATTCGGCACAGCCAACCAAGACAGAAAAGAAAAAACGGCTGCACAACGCCCAGCTCTTTTTGAGTTCCCCAGAAAGACGGTAGTCCAGGACAGCAACCGAAGCAACACTCCTAGAGCTACCAGGGCGTTCCAGTCTATGCAGTCCAAAAAGGCTGTGGCCTCCAGAACAAGAGAGCAATCTTGTGCCAGACTTAGCCCAAGTAGACTACCTGGCCGCACCTACCTGCACCCCTTGGAGACGCAAAGCAGGCACCATGCCAATACTATAGCACAAATTTTGTGGGGGCTACCTCTGTTTCAGCTACCATTTGTGGTACATATGGCAAAGGTATATACACAGAATGTGTCCAACTACTATAGAACAAATTTTGTGTGGGCCGCCACATCTACCATTTTTTGTGGCACCAATACTGTCATCGGGTATACACACAGAATGTGTCAAACAAGGACGTACTAGCTGTTTCGACCGCCATTTCTTGGGACCGGAACAGGATGTGTACAACAATAAGAGGGCCAAGATGGCCCTTGATCACTCACCTGAGAAAGATTGCTTAAGAAATAAAGATGCTAGAGTGTATAAGTGAAATCTGGCTTTTTTTATGGTGAAAAGGGCATAACTCCTAAATTAACTAGTCAATATCAGTTCTAATTGAACCCGATTGCGAGATTATGGGCATAAACATTGTCTTGAAGTTTAAAAAAGATTGTTAAAAAAATGAAGTTGGTAGAGAATAAACAAAGTGAAATCTTACATTTTTGTATTAAAAGGGGCATAACTCCTGACCTAAATGGCCCATCTCAGCCACAATTGAACACAATTAATACATTATTGTCATTAACAATGTCATAAAGTTTGAAGATGATTGCTAAAAAAATGAAGATGCTAGAGTGTAATCAAAGTGAAATCTGGCATTTTTTTATATTAAAAGGGGCATAACTCCTGACCTTATCAACAGATCTCAGCCATAATCAAACTCAATCAAGACCTTATAGTCATAAGCATTGCAATAAAGTTTGAAGATGATTGCTCAAAAGATGAAGATGCTAGAGTGTAAACAAAGTGAAATATGGCATTTTTTGAATATTGAAAGGGGCATAACTCCTGACCTAATTAACGGATCTCGGCTATAAGAGAACTCAATCGAGACATTATGGTCATAAACATTGTCTTAAAGTTTGAAGATGATTGCTTACGAAATAAAGGTGATAGAGTGTAAACACTAAAAATTGTTGACACTCACAGGATCACAACAGCTCACCCTGAGCTTTGCTCAAGTGAGCTAACAATGGACTGCGATACCAACGAGGGTAGGGATCCACCTGGTATTCAATGGTATCACCGGGTATACTGGCAAGGGACATCCACAAAAAAACAGCTATTGGATGTTCAACGGCTATCCACAAAAAAACAGCTATTGCATGTCCAGCGGCTATTGCATGTAGAATGGGTCCCTGGTTTCTTGTTTTCCGTGGGCAAAAGCGTAATGGTATCGGGTCCTCCAGGCTCTACAAGATTAAGCTGGACGATATGGCAGTTCCTGCCGTGCAAATTGTGCCGGAGGAACCCATTCTACATGCAATAGCCGCTTGACATGCAATAGCTGTTTTTTTCGTGGATGTCCCTCGCCAGTATAACCGCCCATGCTTTTTGTTTGTATGTCCACCCTGTCCTCCTCCTCCTTCCAGTGTTGTTGCGCAGCAACTGCAACATAGAGCTCCTTGTGTGCCTGGTCTGCGTCAGCACGGGCTTGCTGTGCGTCAGTCCGGGCCCACTCCGTGTCGGCTTGGGCTAGCGCAGCGTCGTCTTGGGCTTGCGTGTCGCCCTGCTCGGTCTCCAACAGTGATCGGGAAAGGCATGCGCCATGCACCATAGTCACATAAAAAATCAAAATGTAACATCGATTTTACACTGGATGCACCCCTGTGGCAATCCAATCTTTCAGTCTCGCCAAATACTACAGCCTGCTTAAAGCACGGCTACGAATTCAGTCCTAGATCAAATGAGGGGAATTAAATTTGATTTTGAAAATGTCACATTAGTTTTGAAATTGTCACATTGATTTTGCCTCAGAAAGGGCCATTGTCCCATTGATAAAAAATTCTTTCCCGATCACTGCTCCAAGCTTTGCTGAATACGGAAAACCCTCTTTTCGCCTATTCTGTATCTTGTCTTTGCTGCACGTATCCTGATCTCGCCCGAAGCAATGTGCCGAATGGCTTCTGCGGAGAGTTGCATTTTTCTCTACATCTCCTGTCTATCCCTATCTGTCTAGTTGTGTGTCCCTATCTGTGCCCTGGTGTACCCTGTTGTCTCTATCTGTGTGCTGGTGTGTGTCCCTACCCTGTCCCTATCTGTGCACTGGTGTGTGTCCCTATCTATCTAGTTGTGTGTCCCTACCCTGTCCCTATCTGTCTTGTTGGGTGTCCCTACCCTTTCGAGCCTTTTCCGCGTAAGAATCTGAAAGGGATCCGTGATTCTGATTGCCGTCGACCATCGGCGATTTGCCAAAAAAAAAGTCAAATGACTAATCTTATGCTAGTAGTTAAGAAATTAGGGCAATCAAAATCGTATTTGATAATCATCATAAATTTCTATTATGTGACAAATAAAAAACACAATTTAATTATACTCAATATATGATTCCTACCAGTTTGTTTATTTACTGCATTCCAGAAGTTGTTTTCAATCATAATCCCAAAATATCTCTCAAGAGTTTGTCCCATTTGGGAGGGTCATAGTGTCACACATTCTAAAGTTATCAGCACATTAACTAAATCTTAGTATGGTGCAATATGGTCCAGGTAAAGGGAAAATCCCTGTCATTAGAATGAGTTGAATTGGCCAAGTTTGTGTATAAAATATAGTGTGAGAAGCTGCCGATTATCTTGAAATGAATGCTTGCACAAGTGTCACCACATACCTCCCTCTGTGCCCCCTCCACTGATTCAGTTTCACCTTGTGTGACATCCACTCTACACACAGGAAGAAATAAACATACTGCAGCAGTAAAGTTCAAAGGGTGTGAAACCCGCACATGCTAAAGTCTGGCCTCCTTTTATCTCTAGCTGACTGTGATGATAGGGGTTTGTACCTCTTTGAAATTCCCCTTGTCAAAACTTTAAAGAAAGTTTCCTGCTAGGTGATTGTTAGAGTGTTTGGATTAGGAAATACACATGGACATTACCTGTTGTGTCTTAAAACTGCTGCATTATGACATCAGCCATCTTGTTTTTTTTGTTTTGTTTTTTTGATGTGTGGAATAGAAATATTTGATCATCTAGCTTCATTCAATATTTTATCTTGGAGGCAAAAAAAACTATATGGCTAGTAGTAGTAGTAGCTAAGAATAGTTGAAAGAGATCAGTTGACAGTGACCAATACCTTTATTTATTTATTTCTTGTTAAATGATGATAGTCAAATTAATGAATCATTGCATTAGGTTCATATTTTTTAATTTTGATCAATTGTATGGCCAAATGATTTTTATTTTTGATCAATTGTATGGCCAAATGATTTTAATTTTCATGATGGAATAGCCTATAATATTTGTATGGTGTCTAGACTAAAGTCTTTTTCTTTTGTGTTTGTGACGGTCATTTTTGTGATTATACATGTTGTTCTGCTTTTTAATTAAAATATTAGTTTGTCATTCAAAGACTTTTTTGTCAAAAATAAAAAAATCTATTTTCAATTGTATCATGGTTTGAGTTGTTAATGTTATGCATTTTAGACTCACTTTAAAAAAGCAAGTTGTAGTCGTTTCATAAAATGTCACATTTGATTTTGAAAATGTCACATTAGTTTTGAAATTGTCACATTGATTTTGCCTCAGAAAGGGCTATTGTCCCATTGATAAAAAATTCTTTCCCGATCACTGCTCCAAGCCTTGCTGAATACGGAAAACCCTCTTTTCACCTATTCTGTATCTCGTCTTTGCTGCACGTATCCTGATCTCGCCCGAAGCAATGTGCCGAATGGCTTCTGCGGAGAGTTGCATTTTTCTCTACATCCCCTGTCTATCCCTATCTGTCTAGTTGTGTGTCCCTATCTGTGCCCTGGTGTACCCTGTTGTCTCTATCTGTGTGCTGGTGTGTGTCCCTACCCTGTCTCTATCTGTGCACTAGTGTGTGTCCCTATCTGTCTAGTTGTGTGTCCCTACCCTGTCCCTATCTGTCTTGTTGGGTGTCCCTACCCTTTCCCTATCTGTCTTGTTGGGTGTCCCTACCCTGTCCCTACCTGTCTTGTTGGGTGTCCCTACCCTTTCCCTATCTGTCTTGTTGGGTGTCCCTACCCTTTCCCTATCTGTCTTGTTGGGTGTCCCTACCCTTTCCCTATCTGTCTTGTTGGGTGTCCCTACCCTGTCCCTATCTGTCTTGTTGGGTGTCCCTACCCTTTCCCTAACTGTCTTGTTGGGTGTCCCTACCCTGTCCCTATCTGTCTTGTTGGGTGTCCCTACCCTTTCCCTATCTGTCTAGTTGGGTGTCCCTGTCCCTATCTGTCTTGTTGGGTGTCCCTACCCTTTCCCTATCTGTGCGCTGGTGTGTGTCCCTACCCTGTCCCTATCTGTCTAGTTGGGTGTCCCTGTCCCTATCTGTGTGCTGGTGTGTCCCTACATTGTTGTCTCTATTTGTGCGCTGGTGTGGCCAGTGGACCCAAAAAAGGTAGCTGAAACAGTGGTGGTGCCCGCCGTAGTATTTCCCAGCCAGGCACAGGTATTTACGCCGGCAGGAACTGCCGAAAAGTTGGCAGGAACTGCACAAAAAAAAAATCAAAATCGCCGGCAGGAACTGCCGAAAAGATGGCAGGAACTGCCGAAAAAAACAACGAAATTCCAGCTGGCATAAGTGCCCTTGGTATTGCCATATGTGCCCTAAAAGGTAGCCAAAACAGCTAGTACGCCCTCGTGCGTTGGTTGGTATCATATACCTTGGTATCGTATACCATGGTATCGCCATATGTGCCCCAAAAAGGTAGCCGAAACTGCGCTAGCCATAAGAAAAAATATGCCATAGTAATGGCAAAGTGGCATCTCTCAGTAGTCCAGACTGATCACTAAGAGACAAAGTGACACCTGGGAGGCTCAATGGCGTCCATTTAGCCTTAAAAAAGATCTTTAAGGTCATTCAGTACAAAAGTGGTCCAGAACCCCCACTCTGTATACTACTATTTCTGTCTTTTTCTGTACAGGTGTACTAGAAAAGTTGGTGCATTATGGCTCCCCAGTAGGTAAATAAGCAATAAATTTTGAAAGTAAAACCATCAATCACCAGAGTTCTCATGCGATATTCGTTTACTTAATAAAACGAATACATGGGACCTTTAAGATCAAGCTGTTATCTATTAACTTTGAAGCATATTATGCTTGAATCACTGATAAGTTACATGTTGTTTACTTAGTGGATTTTTGCATTCAAATGGAAGGATGGGGTATTTATGTCAAGGTGAGGTAAAAAAGGAAGAAAAATGAGACCTAAAATTCTTATAATATTGTAAAAAATTATTTTAATTTCATGCATATAATTAAAATCAGATAATCTAGATAGCCATAAAACAATTTATTAGCCATACAAAAAATAATTCATACCCATTAATACTAATGTAAAAAAATAACCAACAAAATTATCTAAATGATAATGATAGCATATATATATATATATATATATATATATATATATATATATATATATTTTCTCCAATATTAGAAAGCATTTACAGGTACATTTGGGATGTAAACATCATATACATACAACAGTGACAAGCATGACATTTATTTACATACATATACAACAACCAAACACAAATTAGACAAGAAACAAGAGGGCCATGATGGCATGATGATCATGCTACATACCAAAAATCAAAAGGCTAGACCTTGTGGTTTCGGAGAAGAAGATTTTTAAAATTTTCATTTTTAAAATCTTTTTTTAGCTCCTGTGACCTAGATTTTTGACCAATCAAAATAATTTTAACAACTTTGGTAAAGGGCCCCATAATGAACATTCCTGTGAAGTTTTATCAAAATCCAGTGAGTAGTTTAAAAGGAGATGTTTTTTAAAGAAACTGTTGACAACGGACGCACGCACGCACAGACGACGGACAAAAGGTGATCACAAAAGCTCACCATGAGCACGTCATGCTCAGGTGAGCTAAAAAAAGTAACAGTGCAAAAGGTAAAAAACCTGATTTTTTAAAGATCGATCAGGGATGGTATTACATACCCCAAGCACCCACAATGACCCACTGTATTATAATTGGCACAGAATGGGATGGGAGAAATCATGAAAATGACAGGGCTATGATAAATCACAGGTACTTGAGGACAGGACCCTGTCTTTATCAATAAGAAAAAAAAATCACAATAGTCTATACATTATATATATATAGTGATTTTTTTATTTATATAGACATGGATAGTAAACGTTAGATTTATTTGGATGTAAATATTTTGATACATTAACTCAATGTAAATGCCGAATTAATCAAAGCGTTTCACGTGTGTGTGTGTGTGTGAAGGAGGGGGGAGGATCACAGCTAGGGTCCTGTCCTCAAGTACCTGTGTGATGAATCATAAACTGAAGTCTTCATAAAGAGGCTAGTGAAGAAACATCCTTGATGATCTATTCATTTAACTATTTTTGCGAACCCTTGAACAAAACTAAATGTCAGGATAATCCTGCATGAGTATTAGCAAAAGTTTACAACTGGTTGGTGTTCTGTCAATATCCCCTACCTAGAAGCAAAACAACCATCATAAACATAGGTACTGTGCATTTACATAAATAAACTTGCCCACCGGCCTATCTTCTTTGAAAAATCACTTGCCCACAGTGATTTTAACCCGGCACAGGCAAGCCTCTAAGAAAACCTCTGATAAAACCTTATGAATGCTACATTGTCAATGATTGATATTTGTAAAAAAGGTGAACTATACATTCCATTAAAGTCACAGGATTTCCGATTTTATTTTGATCATGAATTTTTTATGATAGTGCAATTTTGATCAATATATTTGAGTTTGAATGCACTTACTTATCCTACTACATGTAATAAAGCTAAAAAAAAATATTTCCATTTCTGGTCGCCCGACCAACCCTTTTTTTTAAAGACTCACCCTAAAGGGTTTTTTTACCTTCCGCCTTAAAAAAAAATATTTCCCTTTTTTTTTTTAACCTTTTCATGTAAAAAAAAACAAGAGGGCCAAGATGGCCCTAGATCGCTCACCTGAGAAAAGTATCATTCATTGCCTGTACAAAACAGATTGCTTTAGAATTAAGATGATGAGGTGAAACAATGTTCAGGAATTTTCTGACCCCATCCACAAAAGATATCATCATGACAAACATTCTGCCAAAGTTTGAGGATGATTGGACCAAAAATGTTGCCCTCAGAGTATAAACAAGATTTTTCTAAGATTTGACCTACTGACCTACATTTCTATCCAGCCCCACCCATTTTCAAACTGGTTCGAGATATCATCATGACAAACAATCTGACCAAGTTTGAGGAAGATTGCATCAAAACTGTGGCCTTTAGTGTGTAAACAAGATTTTTCTAAGATTTGACCTATTGACCTACTTTTCGGTCCAACCTGACCCATTTTCGAAAGGGTTCAAGATATCATCAAGACAAAAATTCTGACCAAGTTTGAGGAAGATTGATCAAAATTGTGGCCTCTGTTTTTTCCCCCAAAAGTTTGAGGAAGATTGGATCAAAATTGTGGCCTCTAGTGTGTAAACATCAAATTGTTGACGGACGACGGACGACGGCAGACGGACAATCAAGTCTCCCAAAAGCTCACCCTGAGCTAAAAAATTAATCCCGACCTACCGACCCTCTTTTTTATTTGCTGGAGACCAGAAACGAAACTATGTTGTTGTTTTTTTGCCTAACTTGAGATGGTATTATTCTGTAGCACATATCAACCAATCAACAGATAGTTCCTGATTTTTTGCCCAAAGTCAAACTTGGCCTTCATCTGACACAAATACCTAAACTTAAACATATTTTTCAGCCTATGATGATTAATCAATTGGACATAATATTTTTGGCAAATTATGGATTCCACAAAAAAGAAATGTTGACCCAAGGTCTGCAGTGGTAGCAGAGTAAAGCAAAAATGTCAATGCTTAATTGGTCAATGTAAATTGTAGACTGACATGTTGACAAAAGTCCCTAAATGATTGAAATACTGTTGATGGGGGGTTAAACCAATAAATCAAAAAAGCATTGGTACATTTGGTCTCCACATCAATATATAGTCCATATACTGATGAAACTTTGCACATTTCATTGAGTTTCATTGCATTAAACAAATTCAACAATTTTTGTACTAGAAAAAATCACAGGAAATATAAATTTTTACATTCTTAATTTACGCTTACGGATTTTTTTTTTTTTTTCGTACGAAGTTTAGTGAAGACCACAGACACATCGTAATGAGTATCAGTATGTCATACATTTACAAGAAGTCTAAGCTACCAACATCATCAATTATTCAACCACTTGTCATTTACAGTACCAGTAAAAATGTATCGTCTTATTACCCCCTCTCGAACCCCGCGAGAAGAAATGCCTTTTTACAAGGCAACAAATTATTTTAAAATCGTTTGATTGTTCCTTCCCATGGAAAGGAACATCTAAAGTCGTTCCTCGCTACTTGCCGATATAAGACTAGCACCTGACAATATGTTTGCCCGCTCAGTACTATGTGTCATTCTGAATTCTAACGATGAGACGGGGACCAGCTTGAAGTTATGTAATACCTCGATTAGCCATTTTATCGACCATTTTTGCTTTTTTGATGACGTGCAAGTTTTCTGTTAAGCCCACATCTATCAAGTGCAAGAAACCATACGAAACACAAAAATAATTTATTCAGGGGTTACACTTGAAATTGCAGGGAAATACGCCTTCATTCATAATATATGCATTTCATAACAATCCTTGGGGTCATGACCTTAATTTGGATTGAGAATATACAGGTCTGCTGGTAGGCTCTCCATTACCTGTCACTAGGTATCTGTTTATGGCAGGGTGTCAGGTTACAATGCTTGAGTTCACTCTAGTGTTTTACTGGGGTCATTCTTTATACTAAATGGACTGATAATGTTTCTGCTAGATATGGAAGTTAACATAATTATCGCCGATATTATTGGGGAGCAAGAAAGCAACTCTTTACTCCTGCACCGCTGACCTTATAGAAAAACAGGTACCTTCTCAGTCGGTCGCAGAAAGATAAACAGATCAGATTACTGGGAGCAAGCTCTGAGGAATTTAACAGTCTCCAGGGCCCTCTCTCACTTCGGGGGACTGGAGCCAGGGCCCTGACAGAATGAACATTTCACATTGTATCTTTGTTGGGGGTGGGGGTGATTTTTCAGTGTCAATATTACCAAAAAGACTGACGTTTAAACATTTAATTTTCTTTAAAACAAGAGCTGTCAGAGGACAGCACGCTCGACTATTCAAAATGCTTGTTGTTAAATCAAATGAAATTTATTTCAATTCTTGCCCTTCACATACCTTGTACATAATAATAGTCAAAAATGATAAACTTTGATAGTCTGATACCACTTAATATTTTTATGAAGTCTAAAATCAATCCCATGCCTAGTTACTGAGACATAAGCATAATAACACTGTGCATGCAAAACTTCAACCAAAATCCAAGCAAGAAAAATTCAGTCCAAAAGTTATCCTCCTTGGTTTTCTGATGCCCCTGAAGACACTCCTTAACTTTTTAGTCAATTCCACAAGCAATTTCTGAGATATAAGCTGGATAGTAGCTTAAATGCAAAAATTTAACCAAAATTCTAAGGTAAAAGGGGGCCATAAGTTTTAATATATTCCATCAGTGTTATCTTCCTTTATAGTATGATACCCCTAAACACATTAAAGATGTTTCAAATCAATCCCATACTGGATACTGAGATATTAGCATGAAAGTACCTTGCATGCAAAACTTTAACCAAAATTTCTAAGATAAAAAAAGGGGCCATAACTTGTAATATATTCCATCAAAAGTTATCTACCTTGATAGTATGATACCCCTAAATGTATTAAAGATGTTTCAAATCAATTGCATGCCTAGATACTGAGATATTAGCATGAAAGTACCTTGCATGCAAAACTTTAACCAAAATTTCTAAGTCAAAAAGGGGCCATTATTTGTAACACATTCTATCAAGAGCTATCTACCATGAAAGTATGACACCCCTAAACGTATTAAAGATGTTTAAAATCAATCGCATGCCTGGATACTGAGATATAAGCATGAGAGTATCTTGCATGCAAAACTTAACCAAAATTTCTAAGTTAAAAAGGGGCCATAATTTGTAATACATTAAATCAAGAGTTATCTACCTTGGTTGTCTGATGCCCCTAAACATATTCATAAACTTTCAAGTCAATACCATGAATGGTTATTGAGATACAAACTAGATAGTACCTTGCATGCAAAACTTTAACCAAAATTTCTAAGTCAAAAAGGGGCCATTATTTTATACATTCTATCAAGAGCTATCTACCATGAAAGTATGACACCCCTAAACGTATTATAAGATTTAAAATCAATCGCATGCTGGATACTGAGATATAAGCATGAGAGTATCTTGCATGCAAAACTTTAACCAAAATTTCTAAGTTAAAAAGGGGCCATAATTCATATTAAATTCAGTCAAGAGTTATCAACCTTGGTTGTCTGATGCCCCTAAACATATTCATAAACTTTCAAGTCAATACCGTATATGGTTACTGAGATATAAGGTTGATAGTAACTTGCATGCAAAACTTAAACCATAAGCTGCAATGCCGACGCCGATGCCAGGGCGACTACAATAGCTCTCATATTCTTCGAATGGTCGAGCTAAAAAACATGTACATTGATTTTTTTTTTTGCAACCATCACTAACTTTCTAATAAACTTTTATCTAAAATACAATTTATTGTTAAGTATTTAAAGAGAAGTGAATACCTAGATAATGTCAATGTTACTTCGTACGTGGTATTTATTTGTTTCATGGGAGAATTTTTCATGACTACGGAAAAAATACATAACTTAGAGGGGGAATGGGGCCCATAATCGTCCCCAAAGTCATCAAAAAGAGGTTCTGGCTTCGCAGTGGAGCTAAATTTAAACTGAATCTTTCAAATGAGATATATATGTAGATTTATGGGTTGTCAGACGTTTCACCCCCAGTCGTTTCCTCCCCAGTCATTTCCTCCCAAGACGTTTCACCCTCAAATTGGGGGTGAAACGTCCTGTATTTGAGCATATAAAAGGTCGTTTCCTCCCCTCTTTTATTTAAGCATTTGATTGAATTACTTTATATTATCCTAATTCAATATTTTTATAGAATGTTATTCAAATTACGGTAAGTTGTCTTTACTGAATATACTATTTACATTTAATAAATTACAGAATTAATCAATAATTACGTTTAATTTGATAAGTGCTAAAGTGTGATTAGATAAAAAAAAAAATGTTGTTAATTAATATTTTGATTTCATTAATGTTTTAATTTAATTGTTTTTAATTGCATTTGAAGGCACCCACTTTGATGTTATTTATAAGAGTGGGTTTAATGATCTGAATAATAAAGGTGTGATGAGTAAACAAGGTGATAGTGTTAAAGGTAATAAACAATGCAATTAAGACTTTGAAAGGTTAATGTGATCTTGTGCACATGTATTAGATGAGAAAACAAGAGCTGTCCGAAAGACAGCATGCTCGACTATTCGGGTATTTGATAGTGACGCAATACCATTGTATTAAAGCAGTATTAAAATAATTTATGTGACTCAATTTAGCAGCATGTTCTCTTTAATTCTCAATAAAACGCAAATTTCTAAGTCGAAAAAGGCCCATAATTTGAGTAAAATTCTAGCAAGTGTTGTTCATCTTGGTTCTGCAGGTCCATTTCATGCCTAGGAAGACTTGTGTGAAGTTTTAATCCAATACACCAAGGGGTTACTGAGTAATGACATTAACTTAGTTGCAGAAAAACTTAAACGCAAATTTCTAAGTTGAAAAAGGCCCATCATTTGAGTAAAATTCAATCAAGAGTTGTCCCTCTGGTTCTCTAGGTTTGTTTTGTGCCTAGAAAGACTTGTGTGAAGATTGATTGCAATACACCTACTGGTGCTGATGCCGACGCCGGGGCGAGTAGAATAGCTCTCATATTCTCTGAATAGTCGAGCTAAAAACACATGAGAAAAAACACCAATTCAATAACTTTTAAATGCATTCTTTATTTATATGTATTTTAAAACATATTTTCCCACATATTTTTTTGTATTATTTTTATTTGAAGTCCTTTGGGTAGAAATTATTGTATAGTAATTGATCCTTATGTTATTAATGATAATTATCTTCTTAGTTTGATTCATTTAGTTATTTAATGACATTGTTAACATATAAAAGTTGTGGCATAGTACTGACAGTATCACTATATAAGAAATGATAATTTACGTATTTTCCAAGTATAATATAATCTTCCCATAATTTAGAAATCGAAATATATGATAATGTCAATGACCTTTGAATAAAAAATAAATGATTATTATAAAAATCAGACGTGTAAAAATTAAAAAAAAAGGATTGCATTCTATTACATAATTATTGTCATGCATCTTGTGCGACTGTGTCATTAAGCATGTCGGATGGATGACTCCACTATACACAGTAGCAGTTAAGTGACACGTGTCGTTAAGTGTGGCCAATAAACACATCAAATTAGCAATTATTTAATGAATAGGACCATATACTTACCAGCTTTAAATACATACTGAACTCTTTAATCTGTTTATTCAGCATTAAACACATTACACATGTTTATAGCCAATACACATTTACACTTTTTTACATTACAACATATTCATTATTTGGCATAAAATTCTACAATACACATTTATAGCCAATACATGATACTTTTTGCAATATGGTGATATAGTCAAACTTTTGTAAAAGTAAATCTTACTAAAGATACTAGTGATATAATTATTATTATTACTAGTAAAAAACGGGATTAATTGTGTCTGCCTTTTTTTTATTGATAGGTCGAGCGAATATATTTTAAATTTTGTTAAGGCTATTCTAAATTTATTAAAATTTATTTTCTGTAAGTATTTTTCAAAAAAAAATCATGCTTAAACAAATGATACATTTCTAATCTATTTGAGTTATATACGTTAGAAAACCAGTTTTTTTTTATAATATAATTAATTATATAACCACACGTGTTGTAGACAAGTTCATTCAGTGTTATTTTCATTTTTACCATTATACATCGCTCATCAGCATTTGGTAGATATTCACATTTAATTCATAGTGAGGTTTAAATGTTAAACGATGAGGCAAAGTCTTACGAAAGTGGGGTTCATGTAAATCATCATTTTGTACATAACTTTTATATACGAATTAGTAAGCTGTCAGAAAAAAAGACTCTTAAATCTCTAGACAAGTGCAAAATACGATAAAAATATAAATATTAACAAATATTTTAAGGAAATCTAAATTTTACTATTTAACCTTTGTTTACTACTCTAGTGTGTGCATCATGTAAGAAATGGTGATTAAAGAGTATCATAGATGTATTGCACATGTTATATAAGTTATACCAAGACATGATTAATTTATATTTCAATAAACAGAAAGCCATGGTTAATATCTAACTATGTAAGAAAATTAGAGTTTTCCTGGACTTTTCAATTGTTAATTTTAAATATTATTTTTTTTAATTTTTTTTTATTAAAATTTTTTTTTTTGGTTTGATTATGGTCATACATAACATCTAGTATATATGTCCGTGATTATATGCAGTGAAAGACCATTTTAATTTTTATCTCTTAAATATAAATATATATTTAATCTTAAAACTAAGCATATAACATTGAATAGTATAATTGCATTATCTTCTTTTAGGAAAAAAATACAATAATATACATACTAACAAGTATAATATAAAGTGGGGGTGAAACGTCTCGATCTTTGAAAATTGGGGGTGAAACGACTTGGGAGGAAACAGCTTGGGGGTGAAACGTCTAGGGGAGGAAATGGTTTGGGGGTGAAACGTCTGGAATTCTATTTATGGATAGATGTGCTATGACGTGTTATGTCATAGATGGAAATTATGAAAATATTATTTATTTCCCATGATACATGTTTTTAATATCTACTGAGATCCGCTCCGGTTATTTTTTTCGTATTGGCCTCCGCTGTAGCGGATCTCAGTAGAGATTAACATGTTTTATTTAAGAACTTTTTTACAGAGTGATTTTCGTCAGAAATTTGAGTAACGCCACTGTGGTTAAACCTAACTCAACTTTCACTCTTTACCTCAAAATTAAAAAATGCACAGGAAGGAAATTTTGGTACGCTAAAACTTGTAAAAATAATAAAAACACGATACCCTACCTCCTTCAATAACACGTTTAACAAGGGGGGTAACTCATAACTCTTTCTAAACTTCTATATCTACATCTACAGGTTACCCCGATCAATATCTATAAGCCTGACTGGGGGGCGCTCTGTTAAAAATGTTAGGTGCTTAGTAAAAAGATAAAAGCTTACAGATAAAAGAGTGTAAGGTTAAAACATACCAAGGGGGAGTAGATTTTAAGCAGCTGTCACCAGCCTGTCCTTAATGACATTTAGGCTGAAAATGGATTTGACCTATTCCAATATTTTAGAGTTCTACGAAAGAAGGAGCTTAGGTGATACTGGGGACGGAACTGGGGGATCAGGAAGTTCAGATTTCTAGTTGAGAGTAGTGGTTATGATCATCATAAACAAGGTTGTACTGGATTTTGTAGAAGAATATAAGAGATGACTGGAGTCTGTGGGTTTCTAAGGAAAGCCAACCAAGGTTATTTAACATCTGTGTAACACTACTTTGGAAGTCATAATTGTTGCAAACATATCAAGCCGCAGCTCTTTGTACACTTTCAACTTTGTAGGTTAGGTGTTTCTGCCAAGGGTGCCATATTACATTACAGTACTGTAGTTGAGGTCTTGCATAAGTTACATAGGTTGTTGTTTTGACGTTTCTCTGGATAAATCTTAAGTGGTATCTACGGTTAAATTGTTTTTAAATCGGATATATATTTTTTGAAACTCTAATGCCAAAGTCCCACTGGGAAAAATCATCAGCATCAGCAATGTGAAAATACAATATAGGCCCGTAGGCTAAGGGGTATCTACGGTATTTTTTTAAACTCTTCTGTAATGTCATCTACTTTTTAAGTATCATTTTATGAAACAAATTCTTCTTAGGATAGGAAATGCCGTTTGTGTCCACTCAATGACCTAGGGGATGAAATGCACTATCTACTTAAATGCCCATTTTTTAAACCACATAGAGATAAGTTTATCCCCAAATATTTTACAAGATATGTAAACACAATGAAGTTTAATGAATTAATGACAACGAAAAATAGCAAAATATTATTCCAACTAGGTCAATTTATGAAAATTCTGGTACATCATATGGCGTTCAGGGAAAATGGCGAGATGTAAACTGATTTAAGTACTGCCGACGCTTTAAGGCATATTTGTTCTTAATGAAACTAGTTAAATTCAGTATTAATAGTAACTAGATTTGCATACTGCAAATGCACCGGTTTTCGTGATGATCAACAGTTTCAAACCTGATCAGCCAAGTTAAAATACCAGAAAAACAACAAAATGCAAAATGCTTTATATATCTTAGTGATTTTCTTCATTGGTGAATTCAGCTGTGACCAAAACTTAAATTAAAGGCATCTCCAAAGGAATGTGATGTCCCACTGAGCCAGGCCCCCATCTGCTGTGATCAGACCTGTTAATATCTGGTCATCACTGCAGGGAGTCTTTAACCAATACAGTAGCTATGTGTGTAAAACCTCTGATGGGTTGATGCATAACTAAATTACCTGCTACAATGGAAGTGAGATAGTAGGCTAGTTTTACACATACATTCATGACCTGTTACATCCCAACTTAAAGAGCAAAGATAGCAGAGCAGAGTTCTAATTATAGAACATAGGTATCCAGTGAAGCACATTCTGTCAAATTTTCTCAGTTTTTATTCTGGGTCATGTATTTAAATTCTCTATAAATTCATCAATTCTCGACAGATTTGCAAAATTCTTTTTTTGTTGACGAGGTAAGACATTCTTTTTTCCAATGATGACAAAATATATCACACATTTAAACTTTAAAGGCTTTGAAATCAGTTCAAAGTATGACCAAACTTCAAACTGCCACCAAACAACCAAATCAACCCCGATCTGAAAAAACTAAATTTCTTCAAAAAGTACTCTTTAGAGGCTTTTGATTTTACCCATATTCTTTCGATAAAATATTTTTAGATTTTGAGATATTTAAGGTCAAAGAAAAAACCAATAATCGCAATATGACCTTGACCTTTGCATTTTTTGAAATTTTGAAACTGCGAAGTCCTTTGAAACAACAAACAATACAATCTGTGAAAATTTCATAAAGATTGATTAAAAAATAATGGCAGAATCATCAAAAAACTAAAAAA
>CM037780.1:60005282-60055282 GCA_021229015.1 Solen grandis
ATGCCTATTCTCAAAAAAAAAAATTCCTCCATATTTTAGTGCACTTTGACCGCTTATTGAAAGCCATTTTATGCATTTTCTGAAATCGCCACCCCATATATTTTGTGCGCAAAGATCTTCGGAATCAATTTCAAAAAACAGAATGAGCGTATCTAATCTCTAACAAAAATGGGCATGTTTTTCGTGGACACACCCTAATTTGCCAGATTTTTTCAAAGATTCAAACATTCAACCTCTACTAGCTCAAAATTTTCAAAGATATGGATATTGCCACTCATCATATTTAAAGGGGCAGTTGACAGAGAACAGAATGCAAAAAACTGCATACAAATAAAATGTCAAATGACAGAGTTATCGGCAATTATATGTTTTGATGCTAAACGCCACCTAGCGGCAAAACTTAGTACTAAAATAAAAAACAAACTTAATGGTGCACAACTTCAGATACATGTGAGTATGCATGGAAATTTTCATATTTGTAGCACTTCTAATCATGCCGCAACAGCGGCCACAAAAAAAGTGCAAAGAATAATAATAATGGAAAAAAAAAAAAGGGAAAAAGAAACACAAGAAGAACAGTAGGTTTTCGCGGCTGCGTTGCAGTCCACGAAAACCTAATCAAAAACAACAAATAAACAACACTTACCTCCCTTTTCATTTTACTAGTCCATTCACTATAATAACGTGGAACTCTTGATACAAACATGAAGTGCTTCACAACACTGGATTGTCACGGTCAACAACACGAAACTGACACTTTATAAACATGATTGGTTTTGTCGAAATATAACTGTGGTTTTATATAATTACAACCAAACATCTTACACCTAATTAAAACTGAAAACTATATACTTGATTAACTGGCAATTTGTTGCGACTTACATTTTGTCAGGATATGTCATCTTTGTTTTGTTTTAATTATTTGTATTTTTCTTCTTCTCGATGCTCCTTTTTGAAAACAACGCTAGCGCACTGTTGTTAGTCTGATTATTGCCAATAAGAATCACATTTTTTTTTCTATTCTACTACATTTTCAGTCTAATGTCAATGTATTTTAATTATCTCACTTCTCTCTCCCCCCCCCCATTAATTGCATTAATTGTTCAGTTCTTTTTTTGTATTTTTTCTTTTCTGTCAATTTGTGACAAGTCGTTTATAATGTAAAAAGTGTGTGTGGGACAGAATCCTTCTGTATATGAAAAGAGATTGTTCACATGCCTTTACTGTATTGTACATGTAAACTGTGAAAAATAAAATATATTGACTTGACTTTTCTTGACTCTTAACTAACTCCTAAATATTTTTTCCTGAAAGGAATAAATACAAACAGTATGTCGATACATCATGTTCACTTTTTCAATATTTACAAATATAATAATCTAGGTGTATTTTAAATTTATATAAAAAAAAAGAAATGAAAGACAGTGTATATGTAGAATAAGTTCACTAATTCATAACAAATCTGGGTGATAAGTGATTGAGCAATGTTACTGATAAGTCAATGAATACGTAATACTAATGCACAGGAAACACAATGTATGTGCAAAATAAAACGGATATTTAAGATTTTATGTTAAATATCAAAATCTATTAAATGATTGCTGAATATTGTTTGTTTTTTCACCAAAATGTTTCAGTCAAAAAAAAAACAAACAAAAAATATACAAAAAATCGACACCCTGAATGGGCCCATATGCACCTTCTGCAACCGTCCGACCCTAAAAAGTGTGCCTAGTATATTTTTATCCTGGGAAGTCTCAGAAGCATATATTTTCTTCCATATTTTTGACAAAATATGTTTAAAATAAAATTTTTTTTATCAGTCTTAAACAAAAACTGTCTTTTTACACTGTTGAGTCCCAAACTGATGATTATTCAAAGCATTCACTAACTGATAAAGCCTTTTTTTTGGGGGGGGGGGGGATCCAGAAAACACTTATTTAATGTTTTACGCCAGTTACTGATTGAAAATGCGCGAGAAACTCATATTTCTTACCCTATCCCCAAATACCGAAAGGAGTAATGCCCTTTCAGTAATATCAGTGTTACTTTTTTTTTTTTTTTTTGAAATTATATCGCTCAAAGCTTAAGGCTCAGTCCCACTTGGCATTTTTTTGCCACGGGGATGTACTCCCGATGAGCCTTGAGAGGCGTCGGGAACAGAATCCCCGGAAAACTCAGAGAGCATCGCGAGCCATGTAAAATCACCGGGAGAACTTCACTGATTGTGATTGCATTGAAAATTTTCTCGATGTGTTCCCGATGTTTTATCGGGAAAACATTCACGGAGCTTCCGGGAAATATTTTTTTCCTCCGAGGAATCCCCTAAGCTTCGGTAATGTTTCACAGAAGTAGGGGGAGGGGGGCGGTTGGCATCGGGATATTCGAAGGTTCCGCGACCTTTCTGTGACACATTTCAGATCTTATGGTTGAATCTCAGAATATTTGCAAAAACTTCGACAAACGCACTCTGAAATTTAATGCTGTTATGGTAAATTTTAGACTGAGACGGTCAAAAAGGCCATGGGATATTGCTTGGGGCATCCTCATAACCCCCAAAAGTCTTACCCTGATTTTGTCTTTTAATTCCTCATAATTTCTATAATTTTTCCCGAAGCAACTAGAATGGTTCGCAAGTATTCAACTATACATCCCCTAATCTACGGGGATATTCCTCTGATGATGTTTCAAATTCGTTGAAGCTCCGGGACACCTTCGCCGATCATCGGAGAAGGTCCCCCGGAGCTTTCCCGAACATCGGGAGCCATTCCCGATAATACAAGGCATTGTACCATAGCCGAAACACTAGTGAACGTTAAACGGATCACTCCCAAAGCCTAATCAGTGACATTTCTCATGGGACTGCTCCGTCAAACATCGGATGCCATCGGGAGAAAATTTGTGTATATCCACATCGCCGATGAGTTTTCTTCAGTGGGACCTAGTCATTAATTCCATGGCCTTCAAATTTAAAAAAAAATATATATATATATATATATATATATATATATATATATCGGAGTTAAAAAAAAACACGAAAACTTACACTTTTAATCCCAGATACCCTTCAGAATACATCTCCATCACACTAAAATCATTTTTTTTTTCATGGGGAGATGCCCCCGGACCCCTTAGCACTCCCATCACATATCACATTCAGACTTTGCACCCTCCCCAGCGCAAAAAGTCTGAATCCGGGCCTGCATTGCCATCTATTATTGTGCGTTTCTTGTATTATATTTGCTTGCTATTTATTTGAAAACATATATCTGTTAAGTCTTATTGCCTGTAAGAAAGAGAGAAAGTGAGACAACGTGCTTATTGAAACAAACTTTGTGTTCATCCGTTTTTGTTATGACCATGTTAACGCTTTTATGACAGGATTTACGGCATCGTTTGAAATTTGAATAAATGCTACTTTAGTGCATTTAAAACATGTTCTCTCAGCGGTATGTACTTTGATTTATACCGTGGTTACGAACGTGCCCCAAAGTTGCCCGGCGTCCACGTTTCATCCGTAGAAAGCCTTGACAGAACGTAAGAAACGTGTCAGATCTGGATCTGAACGTGAGAAACGTACTGGAGCCCATCAGAACGAGGCGGACCGGGAGGGGACGTACTGGCATCCGTGGTAGACCGCGGACCGAAACGTAGTGCGCCTTGTTGCCACCGGGGCTCAGTCCTTTTCCCCTCCACGGCTCGTCACGGATATATCTAAGAAAAACTTGACAGGACTTAACACAACTTGTTTGCCGGGATAAAAATGACCAAAGTCCTACGGCGCACTACATTTCGCTAAAGCCGCCGGGAACATGACTTGACTTGACTATTTGAGTTTACCGTCGCTTCGACAGTATTTCAGTCATATAGCGACGTCCAGCTAATTACAGGTGGAGGAAGACCCCGAATGCACGGAGGCATTCGGGTAGATCCACCGACCAACCGCAAGTCAGCTGGAAGGCTTCCTCACATGAAAATCTGAATGACCCTGCCGGGATTCGAACCCACGCGGTGAGTGAGTGTTAAAGTCAGCGAGTTTACCCTCTCGGCAACGGAGGCTCCCTATTAACCAAGATTAGATTAGTTCAAGAAATAGGTCAAAATCCCATTTTATACAGCTTATGCCGAAAATTGCTGCTTAAGCATCATAATATCACGGCGTAAAAAGAAAAATGTGTACTTAAATATGCGTATGGATGCAGGTTGTTGTTGTTGTTATCCTGAAAAAATGGCGGGAATTTGGAGCACGTGTTTGTCTTAATACTAGGCGCATCCATTAAAAAGGGGCATCAATCATATTCTTATTCGCGCTAGCCTATAAACAACTACTTAAATAAATACTTTATCTTGAACTTAAACCTTCCACACTTTGCATTATACCAGCAGATTCTATTGCAAAGTTTCATTATGCTGTTGCTGTTGTTCTTTTTCCCGGACAGCATTCAGATCGGCAGTTTAAAATGCAAAATAATTTGCACAATTCACACGTACTATAACAATAAAGCAGTTAGCTCTCTTCGCACTATTGAGCCATTCAACACCTAGGTCAACTTTTAATTACAGGACTTTTTGCGAGTAAAAAAAGCATGACTTTGTTATAAAATAATTGTTTAGTTCTGATTTTACTGTATTTTTACACGTTCCATAACAGGAATCAAAACTGTAAGCTGACCAATATATTTATTGGTTCGAAACAATAGTTGGCGAAAAGACTTGATTTGAATATTGCTTCCACTATTGTTGTGCCGCTTTTTCTGGTATAACGGACACCGTGTATTAATGGGGATTCTAAAATAGAATGAAAGAGATGATCACTTTTTATGTCCAGTCTTTATTTGTTTTCACTTCGGTCAGTGGAGAATACTCATATTTTATAAAAATAAAAGAAAATGAAAAATGTAATCCGATATCAAGTAATGTGTATGAGCTCGAATGGTTACATGATTAATAAACGTTATATAAAACGTATTTAGAAACCAAACGTATTTTCCTTTTTTATTTAACAATTTAAACTCGACATGTATGACTGTATGAATTAATCATACACCATAATACAAGAACTACAAATTTAAACATTACCAAAAAGTACAATTACGGATCTTTTTGACTATTACTCGCATGAGAAATAATTCGTGCTCATATATTTTCTAAGACGTGCATACAATTCAAAGATTAAACATAATAAACTATACTTATAATCCGAACGGTTCAATTAGATATTCTACTCAGTAATCTAAATTCAATGTTACTAAACAGTTTTCCAACTTATACACATTTTACATATCAATATGATTGTTTCCCTCATCGCATACTTAACATTTTTTTCTTATGTATTCTGAATGCGCAATTATTATTTAACTATTTTTTTCCGTAACACTATCAAATTATCATTTACATAATATCTCATTTTACCAAAAAGGTGTTCAAGAATATCAACATGTATTTACACATAAAAATAAGAACATACCATAGTAATTACCTAAAAGTTTATAAAGAAAATCAACCTATATAATAACTACAGACAAAAATAAGAAGATAATGTAGTAAGAAATTAACCATACATTTCTAAAGAAAATATAAGTATAAAAACTTACCTAAAATAGAATGAAAGAGATGATCACTTTTTATGTCCAGCCTTTATTTGTTTTCACTTCGGTCAGTAGAGGATGACCAGCCGGACAGCGATCATCTTAAATGCAATTTCCTGAATATCTCGTGGCCAGTAAAATCGTTTCGAGAATTCGAAAATAACCGATCAGGATTCATTTTTAGAAGTTCATTACGTATGTTTCGGTTTTTCACATCAAAAGAAATGTATATTAGTTAATCAAAGGGACAGCCGCTTCCACCTACTGTGGTGCGAAACCATCTAGACCGACGTCTGTAGTGACCGGGTGTTCTACCGTGTCATATCACGATTAGTAACTCTGTGATAATATGGATAGAAGCTTACTCTAGCTTGTAATTTTTTTTGCGATTAGATACTGGCCCTAATTGTGATCTTATAGTACCCAATATTTCAAATTTAAACTTCAAACTAAGTATGTATTTATTTACATATTTATGCTCTAATTAATTTTTACATATTTATTTATTACGTCATATCCCTACTGCATAACACTATTGAGCATTCCACTTCTGTGACAATGCGGGAAGCAATAGGTCACGTCCTCCTCTACTGATTTACCCTGTCACTGAGTGGTCAATTTAAATCAGCGTATTATACCGGGTATTGCCGATCTGGTGAATTATTATACATGTGCATGAGAAATGTGAGTCTAGATACTGGTACTGCGTTATGGAATGATATTTAAGCAAAAATTACATCATGCTTGGAGACTATATATCATTATGTTTGATCACATCGTCATTTTGCTTGGTGTTATCCTTGCTTGATATCGATGAATGCGTTTTGATAAGAGCATTATGTGCAGTGACATTCGCATCCTGCTTGATTGCAAAGTGCTTCGCTGCCTTCCATTGTCCTTGGTTACCAGGAAATCGTGCTTTGTGATATTCAAGCAACACCATGCGTGCTGATGTCGTTCACTGCTTCTTGACAATTGCATCAATGCTTGGTGATAATGACATTCCGCTTCGTTTCAAACCGTCTTATGGCAATCAGTTTCACTGACAGGTTTGAAAGTTGAGATTGTAGAGTAACCCGTTGATATTGAATGGTATGTGATTCGAATACCGGTGGAAGCTTACCGTTTCCGCTTCTGTTACACATGTTTAATGATGGCCCCTACCCTGTAGTTGATACTATTTACATGTAATTTGATACTGACCGGTCCCGGTGGGCGAGTGATTAGAGCATCCGCCCTGAAATCGGGTGGAGTGGGGTCGAGGGTTGGATCCACGGCCGCGATATACCAAAGTCATTAAAATGTATTGGTATAGTTCCCTTTCTTGGTGCTCAGCATATAAGGGTAGTTCCAGAAGTGGTTGGTAATGTAAATTAATATTGCAGTGCGGCAGCGCTGTGTGTCTCAAAGACATAGTCTCTAAAAGCCTGAAATTTTTTCGGCGGGATGTCAAATCCTATAAATAACACACTTTAATATTGAAGTATGAAATGGAATTAAATATATACCGGTATATGAAAAAAATAAATGTGTTAAAATATAACCTTTACATTTCCGTAGCTCCAATTTTCAGAATTTTTAGCTAGATTGTTCTGTGACAGCACACATTTCTGTATCGAAAACATTTCGGGGCTACTTTTAGACTTAAATTTCCCTCCTTTCGAGATATAGTTCCAAATTAGGTTTTCTGTCTTTTCACAAAGTGTTGTTATGTTTATTTAAATACGACTCCATTACTGAACTGAAATGTGAAAGAAAGATATAAACTTAATGCGCAAGTGAGTTAATGACATTTGTAATTCGGAAATTAGGAGATATTTGAACCTTCTCTTGCTGGATTTCATCTTTTGAAATTTCCTATAAATAAATGTATACAAATTCGTGCTGCATATAAGGGTAGTTACAGGGACTAGTTGGCCTGGTGTCAGGATAATGTGACTGGGTGTGGTATCGGCGTGATACTACAGTGTGACAGCATTATATTTGTCTCAAGTAGATATCGTCTCCAATTGACTGAAATATTGTCGGTGGGACGTTAAACCCAACAAGCAAACAAACACAACTGTGGACTACCTACATAGATCAATTAATATGCTTTCATTACGCAGCCTCTGTAAAGGGAAGATCATCGATTCGAATCATTTTAATATTAGATATTAATTTCAATTAACCTATACTAAATAAATAAAATCAAATAAAAATATACTAGACATAGATAAAAACAAGAAAGTCAGTAGAACTGACAGATGCTCCCCGAAGAACGTCATTGTTACAAATAAGGCCTTGGTCAATGGGTGGAAGGATATGTTGAAATCCCCATTCCTAAATCATATCTATTCGCCTCATCAGATGAGATGTTTTACCAACTCTAATTTGGAGACTTAGTAACAGTTTACTATTTAATATGATAATACGTGTTACTCATCAGATCTTTCAGTGATTTTTTTTAAGTTTTTATACTACTAAAAATTAAGTCATACATTTCAATGTGTGATCATATCAAAGAGGTTAACCAACACTCTTGACATATGACTGGATATTTGAAATAGTGTATAATGGCCTAAACAACAATTAGCTGACATGATTATGATTGACATTACTAGCTTATTGAATTTTGTGGGGTTTTGTTTAAATGATATCTCCTGTTAAATTAGGCAAATGACATGAATATTAGTCAACAACATGGTAGTAGGGGCCATAACTCTCTTAAAAATTGAGGAACCAGGTCACGTCGACGATATGCGTATCTACTCTTGGTAATAAAGCTTCCCATAAAGTTTCATTGAATTCAAGCCATTAGTTCCTGAGAAATAGCCCGGACAAGAATCATGCAACATGAACTATAGGCCAAAAAGTCAAGGGGCCATAACTCTGTGAAAAATTGAGGAACCAGGTCACGCCAACGATATGTGTATCTACTCTTGGTGATAAAGCTTCCCATAAAGTTTCATTGAATTCAAGCCATTAGTTCCTGAGAAATAGCCCGGACAAGAATCATGCAATATGTACTATAGGCCAAAAAGTCAATGGGCCTTAACTCTTTGAAAAATTTAGGAATCTGGTCATGCTGACGATATGCGCATCTCCTCTTGGTAATAAAGCTTCCCATAAAGTTTCATTGAATTCAAGCCATTAGTTCCTGAGAAATAGCCCAGACAAGAATCATGCAATATGTACTATAGGCCAAAAGGTCAAGGGGCCATAACTCTGTGAAAAATTGAGGAACCAGGTCAAGCCGACGATATGCGTATCTACTCTTGGTGATAAAGCTTCCCATAAAGTTTTGTTGAATTCAAGCCATTAGTTCCTGAGAAATAGCCCGGACAAGAATCATGCAATATGTACTATAGGCCGAAAAGTCAATGGGCCATAACTCTGTGAAAAATTGAGGAACCAGGTCAAGCCGACGATATGCGTATCTACTCTTGGTGATAAAGCTTCCCATAAAGTTTTGTTGAATTCAAGCCATTAGTTCCTGAGAAATAGCCCGGACAAGAATCATGCAATATGTACTATAGGCCGAAAAGTCAATGGGCCATAACTCTGTGAAAAATTGAGGAACCGGTCAGCCGACGATATGCGATCTCTCTTGGTATAAAGCTTCCCATAAAGTTTTGTTGAATTCAAGCCATTAATTCCAAATAGCCCGGACAAGAAATGCAATATGAACTATAGGCCAAAAAGTCAAGGGGCCTTAACTCTGTGAAAAATTTAGGAATCGGGTCATGCTGACGATATGCGCATCTCCTCTTGGTAATAAAGCTTCCCATAAAGTTTCGTTGAATTCAAGCCATTAGTTCCTGAGAAATAGTCCGGACAAGGAAAGTGTGACGGACGGACGGACGGACGAACGGACGGACGAAGCGGCGACTATATGCGTCACCTTCGGTGAGCATAAAAAGTGAGAGTGAGTTGTTTTATATTTGCTTCCTTTGATGAAAATACACAAATTTGTGTATATTTTGTCAACTGTATGGAATACAGAGAGAGAGGGGGGGGGGGGGGAATGTGCTTATCGTAAGCAGTCCATTAAAACACATTTCTATATTTTTGTTGATCATGTGACCTAGAAATATGGCGGACATACATTTTCTTTGAGCTCTAATCGTGTCAAGAAAAATGAAATTTAACATACATATGTGCATTTAATCATCTATTGGAAGCGCTGGAAATTAGCATAAATATTCATGGGATTGGATTATTAATTTATATTTTCGAAGCGCAGTGGGATTTTTGTAATAGAGGGTGATCTTCATTGTTTCATTGTTGTGAATTCGCGGGGATAGTGGCCATTTTGGCTGGACATTGTTATCGGAGCGGTGATCAGCTATGTAAATGGAGACAGCATCGAAATCAAAAGGGAAGAAAAAGAAAAAAAGGACTTATCTAAATCCCCAGGCAGTTATGGACAAACTTGAATCAATTGATATTCGATTACGCAAGCTTGATACCATAGAAAACCAAACGGTAAACCTTACCCAGAAAATCACCTCGATAGAAACTCGAGTCTCATCACTGGAAACTAAACTGACAGAGTCAAACATGAAGCTAACCGAGATTGAAACAAGCAGAAACTATGACTCTCAAACATGTGAAGAAACCCAACGCCAACAAACGGAAATTGAAAAATCATTAAGATCTGAAAAAGATCGAAATTCTAAAATTTCAAAAAAAATGTGACGAGGTGATGTGCGAAAACCAAAAATTATCCGAAGAAATTGTCGATCTACAAGCTCGATCAATGCGTGATAATTTACTTTTCTTTAATTTTGATGAATGTGAATCTTTCGAGGGGCAAAAAATGAGGATTGTTGCACGAAGCTATTGGAATTTTGTGAATCCAAGCTGGACATGCCGAATGCGAAAAATACTATGAAAATTGATCGTGCACACCGTTTAGGCAAGTACATAACGGGGAAAAAAAGGCCTATTGTTGCAAAATTTAACATCTATCGTGACAAACAGGAAATAAAACAAAAAGTCCACGAGAGACGCGATTCAATCGGTGTTAAAGTCGGTGATCAGTATCCTAAGATCATCCAGGAATGGAGGAAACAGTTGATCCCTGAACTGGTTCGAGCGAGAGAGGCCAATCGTGAAGCGGTACTCCGCTATGATAAACGTCGTCTACATCGAGCTGTACCCGATGCAGGAGGCGCACGTGCCTGAGGGGACGACGGAAAGCAGTTACGTTTTGTACTGTGGAATGTACAGGGAATTGTTAACAAACTCAATGATGTTGATTTTCTAAATACTATACGCCATTATGATGTTCTTCTTTTCACTGGCACATGGAACTTTTAAATATTAAAATAGATGGGTATTGCTCATTCTCATGTCATAGACCAAAATGTAATCGAAGAGCTAAGCGTTACAGCGGAGGTATTATAATATACTTTAAAGAATGTCTTTCAAATAAAATTGACATTGTTTCGATAAATAATAAGGGTATCCTTTGGATTAAGCTGAAAAAAGAACATTTTGGTTCAGAGAATGACATTTATATTTGTACATGCCACCCGAGGATTCCAATGTTTATAGAAACATAAACTCTGATTTATTTCAGTATGATTAAGTAATGATATCAGAAAATATACTGATCTAGGTGACGTATATTTAACGGGAGATTTTAATGCACGGACAGGTGACCAGTCAGATATAGTTGAACAAACTAATCTAAACCGGTATGTTGATTTACCTGAAGACATCTCTATCGTGCCATTCATTTAACTATTTGGGCATTAAATTTTATTACACCTGTAATATGAAAGAGGCAATAAAATCTCTTTCAGATCAGGCCTTAAGGGCTTACAATAGCTTGTTTTCAATATTTGACAAAGTAAGTTTAAATATAAAGACAAAACTTTCTCTTTTTTGATTCTCTTGTTATGCCAATTCTACTCTATGGGTCTGAAGTGTGGGGAATTTATAATTTCAAAGAGATAGATAAACTTCATTTAAAATTCTGTAAACGTATATTAGGTGTCAAGCAACAAACTCCAAATGTAGCGGTATATGGGGAATTAGGCAGAATGCCTTTAAATGAAATAGTTAAGGAAAGATCACTTAGATATTGGACCAAAATTTTAAGAAATCCACATTTACCGATTTTTATAATCTTAAACGAACAAATAAATGGATCAAATCAACACACCTGAGGTCACCGCATAAAAGGGTTTTTAGATAAATTGGGATTTGGATACATATGGAATAATTACAATGCTATGCCTTTATCAAATTTTACTTTCAAGCAGAGAATGCATTTTCAAATACAAAATAAGGAAATTTTTTTTCTTTGGAAATTGAATTCGGTGATTTTAAACATGAACGTAAATGTAGAGTTTGTAATAGTAACACGACTGAATCGGAATATCATTTCTTGCTTTGCTGTCCAGTATATGATAACTTAAGACAAAAATATTTAGGTAACAGATACTCGTCATGGCCGACCATACAAAAATTCATTAGCATTATGTCGTCAGAAAATAAAAATTTGATACTCAATACAGCGAAATTTATTAATGAAGCATCTCAGATAAGAAAACAATCCCTTGAAATTATTAACTGCTCCATAACCATATTTAATAATATACATATATCTGTTTATTGAATTTAATTACCTAGGTTTATAATCGATGTTTGTTAATTAACTGTCTAATTTTGTGCTATTGCTTAATAACATTTTATATATTTTTTTTTATATGGAAATGTATGTTTGTGTCTTGGTCATGTGTAAATGTATTGTTTTGTAAATGGCCAAAGGCATTGTATTATGCTGATTTGCCAATAAACTGAAAGATATATTTTTGTTACGACCTTATTTACACAAGTCAAAGCGGGTTAATAACTTTTGGTTAATTGGCGTGGCATGAACATTTAATATTCGTTTATTTAATTTACTATGATATACGAAATAAATACATCATTAAAAATGCCCCGGAGTCGGGATGTCTTGGGTTCGATCCTCGGCCGCAACATACCAAAGTCATAGAGAAATGGTAATGGTACTACTCCCTTGCTTCGAGCTCAGCATGTAGGGGTAATTCTGGAACGGGTTTTCCCGTTGTCAGGATAATTCGAATTCGACTTGGTGTGATATCATGACATATGTCTACAGCGTGATACTGCAGTGTGGCAGCACTGTATCTGTCTCAAGCAGACATAGTCTCCAAATATTTGAAATGCTCCGCTGGACATAAAACCCAGTAAATAAACAAATATTAACATTAAAAACATCGTTCTTTCAGCTCTTCTGCGCTTTGATTTGAAAGTGACTTTTGTTGATAAAATGAGGCGTAACACAATATGGCTTACATCATGCGTCGTTGCATTATGCTTGATGCTTGGTGATATCCTTTATGGCATGGTGCGTGTGGGTTAGCGTTAGTTTAATGTTGGATAGGTTGTTAGAACAATGTTATCGAATATATTGGTACTTCAAGTTCAGCAATCATACACAAGACAGTAAAGATTTTAGAAGGCACGAAACACAATGAAACTATCTTCATAGACAATGCCGTTGTCACAAAGCACAATGACATTGCCACTTAGCGTAATGACATGATCATCAAGCACAATGTCGTTCCCCTAAAGCATAATGTCATTATCACCAAGCACAATGTAATTTTTGCTTAAATATCATTCCATACTGTGTCTTAAATATCATTCCATACTGTGTCATTATCTCCCGAATGTATGTCTTTGTTTCAGCAAGTAGCTGATTACTATTCATGAAAACGGAGTCCATGTATGCGATTAATTTATGATGACGGAATAGACCGTGTGTTCCAATGATGTATCTCAGCTGGGATAAACATCCATACGAACAGACATAGCTAAGAACTACGAAAGAAGTTGTGATAATTAACCGAAAACTTTAACAAATTTATGCATCAATTTATGCAAATTAATCTATGCATTTTTTTATTCATGTTAAGTGAAAAAAATTATCATGAAAGAATAAATTCTTAAATATATGTTATCAATAATTGTATTTGCATGAATATTTTAATATATATAGACATAACATAGCACTATGTAATATTCATGTGTGTTTTTGCCATTTGTCATACATAGTACATGTATGAAAAAATGATAAAAAGTCAAATAGTCGTGTTACAATGCTCTACCCCTTTTCACTCAGTAAAGCAATTTTCACACATTATCACTTACCAAATCTTATCACTCTCCCAACCTTAAATTTGGTCCAAAATAAATCAAAGTTTGGAAATTGAAAAAACACACCGACATTAGCTATTATTACGAATGTCTGGCCATCTCGACTCGTCATGATTTAATCTCAGTGACTTGATTTGATACTAAAATGCAACCAAAACAACGATGGTATTTTAAATTACGCCATTCTACAGGAATAACTCAACATTTTTGCTCATTTTTCTCAGCCGGAGCCATTCACTGACGTCACACAATTTACTTTGTCAGAGGATGTCACTCTTACTTTTACTACAAACATGGCGAAATACGAAACAAGTAAGAGTAACATCCCCTGATGAGGTATACCAAGTTGTTTAAATATTTAATTATTAGAATAGCAACATATGGAACGTTTTGTAGCAGGAATGGGTTAACAGAATGATAATTCACATTTGGATTCTACGTTGGACATTTTACTATGTATAATTTACCTGAGAAATCATTATTTAGTACATGCATGCTTACAGTTACTTTTTAACCCATGTGGTTGGTATGCTTTTATAGGTATATCGTGTACTGAATTCAATTTCTTATTACTCCTCTTTCATGATATTTCATTGAATACTCATTAGTTTCTCATGCAAAATGTGATGTATCAGTTTTGGCTGGAGATTTTGCTACATAAAGCTTTTTGCTTTAAATCATACTGGTCAGACTAAGCAGAGACGTATAAACAGAGACTGGTAGCTATTCTTTCCCCATATAGATTTTTTGAACAACGAAATTTCAACGAGACCCGAGCGAGATAAAATAATATAGTATTTATATGGTCATTTTGTTTAGCTAAAATCAGTAGGTTTACTTAAAGTAATAAACAATCCACATTTTGTGCCTTTATTGATTTTCGCAAAGCGTTTGATTCAATTGACAGGAATCTGCTGTGGCAGAAGCTATCCAATATAGGCATGTCTACCAAAATGCTCTTGGCAGTGAGGTCATTATACAATAATACAACTTCATGTGTGCGTGTAAATGGCTACCTTTCTGAGTGGTTTAATGTCAATACTGGTGTCCGTCAAGGCTGTTCTTTGTCTACAATACTGTTTAACTTATACATAAATGATTTAGCTGTATCAATTAAAAGTTTAAAAAAGGTGTTAATGTTGAGAATGGTAAAATATGTATACTTCTATACGCTGATGACATTGTGCTGATTGCAGAAAATGAGTATGATTTACAACACATGTTATCATGTCTTAATGAGTGGTGTAACCTGAATGGTATGTGTGTAAATGCTGATAAAAGTAATGTTGTACATTTTAGACAGTATTCTGTACAAAGATCAGACTTTGTTTTTAAATGTGGCAATTATGCCATAAGTTATTCTGATAGATATATGTACTTGGGTCTTATGTTATCAGAACATTTAAACTATAATATATTTGTTTCACAAAGTGCTGGACGTGCCCTTGGACTCCTCATTGCCAAGTTCAAAAACTGTGGAGGTCTTCCATATGAGGTTTACACAAAGCTCTATAACTCCTGTGTTGTACCTGTAATAACATATGGGGCTCTAATCTGGGGGGTAAAGCAATATTCGTGTATCAACGCTATTCATCACCGTGCTATGAGGGTTTTCCTGGGTACAAGAAAATATACACCTAATGCAGCAGTACAGGGGGAAATGGGTTGGAAGCCCATCTTCATTGAACAATGGAATTCTATCTGTAACCATTGGTTTCGTTGTCTGCATCAAAATGATTCCAGAATTAATAAGATTATTTTCATTTGGGCACTGGATAAAGGTAATGCTAAATGTAGAAACTGGCCTTTTGTTGTTAAAGAGTATCTGATCAGAAATGATTTACATCTGTATATTGATTTGCCCTTTTTCCAGACAAAAACTGCAAGAAGACATGTCAAATGTTATTATGGATAAATATCTTACAGAGTGGAATGTTAACTTACAAAGAACTGAAAGTGTACGTGGCAGTGGGCGTAATAAACTGAGAACTTACAGAACATTTAAACAGTCGCACAAAGTTGAGCATTATTGTAAAATAAATTTACCATTTCCACACAGATCACCTTTTGTAAAGTTGAGATGTGGAGTAACTCCACTTAGGTTGGAAACAGGACGTTATGAAAATTTACAGGAATGTGATAGGCTATGTCCACTATGTTTATCTGCTGTAGAATGTGAATCACATGTTTTATTAAAATGTCCAACCTATTTAGAAGAAAGAAGGGTCTTATTTGATAAAGCTATAAGTATTAACAATACCTTCATAACAATGACTGATGCTGAGAAAATTATGTTTTTATTTACCCACCCGGATATGATTAGAACTGTAGCAAAAACCTGTAGTAATATTCTTAAAGTTAGAAATAACACTTTATACTGTAAATCGTTAAATAAATATTAATTTTTTAATAGCAATTTTAACATAAATTTGCTTTTTATGATAGGTTTATAGTGTCTTAAAGAATGTTATAAATATAGTTTTACAGATACGTAAGGAAAGTTCTGCTGAATCAGTTCAAATTTGCTACACAATATTTTAACCTA
Organism: Solen grandis; assembly: GCA_021229015.1. Taxonomy (NCBI): domain Eukaryota; kingdom Metazoa; phylum Mollusca; class Bivalvia; order Adapedonta; family Solenidae; genus Solen; species Solen grandis. The sequence goes on from CM037780.1 coordinate 60,021,594, forward strand.
TTTCTTACTTCAGAACATCCAGTGAACATTCTCAAACTTTAACAGATTTATTTTATTATTATTATTTTACTATTCATTTAGACACTTTAACGCTGAATTTGTCTTGGTTAGCAGCACTTACATTGCTTCTATATTTGTATATTTGAAGTGAGATGGGTAATACAAATGACATGGCATAATGTTTGTATGGTGAAATCACTTTTCACATACATGAGCACATACATACAGATTAACATAATCATAATCACGCACTTAATTATGGAACAGAATTCGGGCAAAAAATACATTTTGCCTTTTGACATGTCTATTGCTTCATTGGTCTAAGTGACAAGCATATACGGCATTATCGTCGTCTGCGTTATTTGTTTTGTTTTTTTACATTAAACATTCATTATTCATTCACATCATAATAAACTACTGAAAATACATTTGCTTTTATTTCCATTTCATCACCGTATAGCACTGTGTATAGCTAGACAGTCCAGTTTGCATTCGTATTAAAATGGAATTTATATCGTCGGTTTAACGAAACGATGAATGACACATGAAGCTAAGCAAAATAACACATGTACGCAAGCAGAATGACAAATGTCAAAATGTGTACCTAGCATTATGACGTTGGAGGGCGCTTTCCCGGTTTGACTCGGAGCGAGTTCAGTTTACCTACTAGAGTTAACTAGACTTACCAGAGTTGCAATAATTACCCTACGAACTCTGTAGGTTTACGCGAGTTCACCCAGCGAGGTAGGTGGGTAGACTAGAAAGCAATATGGCGGACGGAAAGCATCTAGGCAAATTTATATAAAATTATAAATATCTGTGATATCCTGTCTTTGAATAAGCCTGTAAGTAGCCTTAAAACAAGCTGGCAGCTAATTTATTCAAGAGTCATAAATAAAAGATCTATTGTTTTAATCATGTCTGTTTACAAATTACGTCACAAAGGGTAAACCTTATGCGTTCAGTTGATTTCTAACTAGAGTATATTTATTACGTCATCAATGCGAGTTAACTCGAGTTGTTGTTTTTTTGTTGTTTTTTTTTTTGGGGGGGGGGGGGGGGGGGGGGGGTTAACGTCCCACCGAGAGTATTTCAGTCATTTGGAGACGATGTCTACTTGAGACAGATAGCTGCCACACTGCAGTATCACGCCGTAAACATGTGGCATGATATCACACCCAATCACACTATCCTGACACCAGGCCAACCAGTTCTGCAACTACCCTTAAATATGCTGAGCGCCAAGCAAGGGAGTTTTAACAGTACCATTTTTACGACTTTGGTATGTAACGGCTAGAGATCGAACCCACGACCTCCCGCACTCGAGGCGGACGCTCTATAACTCGAGAAGAACTTTAGTTGGTCAACTGAACTCGCTCTCGGAATTCGAGAGGATCGGCAAAATAAAGTTAGAAACTGTGGCTGTTTTCCAAATTCGAAAAAAATTTTTTTTTTTAAACAAATTGTTTGAAACTGAAAGTAGAACCACTGCTTAAAGACATAATACTTTCCAGTGCTTTTCTAAGTGCAGGCCAAACATTTCAGATATTAATATGAGCTCAGGTTTACAAAGATTAATATTTGAATAATGAACGTCACGCAAAAATTTATATATGAGCACATCTCTTCGATCTACATACTGTTCGTTGTTTCGTAATTCAGTCCCAGATTCAGTCTGAAACCTTTAGTATTGCTGAACATACATTTTATTTTCATTTTTTAAATTATTAATAAGCTTTAATACATATAACAAAAACGTCCCCAAGCTGGATAATAACTCGCAACCTAGCATTGCAGCCAGTGCCATAAAATTCGTATTAATATTACTATAAATCACGTAAAGATATTTTAACGATCTATATATTGAATTAGCGGGCTGTGAGTCCAAGCCCCGGCGGCTACCGACCATGGTTTTGCATGCGAGATTTTTTACTGAGGATATGAGTCTAGTTCTGGTCCTTCCTGAGAGCGATAATAATAATAATGCACAACCTCCAAGCGTTGTTATATCTACCTTTAAAAAAGCTACCATATTTCCCTCAGATACCACTTAGATTGCATCTCCGTCATTCTCCGACTTGTATCCGGGTTAGCAAGCCCCCGGACCACCCCTCCCCAGCACTGACATCAAACATTTGTGTTGAAAAATTCTGAAACCGAGCCAGAGTATCACAAAATATATTTGCTTAAACGAGTTTTATATACTTTATGATAAATATAATTAGTTTTTTTCTTAAAGTCAAACTGTTATACATTTATTATATTTCAGCTCCTGTTATGATCATATGCATATTACGGAGGCATACGATCATCCCGTACTTTCCCGGAGTTCCGAGTATTCAGTTTCCTCCCTTGGGTAAAAACGAAAGGCAGGATTTTAATTCTACGAATTAACTTCTCTTTGATTATTCTAACCCGAAATGAAGCAGCATAGATAGTTTAATGTAAAACAAATGTCACATTGATGGTTGCTCAACAAAACTTTAAAATATAACAGCATTAGATTATGACACATGAAAGCCAAATCATTAACTGATGCAAGATACACAAGAGCATTAATCAGTAGACAGCATTGGTAAAACGCACTTAACATAATACAGCATACCACTTGTCAGTATGGCAAAGGCAGAATGTCACGTGTAAACATGGACTTGTAAGATGGCAAGATGTAATTTTTGCCCTAATTCTGTTCCATACTTAATCACCTGCAAACTTCCAAACTCAACTATATACTCACTGACACACAGCTGCATATTCACCTTATACTCATCTGGCTTTATTACTTTTTAGAGATACGTATGTTGGCATATGTGTTTTAAGTTTTATTATATTTTGTCTCTTATGACTCTCATAGAGTGGCTCTGCATATGTACTTTGTAAATATGTATTATGTTTTAGTGTAATGATGTATGCACTGATGAGACATAAATAAACTATAAATATATATTTAGAAAGTAATTGTTGTTTTTGTAAGCTTCTCCAACGCCCCACCGAAATGCCCGGTACCCGTGTGACAGGACGGCGCGCTCTCGTTAACTCCCGAGGCACGCGATAAAGCACGTTATTTCGGAAAGCTGCCAATCTCTGTTTATAAGTATCTGGTCTAAGGGACCTAAAGGTGAGCTACTTGCCTAATTGTCAAACTGACCATTCTTTCTTCTCTCTTTCTCTATCTCTGTCTAGATATTTAGATGATCTCAAAGCTGGGATATACTTTTTTAATTTTGAATCTTTTAGGGTGATTTTTATCTGCTTTGTAAATATATATGAAAAACATGAAACCTATACAAGAGGCAAATTAAAAGCTGTCCTTGCGCTGGTTCTGTGTTGTGACCTAACTTTAAGTTAATCAAACAAATATATCCGATATTTATTAAGGTCTTCCCATCCTAAAAGTCATATTCCATATCTTCCAACTGGATGGTTATATTTTTATGATACTTTGTCACTTTGAAAACATTCAAAAATAAAAATATTTCATCAAGAGTTTGTTTGGGTTTTTTTAAATTTTTATCTTATTGAGGGAGATGTTAACATTGAAGCCTATGGAAAATATATGTTTAGTTTTCAGGGGAGATAACTCATGGCAACAAAATATTCAAGGGGAGGTTATAAAAGAACTTCTGTCACTTGTAATAACCTGTCATTTTTCCCCCTAAGATTACCATTGTTTGACACTTAAAAAGCTTATATACATGTGTATTGTTAAGGTATATGCATGGATTTGATGGAATTGATCGCTATTAGGATGGGGGGAAGACCTTAAAAAGAATCTGAGTTAGACAGCTCTAACTACATTAGTCCACTTACAGTTTCAAATAAAAAAAGAACTGTAAATTTATTAAAAACCTAGTGCAATAGAACAAACAATTTAATCACAAAATAAAACTATCCCCGAAGCTGTAATTATGTTACGTCAACGAATGACTTTGATGACAAACTGCCAACTCAGCAAAATGAGCATTTTTTTTTAGTAATTCCTGTGGAATGGCGTGATTTAAAATACCATTGGTTTTTCTAGGTGTACTTTTGTATTCTCACTAGAATGCTACCATTTATTATCCAGATCGTATAATTCAACCAAACGGGGGATGGTTGGCGAAAGGGTGTTTCACTCCTTGTTCTTTTTTTTCTTTTGCAGTATACGGGACTCATTTTTACTATACATTTGTATTACTTATTACTGATATAAATTCAAACTCCTGTGCTTTGAAGTACCATAAACTGCTTCCGAAATATTGAAATATGGACAGATTAAGCGTTGTGGGGGTTTCATGATCCGGATGCTATACCTGATAAAAGTCCCCACTTTACGTAGTGGAACAAGGTGTCCCCGCTGGGAAAATGAGAAAGGGACCATTGGACCAATAGGTTGCTCAGTGAATGGCCTCGGTGCACGGGGATTTTATTAACTATAATGGGGACAATCCCATTTCATACCATACCCTGCAAAGCGTATCCGTTGAGATGACCAAGGCTAAACACGCTTAATGCTAACATGATAACCACTCAGTGACAAGCAATGTGATATCTAGATAAGTTTACAAAAACTTCATAAAGCAATCCACAAAGCTGTCCTGCAGGCAGGAAAGATCACTGTGAGAAACCACAGAAAAAATATATGGTTTACATACAATGGATACTTTAAGGCCAGCTTTGATCCCTCGTTCTCGAAAACAGTTTGATAAGATCTTGGGCTAATACATATATCCTTCCTTATCAAGTCGATCCTTACAGCTCAACGTCCTAAAAAATATTGCAGTGCGGTTGAACTTCCATTCACAACTTCTAGTCCTAACCACATTCTGTATTGGAATGTTTGAGACACCACGATACATTAAATCGGGTGCCATAACTCTACTTTGACTCAAAGCGAAAGTTTCAATGCTGGTGAATGACTAATTCATATAGTTTTGTAAAAAAAAACTCGACCCGACCCAGGATCAAGCCTGGTCCGCCGGCGTGCAAGTCCAATGCTCTAACCACTGAGTCAAAGAGTTGACGCAGTTGTCAAAGATTGTATTTGTACCTGTGACGACGCATCGCCACATTCCTGTCTCGACCCGAGACTTGGCATGGGAAACATATGGGTGAGGCAATTCCGGTGTGGCAGTTGACATTATCCCACCGCTGCCACCAATGTAACAAACTCGACCCAGGATCGTACCTGGTCCTCCGGTTGCAAGTCCACCGCTCTAACCACTGAGCCAAAGAGTCGACACCCTGACGCAGTTGTCAGAGATTGTATTTATACATGTGATTACGCATCGTCACATTTTTAGAGACGTGACCATATTTTGTGACGAACAGAAGTTCGGAAAAAGACGGTCATTTGAAAATCTATGCCCCCCACACCCACCAACCAGCCAACAATTGCTTTAAAAGTGGAGTCATAAAATGAGTTTTTGGTAATACATGTATAATCCAATGTATAAATTAAACATGTAATGCATCTTTTTCTTTTAAGCATTCATTGGTGTCTGGTATGCAGTTATCCCTTTATCCAAATTATGCACAGTCTAATGCAAGGATACTTGTGGTGAGGTCGGACTATTTTCTTTAAATATTTTGAATTGTGATATATAAAAAACAAAGGCTAACACAACACAATCAGTTACAATCCAGTACTGAACGATATATAAACAAGAGGACCAAAATGGCCCTGAAGCCGCTCACCTGAGAAACATTGCCTTCATTGCCTGTACAAGTTATTATATTATTGTTTGTTTGTTGTGTTTAACGTCTCACCGACAGTATTTCAGTCATTTGGAGACGATGTCTACTTGAGACAGATATAGTGCTGACACACAGCAGTATCACGCCGTAGGCATGTGGTTTGATACCACACCCAGTCGATTTATGCTGACACCGGGCCAACAAGTCCTGCAACTAACTTTATATGCTGAGCGCCAAGCAAGGGAGCTATAACAGTACCATGTTACTATATTATAATATAGTCATACTGAATATAGAATCCAATTAGAAATATAGGAAGATTATTTCAGTTCCACACACTAATCAGTACTTGAGGTCTAAATTTGAAAGTTGTAGCTTAAAAATTCAAAAGAAGGTTATTGGGTCATGGTCAAGGGCATCCAAGGTCACACAAAACTATAACCTTTGCCAAAATTAGAAGGTTATAGCTTAATCAAAGTAGGTAACTGGGTTATTGTCAAGGTCACTGTGGGTCAAAGTTCAATTCATAAAACCAAGCTGCACCTGTGGTCAAAATTTGAAGGCCATAGCTTAAAAATTCAAAAGTATGTATCTGGGTCATAACCAAGGTCATCCATTGACAAAGTTCAATTCCCGAAACAAAACTGTACCCGTTATCCAAAACTGATGGTCATAGCTACCTATATTAATCTATGTAAAAACAAGTGAACATCGGGCGTGTCCAATTTAGATCCCATGGCCATGATTTGAACAAACTTTGTTAAAAACCACTAGACAATGGCACACACCAAATATCTACGCACGCAGCTTTATTATTTCAATAAGATTTTTAAACTTTATAGCCTAAATAAATCAATATAAAATCAAGTGACCCTGGGACAGGCCAATTTTAGCCACAGAGACATGATTTGAACAAACTTGATGCACAAGGCCATGTTACACATAACATATTAAATTCGAAGCTTTGCGGTTTCTGACAATAAGATTTTTTAAATTCTAATATTAGTCTTTATAAGACAAAGTGACCCCTGGGGTGGGGCCAAGTTTGAGAGCCACGACTTGAAAAAACTTGCAAGAGGTCCACTAGGCTATGTTACACACCAAATATCTAAACCTCAAAAGTTTTTTCTATGTAAGTCTATTTAAATCCAAGTAACCCCTGTTGCGGGACAATTTTGACCCCGGGGTCATGATTTGAACAAAAAATGGGAGAGATCCACTAGAAAATGCCACACACAAAATATCTAAGCTCTAGGCCTTGCAGTTTCTGACAAGAAGAGTTTTTCATTTTTTCTCAATGAAAGTCTTTATAACCATGTGACCCCTGGGGAGGAGCCAACTTTAACCCAAAGGCCATGATTTGATCAAACTTGGTTAGACAATGCTACACACACACTCCAGGCCTTGCTGTTTCGGAGAAGAAGATTTTTAAAGATTTCACTTCTAAATCTATTTTTAGGTCCTGTGCCTTGGTTTGCAATGGACCAGAACCATTTGAACTTCATACAAGGAACGTCAAAGGCAAGTTTCATCAAATTTGGCCCAGTTGTTTCAGAGGGGATTTGAAACAATGGTGGACGACGGACATTTATTGATCCTAAAATCTCACCTGAGCTAAAATTACAAAGCAAAGGCATAAAAGTAACATTGATGGAAAAAACACAACTTATCTAAAAGCTCACCGTAATGTTGTACAAAGATGCAGTTTTTGACCCCGTAATACAAATACCCTAGCTCTACGTGGGGTGGGGGCAAGTCGAGTGTACGGTAAGGTGAAGACGTGCTATGGGGTACCCCTTCATTACCGGAGGATTCATTACCGGAGGATTGTATGATATTGCAACTGTCGCCAATCCGAAAAGGGGACTGGGGCTTTTCATACCCACTAGCAGTCCTGACGAAAGAGAAGTCAGAAATATCGTGGTTAGGGGCCACCTTCACTGAAAAAACAACCTGTTCTAAGAATTTGGAAAATATATGCCCGGTATACTTCTAATATATTTTACTTTATTTGGCCACATGAGGCGTGCAGCTAGAACAGACTTTATTTTTAGACAATCTTTTTCTTTTTTTTATCGCCTGCCCCAACGGATATTCCGAGGTGTTCCGATTGTTTAATATCACTGTTTGCAATACGTCGTCCAAATCAATAGCAAACGTATAAAAAGGATAACATGTACTTTCATTTTCAAAAGTGTTCCCAGAAATTATGTATCTTGGATACCTTTTTGGGAAAGTTTAAAGCATGCATCATTTTTGCATGCTGTTCATTTCGTAAAATACATGATTTTCACACTATTAGCAAAAACAGAGTTCATAATGTTTGGCAGTAAAGGAGCAGTTTTATAAATGCTGTACAAGAAAAAATGACATTGCCGGTGATAATATCGAATCTGTTGACACTATAAGACATTTGGGCGCTTACTTAGACGAATCTCTAAAATTCAAAAAACACATTAAAACAAAGTGTAGAACTGCTATGTTGAGTAAATATCTTACCGAAGATGCTACTAAAATTCTACTTCTTTCTTTAGTTATGTCACATCTGGATTACTGCAATGCCACATTGTTTGGAACTGCAGATGTTGACTTATATAAAATGCAACGTATCCAGAATATGTGTACCAAACTGGTCTTCCTACGTTGAAAATAAGAAAGTTCCAAGAAAGCCCGGTTTGATCTCCAACGGTTACCAATCAATGCCCGCATACATTTCAAAATTTCTTTGCTTTATGTATAACTTCTCTGTGGGAAATGCTCCATTTTATCTCAGTGAACTTTTAACCAAACAAACTCCAAAAAGAGTGGGATTACGATCCTCAGACACTGCATAATTGTTATATGTCGTTCCATTTAACAAACGAAAAGCATTTTATGACAGAAGTTTTAGTACTGTAGGCCCAAGTCTTTGGAATCATCAGACAGTCGACATCCTTGGACGTGTTAAAGAAACAGTTGAAAACCCACTATTTTAAGGACTTTTACAAAATGTTTTAATTGCGATGCTTCTTATAATTTATACTGACTTTATACTGGAATAAATACCATATTTTATTATTTAGATAGTATAGTATATTTTTAAATTTTTAAATACCTGTTTTAAATATGTTAAAAACGTTAATTATGTCTTAGAGATTAATAATATTTTTTGTAAATATTTCAAGTTGTGTTGTATATGTCTTATGGATTTTATATTTTATGCATACAATGTAAGACGCCATTGAATATGTATTCATCATAGAAATAGGCGTTTAACCAAATTAAACAGTTTCACTTTACTTTAATCAGGATTTATCGCCCAGGTACAGCTTTAACTAGTGCTTGTCATCTTGAATGACTTGTTTTTTGTTGTTGTTGTTTTTTAAACCATCTTATGTATTAATTACGTAGTTGTTGTTTCTTTGAAATTAAAAGTAATCTCTCATTATTTATATAGAAAATGAGAAGGAAAGTTTAAAGATTGTTTAATTAAATGCGTGTTTGTCATTCTTTACTACTGTCGCAGAGAAGGCCAACACCATTAACAACATCAACAACAATCATAAACAATCCCCCATTAAAAGTTGGGCAAGTCATGTTGCACCCTTTTTAATGAATGTCAAATTCTGACATTTCTTACATTTTTAGGGAAATTCTTTATCAAAGCCATTATTGACTTGATTTGTTCGCTCTGATAAAATATTGTGCAATGTTCTCAAGTTTACGGTGGCATGTAGGTGACATAGTTATTCTTTTTTATGTAGCACTATCTTGAGGGAACGATATCATTAATTATCTTGTGAGAACAAGATAATTATCCTGAAGGAACGAGAAACTTATCTTGAGGGAACAAGATATTATCCTGTGGGAACGACATAATTCACCAATCATAATCGCTTTTTTCCGCGACATTTTGTATCGAAAGAAAATAGAATTTGAATTAAAACACGAGCACAGTTTCTAGTGATTTTCTATGCTCGATAATGACTAATAATAAGGGACCTCGTCCCCTCAAGATAATAGCTTGTTCACGCAAGATATTTTCTTATTCACACAAGATAAATATCTCGTTCCCTCATGATAATATCACCGTCCCCGGTGGCTAGAACGTCCGCCTCAGGTACTGAAGGTCGTGTGTTCGATCCCGAGCCGCGACATACGTCGTAAAAACATGGTACTGTTATAGCCCCTCCCTCCCCCCCACACACACACTTGCTTGGCGCTCAGCATATAAGGGTAGTTGCAGGTCCGGTGGCAGAATAATGTGACTGGGTGTGGTATCATCCCACATGTCTACGGCGAAGATACTGCAATATGGCAGCAAGTAGACATCGTCTCCAAATGACTGAAATACTGTCGGTGGGACGTTAAATCCAACAAACAAACAAGATGATATCTTCTTCCGACAAGATTGTGCTACGTTTAAGAGGACTAAAAGTGGCACTCCCATGCCACCGTACAAGTTCTTGAATAAATACCTGTTAAACCGGTGGATCCGGTTAATTCAATAACATGCTGAAAGGGTAACTTTTTTTACCTGGTAGTTAAAATATCCCATTCAGGAAGAAACTTTAAAAGTCGTAAATTCCAAGGCATGTGCACGTGAGCACGTGTGTCAAGTAGAAACTATTTTTAAACAAGAGGGCCATGATGGCCCTTAATCGCTCACCTGAGAAATATTGCTATCAATGGTTTATAATATGAACATACTTAAAGTGGGACCAATTTTGACACAGGGCCATGATTAAAAACAAACTTTGGTAATGATCCACTAGACAATGCTGCATGCACAATGCCATATGGTTTCTACAAGGTTTTCCCCTTAAGCTTACTGATCTAGCTTTGAAATTAATGGAGCGTGTTCTAGACACCTTAACTTTTGACCTTGTGGTTTCTGAGAAGAAGATTTTCCTTTCTTCCTCTATATAAGCCTATGTAAAATCAAGTGACACCTGGGCCCACACAATTTGGACCCAAGGGCCATGATTTGAACAACTTTGGTAGAGATCCACTAGACAATGGTACAAGCCTTATATCTAAGCTCTAGGCCATGTGGTGTCTGATAAGAAGATTTTTCTAGTTTTTCCCTATATAAGCCTTTGTAAAATAAAATGACCCCTGGAGCGAGGGCAATTTTGACCCAGAGGTCATTATTTTAACAACTTTTGTAAAGGTTTATAAGACAATTCTACACGCTGTAGGCCTTACAGTTTTGCAGGAGAAGATTTTCTAAGATTGCATTTTAAAATCTATTTTTAGCTCCTGTGACCTACTTTTTCAACCAATCATAATAATTTGTACAATTTTGTTAGAGGACATCATAAGGATGATTCCTGTGAAATTTTGTCAAAATCCCTTCAGCGGATTAGGAGGAGATGTTGTTTAATGGAAAAAGTTGACGCAAGACGCACGAACGCACGGACAGATGGACGGACGACAGACGCCGGACAAAAGGCAATCATAAAAGCTCACCATGAGCACGTTGTGCTCAGGTGAGCTAATTATCTAAGCTCTAGGCCTTATGGATTCATAAAAGAAGATTTTTAAGATTTTCCTATATAACTCTATGTAAAACAAGTAACCCCTGGTGCGGGGTCATTTATCACCATAGGGCTATGATTTGAACAATCTTGGTAATGAACCATTAGATGATGCTACATACCAAATATCTTAGCTCTAGGCCTTATGGTTTCATAGGAGAAGATTTTTAAAGTTTTTCCTATATAAGTCTATGTAAAACAAGTGACCCCCGGGGCAGGGCCAATTCTAACCCCAGGGTCATAATTTGAACAACTTTTGTAGAGATTCACTAGACAATGCTACACGCCAAATATCTTAGCTCTAGGCCTTATTGTTTCATAGAAGAAGATTTTTAAAGTTTTTAACTATATAAACCTATGGAAAATAAAATGACCCCTGGGGCGGGGCCAATTTTGACCCCAGGGTCATGATCTGAACAACTTTTGTAGATGTTCATAAGACAATTCTACATACCAATTATTAAAGCTCTAGGCCTTACAGTTTTGCAGGAGAAGATTTTCTAAGATTGCATTTTAAAAATCTATTTTCAGTTCCTGTGACCTACTTATTCACCCAATCAAAATAATTTGAACAACTTTGAAAGAGGTCATAATAAGGATGATTCCTGTGAAGTTTGGTTAAAATCCATCCAGTGGTTTAGGAGGAGAAATTGTTTAAATGAAAAGTTGACGCAAGACGCACGCACGGACGGACGGTCGACGGACGACGGCCGCCGGACAAAAGGCAATCACAAAACACGTTGTGCTCAGGTGAGCTAAAAAGTAGTATATTAAAAGAGCAAAAGAACTGATCAGTAAATAAAATATCTCAAACATGAATATAAAAAAATATGACCATGACGATATTTTCATGGTGGTGGTGATGATAATGATCTCCTTTAAAGTATTCATTTAACCGAATTAATGACAAATCTTGTACACTGATCGCCCAAAGTGCACAAACACGGTTGATCTTCTTCCTTTCCCAATCTAGACAGTCAACGCTACCTTCTGTTTAGCTGTTACACTCATAAAGACGTGCGAAGGGAGACAACTACGATTTCTTTTTAAATTTAAATAAGTTTCACCTGTGACATATAACTTCATGAATGTCACAACGCGTATTTAGAATTATTCATAATCTTTACATATTGTGGGCGAAGGCATCCAAAGATGTGGGCTTTAAAGTTCAAAGATCCGTGAATAAGTGTGTGTAAGTCCGGGAGGAAGATCCTTAGAACCATATAAATACCCCAGAAGGTGAGAGCTTGAACTAAATCCAGGCAGTCAGGACAACCATTTCGACTAAAAAATATAAGAAATTAAAATACATACAAGAAATGATACCAAGCATTCCTCGTATGTATCGTTAAGTATTTTTTTTTTAATGCGATTGTCAAAGAACTTTCGGAAACATTATTTAATTTTTCTATTGGTCAATTTCTTTCTTATTTAGTTAAATTTATTTTTCAAAACTGTTTTGATTTTCGCGCATGTGTCAAGCAAATCGTAATGCATTCAGTCATTCAGATACAGTTTAACATTTCATTTGTTTAATTTTGAAATAAAATTTAATTGTGCCATGTAGTACTTAAAAGGAAAAGAGGAAAGTAAAATTTTAAAAGGTAAAACGGTTATCTTACTCAACGCTAGATGTGCTACTGTCAACAAGGTTTGTTTTTGTGTGTTTCTGACTTTATTCATATTCTCAATATTGGTATTTATCTCTTTATTTCAGAGAAATGTTCTATCCTTCTCTTATTTTTGAGTTGGACATATGTTGTCGGGTCATCCCCTCCATCCAGTTGCTTGCAAAATGCTTGCCGTATACGGCGCGGTTTCATGCTAGTTCGGAGAAACTCGAACGTCAATCAACATTTTCTTGATAACTTAAGAAGTGCGCAGAATTTGGCAGAGGAAGTTAAAACATGGGTAAGATTTTATTTTCTTGTCCAGTTTAGTTTTGTTTAATTTCTTATTTATTTGAGTGATGAGATAATATTGCCATTCCATAACGTGTACGGCGTACCAAGATTCTAACGTAATGGATTATAGAACGGAAACCAGCTGAACACTGGGTATGTCCAGTTAATCTGCCACTATTTAGGTCGGATGCAAATCTTTTTGTCCTATCTTTGTTGTCATGTAAGGACAAAACCTTCTCTTTTTTCAACAATATTTTTCTGGTTAGTCCATTCAAATGTACATGTTGTCCGCGTTTGCGATTCCATGAAATGTGATATCGGTATGTTCAGTTGACATATAGCAATGGTAACTAAGTCTTGTAGAAGTAGATATAAACTCAGCTGAGAATATAAACAAACACAAGTATGTACTACAACTACTTTAATAAGACTGCCTGTCCAGCAGCGAGAAATCTCTAGGCATGCGCAGTACATGATCAACAAGTTATAGTCTATTTCAAAACACATTACAGTTCTACTTTCGAATTGTCGGTATCCTCTATAGGGACCAAGGTATCCTTCTTACGCTCACTATAATTTAAGCAAAACATTTCTGCAAGCAAAGGAATGTCATTTCAATATACCTAAAGAGCGAGTTCAACACGACGTCTCAAACTTTGATATATTCCAGGGATTTACAATATCAACGGAGCATTGAACATACGTCGTAACAATTGACTGAACATTTTTTTTTTGGCTGGTTTTGTCATGCGATAGATCTCTATTTTAAGAGGACATTATTCTTTCTGAAACCGCTTCTGAGAAACGCTTTATGAATACTTAAAGTCTGTCAAAAGACGAAAACTGACATTTTCCACAAAATAATTACCTTTTTTCCAAATGAAATAGCGTTATTTCCTCAAGGAACTTTTATAAATCTTGTATATTCTTATAATTTAAAATTTTAAAATAGAGATATGCCTATGTGTTTATTTTTCACTAAGTGAAACGCTTATTTTAACATTATCTTATTTTCTGAACTTCATTATAAATTCATCCCACTTTTTTAAATGATCGGCCAAAAATCTTCGACTTACGATGTAATAATGCTAAAAAAATCCTGATACTATCATGAGTTTATATTGTGTTACAAAGTAATATATATAAATATTCGAGTTCGTAAGACTTTCTGATTATTGTAGATACATTTTGTTTTCTTTACAAAGATACATCATTTATCAAATCTTACGAATGAATTACTCCAACTTTTAGTAAAATAAAAAATGGACTAGCCTAGCCTACTGTAGTAATGCATTGATTATGAATAATATAAATAATTATAAAATCATATTTGCATGTGAACCTTACCTCGATTGTTTGCCATTAGGTTAACGCCACTGTGCTGCTCGCTCGTTTTGTACAACATATAGTCCATTAGGATATCTCCGAGGACATTAGAAGACTGAAGCGAGAGTAGAAATGTATTAATAGATTCTAACTGACTTAGAGGTCATCTTAAATTCGTGGCAAGCACTCGACTTTGTCAAGTTGATGATCTATTTATTGTATGTAAAATAGATAGGTGTTTTATTGAAATGAATCGCTGATAAATTTCAATAGATTTGAATATTTAGGGTGTATGCACATTCCTTAAGGTTTCAATAGGTCGTTGCGGTAGGGAAACTTTTCCCAGAAATGGAAGAGATATTGTAGGTCACGTGACATGCATAATGTTAACCATTTATATTTGTCCATCATATCCAAACATAAAAAAATCTTGCTGTGCGCTCGTGGAAATATCGAATAGTATTACTTCCACTCAAAACATACAAATATCCGCTATTCATATATTTTCTGAATAAGTTGATTCTGTCCATTATAGCATGGCAAAACACGTTTTTTATTATTTAAATATAGATAAATTAAAGGCAAATCAACATACCAAATCTTCTTTCTCGCGAGCGTTTTGTGCTTAATTCTCAAACTCATCTCTTCACGACGAGCCACCCCAGCAAAATATAAACCGCAAATGACCGAGCAATGATAAAGCCCCGCTCTGTTAATTTATTGTGTGCTTGAAAGCATACTGATAACGAAATGTAAATATCCATGCATAGACTTCTTTATATTGGACAATCTGATATGAATAATGTAAGGTGAAATAAATCGTCGGAACAAACCGTATGTATTCCGTAATCGCTTCCGTATAAACAGTGGGAAAACTTCGTTTTCATGAATATTAATCAGCTATTTGCTGACCAGTGAAACCACAAGTATTTGAATACTCTTCATTGAAGTTACAAAAGTAAAAAGCAACATGTATCGTGCCATTTCATTGTTCAAATGATCCGTGCAAGCGGCCAGTCGTGGGGTTAAGAACTGGATACTTAATAAGTTTTAAACTTAATTTATGAAACAAGTTCTTACAACTTAAATAAATCATTCTCGATGGCTCGGATGACGGCGTGTGTGGTCATTATTGTGGGGGAAAACCGGAGCACCCGGAGAAAACCCACGTGTCTGGACGTGCGTCCACCGTACCCTATCACGTACGACACCCGGGATCGAACTCGGGACGCATTAGTGAAAAGCGATGTGCGTTACCACTACGTTTACGCTCTTTAATGCATGAAGTCAAAACTACATGAATAAGTAATTTCCGGATTCCGGATTAAATATGATCATCCTCGGCACCCAGGCTTTTGATATTTATCATATGTAAATATGAACAGCCTGGGTACTGAAGATGAAGGATGGCAGTTGACTGCAGTTCAGCAGCTTTGTGCATGTTACGACTAACAAATGTTTAATTTTGTATAACCTTCATCTAATAGATACTAGTTATCAATACTTATATTTTCAATTAAGGAATAGAATTAACAAATAAATGCCATTAAATCAATATATTTATTATAATCCTTTTCAAAGGGGGTGGGGTGCGAATATTCAATACATTTTTACTAGTTTTACCCATTCAACTCAACCATTTATGGTACATTTTAATAGACTATGGTGTTTGCAGGTGCTCAATCGATACCTACTGGGTTTTAACACGGACGAATATGACAGCTATCATTCAGATGCTCTTCACACGGACAAGAATGGCTCTCAGGTAACTTTTGACCTCATTGTATACATCAGTGTTAAAAATGACATTCTACAAAACTATGTTTAATTGAAATGCATTTTGGAAAAACACAGTATCTTGAGATCAAAGAAAAATATTTACATTTTACTATCATTATATCAACTTTTGTACGGCGTAAGAATATAACAGGCGATTATGTAGCGAACTATCTTTGAGTTGCAATATGACGCGATATGGCATTCCTTGCACTATTTCCCCTTCATACATTAATTTATGCCTTGATTAATAGACCAGTTCACTCCGAAATGAGTCGTTAACCTACGTAAACCAAAGAGAACTACCCCAATACCTAATCTTTATGAAGGTATATAATTTTACACATCATTCAATGGGAAATAAATAACACTTCAAATTTTCCCCAAGTCACTGATTGGTCAATTTAAATCGGGTAATGCCGATCGTCTGGTGAAATGGTATTGTCATTGGAAAATGCTTAAGAATATTCCATATCCGCGAATTAAGGTCTTCCCATCCTAATAGCGATCAAAATTATCAAAGCCATGCATATAACTTAACAATGCACATGTATATAAGCTTTTAAAGTGTCAAACCATGGTAATCTTAGGGGCAAATTGACATGTTATGATAAGTGACAGAAGTTCTTCTATTAACTCCCCTTGATTGTTTTGTTGCCATGAGTTATCTCCCCTGAAAAAAATCTACATGCAAGTGATACTCAGTCCAACAGACTGGCTAAACTACATCAACAGAGCATGCGCATTTTACTAGAACATATTTATAGTCTGTATCATGTAAGATATACGACAATATTATTCTCGGGTTCCAGGTTAATATATGTGAGAGGACCACCATTGAGCATCAGGGCCTTGTGCTTCACAAATTGCTCTTCCACATAGATAACATGACAATGAGTCTGTGGAGTCACATGACGGTCCATGATAGATACCTGCAGAAAAAGTCATCTGATCTGTACAACAGGCTCTGCGGCGCAATCTGTCATGGAAATTGTAATCACCGGTTCATAACGCCGACGCTCAAAGATTCCGACATAGATCAGAAACTGCTGTCTTCCGGATTTTCAGAAGTTATAAAGAATACTTACATTCTCATGCGTTATGTAACAGACACGGTATACTATTTCGAAAATTAACACACTTTCGTCTGGACATACTCTATTTTTGTCGTCGGGTATTAATCTTTTTACCTCATGAATATTTATGTTCTAATTTATGATTTACTAAATGTTAACTTATGCAATTTCTTTTGCCGCGCGGACTGAAAAGAGTCTGGGGCGCATGAGCAAACAGAGCCCTCAAAGCTCTGCCTGCCAAGGCGTCAAAATAAGCCTATATGAGGTAAGGGGTTAACGCTACATCGCAAATTTGATCATGTATTCTGAACATTAAGATAATTATTCCATTACACAAAATATGCATAATTACTTTGAACGGGCCACCATATAACGAAGGTAAGCATCCGCGGATCCAGCCATTTATTGGGGGGGGGGGGGGGGGGGGGGGAAGTTCCAGCGATTGCAGAGGGGTTCCATTAATTCTTCACTATATTTCCTTTTCTTCTTTAGAGGGGGGGGGGGGGGGGGGGGGAGATCCAACGGTTTTTATGGGAGGGGTGGGGGTTCCATCTTTCACCTTCTTATTTTTGGATCTTCTATGAACCACTATCCCCTCCTCTGGATATGCACATGGTAATATCGTTTCTTGAGTGAATCCTTGATAAATGACGATTACTTTGATTTTAATATTTCAATACTAAAACATTTAGTAAAATGAACGAGTCATTGATTTTGATTGGGTGGAAATTATGTCCGACATGTAATCGCTCATTTTGATTGGTTTGATTTGAGTAACCTGGAATTTAACAAAATACGCATGCACACAGAAAAACATGGTGCAATGAATGAAAAGTGGATTATACTAAACAAACAGATAGTATCAATGTTTATGTAGACAGCTTAATACGGTCTTCATTGCATTACACTTCCTTCTCAACATATTTGTTGTGTTTATACTTTTCTTTTTTTTTTTACGATCATTGCGGGTCACCAAAGGGGGCACGCTATATTTAACACGGGGTGTCGAGGCAGTATATGGGGAATTTCTTCATAGTTAAAACAATGTTCTTCGAATACGAAAATTCGAGATACAGTCTATTCTTTGGTTACAGTTTACTATTTGTTGTTGTTGTTGTTGTTGTTATGTCCGTCACGACCAATTCTTTTTACTTTTTTATTTCAATTTGAATATAACAGTTTAATCTTGTTTATTTAAATCTGGAAAACTTAACCATTTCAATTTGCAAATAACATTTAATATTTCTATTCAAACATGAACAACTAAATATTTTCAAGATTCAAAGAGCAAGATGTTCACCCAAATGGCGTACGTTTATTTTTAGAGAAAGCATGGAAAACTAGATCATATTTTGTGTAATGGCTCCGTGGTGCAGTTGGTAGCGTATAGGACTAGAAATCCAAAGGTATCAGATTCGAGGTCAGCTGATTTCTTCCATACATCTTTTTTTTATTACCTAACACGCAGAACACACAGCTCATAAATTTATCAACACATACGTTTTATAGTACATGTATCCTTTTTAAACCACAGACCACATAGATCACTCCTTTTCGTTTTGCTCTTATTTTACACTTTGCAGCTATTTTACTCATCTGCCCCATTAGCTTCACTATTTAACTTAATTCAATGGTCCTTTAAGCAGAGTTGTACTGTATTTACAAACAGTAGTCGACTTATCTATAGCTTTACAGTTTGACTGTATTTTATTGTTTTTGCATATATATTAGAGATACTTATTACATATTTTAAAGGTAACATTTTTATAAATTAAATTTAGTTATTATTGAGATCGTCAATGTTTTATTGAAAGGCTCATAAAGAATACAGTTAAGATTTATTATGTTATAATGACAGTTAATGTTTTAATTTAAATGAGATACCGTTAAAGGCATGAATAACTGTGTACTAAGCATTGGCTCTATAAGTTCTTAATCTGCGTGTCAAGCCCTATACGCGGTGTGGCTCTTAAGTTTTTATATGGTTAAAATTACAATTTTTTTTCGAATACAAATAGATAATGAAAATAAAATTGTGTAAATTTGTCAAAATATTCAATTCAACTTCTTCATACTGTTAAAATTTGATATGTATGTTTTGCTAAGTTTGATAATGGGTTTAGTGTATGTATTCGTACTGTGAACATATTATTATTATTAAATTATTATCATGTTCATCAAGATAATTAAATACGAGGTATCTCATTTTTCATATTTAATATGAAATGAGTGAATACGTTTGGTTGATTGCTTGATGGATTGGTTGATAGATTAATTGATATATTGAATGAATGAATGAATGAATGAATGAATGAATGAATGGTGCTTTATGTGCATTTAGAATCATACTGTGTGTTATTTACACGATTTAAATGGTAATTTTTTTTTTGTATTTATACCTAATATCTACCTGTAAAGAGAGAGAGAGAGAGAGAGAGAGAGAGAGAGAAATGGAGGGAACTGCAGATTATTTTTTACGCCTTTCATACTTATCAAAGATACACATTTCATATATACACTATGTCATTAGAACCTTTTATCTATTTTACGTACTATTTCTTCATCAATAATTACAATGTGTGGTAGATACGGAATTGTGTTTAAGAGCAAACGTTCTGAGAATGAATAAAACTATAGATTTGCATTAATTCCTTGTATTTGTGTTTTTAATAAAGTGGCTACGTGTACCAAGTTGCTGTCGTCATATCGATCTACTTTAATTAAGGTAAAGTCCCTGTAATGGTCCCGCTACATCTTGGATCTTAACCTCGACCAAGATAACCAGTGTATCCTTATGAAACATTAGGAAGCCTTGGTTATCTCCGTGAAAGGCCATGAGGTCCGTTATGTAGCTGAACTATTACAGGGACTTTACCTTTAACCCATTATCTCATGCATGTTCATGTTCAATTCTATGACCTCATGAATATTCATATATATTGAATTTAAAATAAATTAATTGTTTTGCCGTGCAGACGGAATAGAATCTGAGACAAAACAGTGAAATCCCGCCCTTATTCGAATGAGCAAAGACCTAAACCCAAAGATAGGAAACTCGGCGAAATACCATATATTTTCGTGCTAAAACGAGAGTGGGACAGGTGTATTCCGCGGAAAATCCAGTTCTGTGTTACTAAGCGATAACAAAAAACCGGTCAATACAACGATTCGTCATTTTTGTCTGGTTGTATAATATTTAACTAAAATATATTACTATGATGTTTTTATCTTATTCTTTGGTCCTTTTAACACGAATCTGCGCAATAATAGTGTGTATATAATTATTCATTATTTCATTTTATGCAACATCACGCCGTAGACACCCAGTCACATTATTCTGACACCTGTCCGGTCAAACCAATCCTGGAACTACCAATATAAATTGTGCTGAAAGCAAGGCAAAGGAGCTATACCAGTACCATTTTATTATGACTTCCTATGCCACAGCCAGGGATTGAAACCACAACCTACTGTCTCCAGACTACTCTGACCACTGGGACTATATATTGTAGCTGAGATTCAGCAAAATTTGAATAGTAAAACAAACTTCATTATTATTTGTATACATTTTAAGTTCAGTAAACTATAATAACTATCAAATCATGATGCAGGGTTGTGCCCCTGGGTTGGGGCAGTGGACATACATACATATATTTTTTATTAGCTCACCTGAGCACGAAGTGCTCAAGGTGAGCTATTGTGATCACCCTTCGTCCGTCGTCCGTCGTCGTGCGTCGTGCGATGTGCGTCGTCAACAATTTTCTTTAAACGACATCTCCTCTGAAACCGCTGGACAGAATTTAATGAAACTTGGCAGGAATGTTCCTTGGGTGAGGCTCTACAAAAGTTGCTAAAATTATTTCGATCCGTAAAAAAACATGGCCGCCAGGGACGGGGCTTATTTGCCTTATATGTATATAGAGAAACCTTTAAACAACATCTCCTCTGAAACAACTGGACAGAATTTGATTAAACTTGGCAGGGATGATCCTTAGGTCAACCTTCACAAAAGTTGCTAAAATAAAGTTGATCCATGAAGAACTCTGGTTGCCATGGCTACAAAAAGAAAAATAATTTGAAAACTTTAAAAATCATCTCCTTCAAAACTGCTGGCCAGATTTCAAAATAATTTGGTACAAATGTTCCTTGGGTCAACCTCTACCAAAGTTGCTAAAATTATTTCGATCCGTAAAAAAACATGGCCGCCAGGGGCGGGGCTTATTTGCCTTATATGTATATAGAGAAACCTTTAAACGACATCTCCTCTGAAACCACTGGACAGAATTTAATGAAACTTGGCAGGAATGTTCCTTTGGTGAGGCTCTACAAAAGTTGCTAAAATAAAGTTGATCCATGAAGAACTCTGGTTGCCATGGCTACAAAAAGAACAAGAGCCCGAGGGCTCTAATCCGCTCACCTGAGTAAAGATAAAATGTCCCACCATAAAGTTACAAAAGATAGGTTAAAGATCAAGGTAACAATGCTGCATGCCAAATATCAAAGCTTCCGGCCATATGATTTCAGATAAGAAAATTTTCTAGATTTTTTTCCTTTATTAGCCTATGCTGAAGAAAAAAACCCCCTGGACGGGGCCAATTTTGACCCCAGGGCCATTATTTGAACAAACTTGGTAGAGATCATAAGACAATGCTACATGCCAAATATCAAACCTCCCGGCCATAAGGTTCCAGAGAAGAAAATTTTTCTAGATATATTCCTATATTAGCCTATGTTAAAGAAAGTGACCCCCAGGGCGGGGCCAATTTTGACCCCAGGGCCATAATTTGAACAAACTTGGTAGAGATCCACTAGACAATGCTACATGCCAAATATCTAAGCTCTAGGCCATATGGTTCCAGAGAAGAAGATTTTTCTTGATTTGTTCCAATATTAGCCTATGTTAAAGAAAGTGACCCCCAGGGCGGGGCCAATTTTGACCCCAGGGCCATGATTTGAACAATCTTGGTAGAGATCCACTAGACAATGCTTCATGCCAAATATCTTAGCTCTAGGCCATACGGTTTCGGAGAAGAAGATTTTTCTAAGTTTTCCCTATATAAGCCTATGTTAAATAAAGTGACCCCCGGGGCGGGACCAATTTTGACCCCAGGGCCATGATTTGAACAATCTTGGTAGAGATCCACTAGACAATGCTTCATGCCAAATATCTTAGCTCTAGGCCATACGGTTTCGGAGAAGAAGATTTTTCTTGATTTGTTCCAATATTAGCCTATGTTAAAGAAAGTGACCCCCAGGGCGGGGCCAATTTTGACCCCAGGGCCATAATTTGAACAAACTTGGTAGAGATCCACTAGACAATGCTACATGCCAAATATCTAAGCTCTAGGCCATATGGTTCCAGAGAAGAAGATTTTTCTTGATTTGTTCCAATATTAGCCTATGTTAAAGAAAGTGACCCCCAGGGCGGGGCCAATTTTGACCCCAGGGTCATGATTTGAACAATCTTGGTAGAGATCCACTAGACAATGCTTCATGCCAAATATCTTAGCTCTAGGCCATACGGTTTCGGAGAAGAAGATTTTTCTAAGTTTTCCCTATATAAGCCTATGTTAAATAAAGTGACCCCCGGGGCGGGGCCAATTTTGACCCCAGGGCCATGATTTGAACAATCTTGGTAGAGATCCACTAGACAATGCTACATGCCAAATATCTTAGCTCTAGGCCATACGGTTTCGGAGAAGAAGATTTTTCTAAGTTTTCCCTATATAAGCCTATGTAAATAAAGTGACCCCCAGGGCAGGGCCAATTTTGACCCCAGGGCCATGATTTGAACAAACTTGGTAGAGATCTACTAGACAATGCTTCATGCCAAATATCTTAGCTCTAGGCCATACGGTTTTGGAGAAGAAGATTTTTCTAAGTTTTCCCTATATAAGCCTATGTAAATAAAGTGACCCCCAGGGCAGGGCCAATTCTAACCCCAGGGTCATAATTTGAACAACTTTTGTAGATGTTCATAAGACAATTCTACATACCAATTATTAAAGCTCTAGGCCTTACAGTTTTGCAGGAGAAGATTTTCTAAGATTGCATTTTAAAAATCTATTTTTAGCTCCTGTGACCTACTTATTCATCCAATCAAAATAATTTGAACAACTTTGATAGAGGTCATGATAAGGATGATTCCTGTGAAGTTTGGTCAAAATCCATCCAGTGGTTTAGGAGGAGAAGTCGTTTGAACGAAAAGTTGACGACGGACGCACGCACGGACGCACTGACGGACGGACGCACTGACGCACGGACGATGGACGACGGGCGATCACAAAAGCTCACCTTGAGCACTTTGTGCTCAGGTGAGCTAAAAATAATTTGAAAACTTTAAAAATCATCTCCTTCAAAACTACTTGCCAGATTTCAAAATAATTTGGTACAGATGTTCCTTGGGTCAACCTCTACCAAAGTTGCTAAAATTATTCCGATCCATGAAAAAACATGGCCGCCAGGGGCGGGGCTTATTTGCCTTATATGTATATAGAGAAACCTTTAAACGACATCTCCTCTGAAACCGCTGGACAGAATTTAATGAAACTTGGCAGGGATGATCCTTAGGTCAACCTTCACAAAAGTTGCTAAAATAAAGTTGATCCATGAAGAACTCTGGTTGCCATGGCAACAAAAAGAAGAAAAAAAAATGAAAACTTTAAAAATAATCTTCTTCAAAACTACTGGCCAGATTTCAAAATAATTTGGTACAGATGTTCCTTGGATCAACCTCTACCAAAGTTGCTAAAATTATTCCGATCTGTAAAAAAACATGGCCGCCAGGGGCGGGGCTTATTTGCCTTATATGTATATAGAGAAACCTTTAAACGACATCTCTGAAACCGCTGGACAGAATTTAATGAAACTTGGCAGGAATGTTCCTTGGGTGAGTCTCTACGAAAGTTGCTAAAATAAAGTTGATCCATGAAGAACTCTGGTTGCCATGGCTACAAAAAGAAAAATAATTTTGAAAACTTTAAAAATCATCTTCTTCAAAACTACTGGCCAGATTTTAAAATAAATTGGTACAGATGTTCCTTGGGTCAACCTCTACCAAAGTTGCTAAAATTATTCCGATCCATAAAAAAACATGGCCGCCAGGGGCGGGGCTTATTTGCCTTTTATGTATATAGGGAAAACTTTACAGGGATCATCTCCTTTAAAACTACTGGCCAGATTTTAAAATGTTTTAATACAGACTGATGTTCCTTGGGTAACCGTATACTCAGGTGAGCGATCCAGGGCCATCATGGCCCTCTTGTTTTTTTTTTACAGAAAACAATTACCAACTGGCAGTAATTTGACAATACAGAATGGTACAAATTGTACAAGGTCATGTGGAATTGACTTTAGCAAACACATAATGTGGGGATTTTGACAAATTGTCAGTGCCCTATGATGGTGATTTAGACTAAAAAAAAACAAGAGGGCCATGATGGCCCTGAATCGCTCACCTGAGTACCATTGCTTCAACTGATGTCAAGGTTTTTAAACAGACAAGGATTCTGATATAACTTAATCTAAAACATTTTACCCCTGACAATACTACACACCAAATATCTTAGCAATGGGCTATATGGTTTCAGAGAAGACTTGGGCGCAGGGTCATTTATCACCGTAGGGCCAAGACTTTGAAAATCTTTGTAATGAACCATTAGATGCTACTACATACCAAAAATCTTAGCTCTAGGCCTTATTGATTCATAGAAGAAGATTTTTTTTAAAATTTTCCTATTTAACTCTATGTAAAACAAGTGACCCCAAGTGTGGGGTCATTTATCACCATTGGGCTATGATTTGTACAATCTTGGTAGTGGCCCATAAGATGATGCTACATACCAAATATCTAAGCTCTAGGCCTAATGGATTCATAGAAGAAGATTTTTTAAGATTTTCCTATATAACTCTATGTAAAACAAGTGACCCCTGGTGCGGGGTCATTTATCACCATAGGGCTATAATTTGTACAATCTTGGTAGTGGCCCATAAGATGATGCTACATACCAAATATCTAAGCCTTAGGCCTTATGGATTCATAGAAGAAGATTTTTTAAGATTTTCCTATATAACTCTATGTAAAACAAGTGACCCCTGGTGCGGGGTCATTTATCACCATAGGGCTATGATTTGTACAATCTTGGTAGTGGCCCATAAGATGATGCTCATACCAAAATCAATAGGCCTTTGGATTCAAGAAGAAGATTTTTTAAGATTTTCCTATATAACTCTATGTAAAACAAGTGACCCCTGGTGCGGGGTCATTTACACCTAGGGCTATGATTTGTACAATCTTGGTAGTGGCCCATAAGATGATGCTACATACCAAAAATCAAAAGGTTAGGCCTTGTGGTTTCGGAGGAGAAGATTTTTTCAATTTTCATTTTTAAAATCTATTTTTAGCTCCTGTGACCTAATTATGCGATGGACCAGAACCATTTATACAACTTTAGTAGAGCTTCATCTAAGGAACATTCCTGCAAAATATTTTTCAAATTGGCCAAGCCGTTTAGGAGGAGATGTTGTTTGAAGCAATTGTTGACGCCAGACGCACGGACGCACGCACGGACGACGGACGCCGGACAAAAGGCGATCAGAAAAGCTCACCTTGAGCACGTTGTGCTCATGTGAGCTAAAAAAAAAAAAAAAAAAATCAAAGCGCTGAAGGCACTGACGTGTGTGTCTCAAATGATTGAAGGTTTGAATCTGCAGATAATAAACTCATCAATAATTAAATTTATGTTTTCCTAAGGGGAACTCTAAAACAAGTATCTCAAAATAAAACTAGAACTATCACACAAAGTGATGGAATACCTCAGCAAATTGCATTGTCAGAGAAAAGGAAGCATATTGTCCATATCATCAAAGAGTCATTGCATGCTAAGGTACTTAATAAAAAGTAATGGGAGATAATAAAAATATCATATGGAGTTATGGTTCTTGAAAAGACACTAGAACAACTCGGTGCCTATGTATAATTCATGTCAATTCCTTTAAGGTAGAATACCTTAAATGGGCACTTTTCAAGGAAATTAATAAATTTATGCCATTTGGTGAACTTCTGTGGAAGTTTCAATAAAAATGATAAATTTATCAAGATGTTTTTAGCATTTTTTCACTTTTAACTTCCCTAGGCCAATACTTCCCTGTAAAACCAGGACAGTGGTACATGTACAATTAATACAGATATAATGAGGTTTTGTTGATTTTTCATCAGTTAATTAATGTTTCTATAATTAACCATAAATGGTCATTTATGAACAAGGAAACTGAAAGTTCCATATTTAAATTTTATTTCTTAACAAAACATAATGATACAGGAACATTGAAAATATCAGTATTTTTGCTGTTCACAAAACATGGCAATATTTTGACCAGTAAATACAATGCAAACAGATATTTTATTCTATTCTCAATGATATGAGTGATTCCAAGAGGTGATCTTTTGAGAAAACCGGAAAATGAGTTGTATCCCACTGGTAAAAAGAATCCAAAATATGTATTACTAAGTAACTTTAATCTTCTAAATGTTTTACATTTGTAAGCTTTTTTATACTTGCAACTTAGTGTGACAATAACGAAAAAATACAACTCTCGCTGGGATTTGCACCGGCACCCCAAACAAAAGGGCTGTGAAGGCTCTAGACCTCTGAACAGTGTACATAAATTTATTTAAAGCCATTCAAATCACTTTATATCACTTCTTCCAGCAGCAACCCAATTTAAGTTTCAGATATAAAGAATTCTTAAATTAGAATCATCTAGGGAGCCTCATTTCTCCTAATATGTACTTTATCTTAGGAATAATAGTAGGCAGCCATAAGGTGGCCATGTGTGTAACAAGAGTTTTCAGAGGACAGCACGCTCGACTATGCAAAATGCTTGTTGGTAAATTAAAAAAAATCTATTTCAATTCTTGCCCTTCACATACCCTGTATATAAAAATAGTCAAAAATGAAATACCATGATAGTCTGATTCCCTATATAAGTTTATAAAGTCTAAAATCCATCCCATGCCTAGTTAAGTCTTAATCAAAAAGTGGCCCTAACCTGCATTATATTCAGTCAAAAACTATCTGCCACTGTAGCATAATACTATTGAACATATTAAATCAGTTTCAAATCAAACCTCATGCTTGGTTTCTGAAATATAAGCATTAAATTTCTTGCATGCAAAACCAAAATTTCAAAGTTAAAAAGGGGCAATTATTTGTGATATATTCTATCAAGTGTTATCTTCCTTTGATAGTATGATACCCCTAAACATCTTAAGATGTTTCAAATCAATCCCATGCCTTGACTCTGAGATATAAGCATGTGAGTATCCTGTAGGCAAAACTTTAGCCAAAATTTCTAAGTTAAAAAGGGGCCATAATTTGTAATATATCCCATCAAGAGTTATCTACTTTGGTTGTCTGATGCCCTTTAACTTATTAATAAACTTTCAAGTCAATACTATGAATGGTTATTGAGATACAAGCTGGATACTAGCTTGCTTGCAAAACTTTAACCAAAGTTTCTAAGTTAAAAAGGGGCCATAATTTACATTAAATTCAGTCAAGTGTTGTCTGTCTTGGTTGTGTGATGCCCCTTAACATATTCATAAATTTTCAGGTCAATACCATAAATGGTTATAGAGATATAAGGTTGATAGTACTTGCACACAAAACTTTAGCAAAAAGCTGCAACGCCAACGCCGATGCAAAGGCGACTACAATAGCTCCCATATTCTTCAAATAGTCCAGCTAAAAAATAATTGGAAATCGTAATGATAAATTGTAAACAAGTAGAGTTACTCTGATGCCACACTTATCTATTCATGAAGTTTTTTTTTCTGTTTTTTTTTGCACAAAATTAATTGTTCACAAGTCAAAGTATGAACAATATCACTTCAATTCTACACTTTAGAGGGTGATCAACACTAGTTTCAGTATTGTTGATGGTGAAAATGCATCGCTTAGAGATATTTTCTTATTTGGCAGAGATGCAAAGATGATACATGTCAATTCCTTTTAATGATATGTTTTGCTTCAAAACTAGCACCATGCCATGAAGATATCAAAGTATCTCTCACACAGTGATTAGTAAAGCTCTTTGACAAGGCAGCAGTCACTGAAATGTTATTCACTTCATTCAATAAGTAACTTTCTTGGGACTTTTATAATACAAATGTCATCTGTTGAGTAGAAGATGTCAAGAGGATTCTGCCACAAGTCATTCAAACCTGGGTGGAGGTTACTGGAGTTTTGTTGGGCACATGAAGTTTGGCATACATTCTTCATTCACCTGTGGTATCATTTGGTAGAACCCCCACTGAAATACAAAAAAGAACAATGAATTTGGAGAAAATGCATCAAGTCTATTTTGCATTATCTGTAACAGCTTATACGTAACCCCCCAGTGAAAGATTTGTGTAAGAAATCAGATAGCTAAAGCTGTAGAGCACTTGCCATGTCAGCAAGGTAGGGTCCTGGGTTTGAGCCCCAATCTGACTGCACATTTTCCTCATCTAGTTACACATAAAACGTGCAATGACATTATATAATAGGAGCACGAGAAAATCTCATCTGATTACATTTGGTGCCCAATGTGGGATCATGACAGTATAGTTCTCTAGTATGTACTGCCTTTCTGATAATCTGCAAAGTTTTTAAAGAATCACAGGACATTTTGTACAGTACCGGTAATTTTACAAGATTCACAGGACCAAAATTAAGTTCAAAGGACCAAACCCAAACAACTAGATTTCATTACTGTTTTTCTTTCATTTCATTGATATTATTAAGTTTAAACACTTTATTACTATGATATCTTAAGAGATTCTTAATTTAATGAAATGAATTTTCAACAATATGAGTAGATAAACAAAGCTGTTAGAAATTCTACTAGACAATCAGACAGAATGTATTGAAATATTCAAAGGATTAAAATAGAAACTAGAGCTATCACTGAAGGTGATTAATACCCCCGCAAAATACTTTAATGCAAAGGAAAGCCAGACTTCAGGCAGAGCATAGATAAGAACCTGTATACATAGTACATGTATATTGGTTGTGATAGTAATAAGTAAGTAAAGTTTTTATTTAAAGTTGATAGAGAGTCAATAATGGTTGTTTGTCACAGTAGTTTAAAAATATAAGGTTACAGTTCTTGGACACTGCACTTCTCCTAGTCGCCATCTGTTTACATTTTAAGTTTCAAGTATATACCATGTATAATATTCGAGTTATGTTCAGGACAAGAAAAACAAGGAAAATTAACAAAGGGAAATAACTCTGTAATTACTCTAGATAGAGTTATGGTTCTTGTGCACTGCACTTCCTCATATTGTGGTTGACCATTGTATGAAATTGTTTTGAAATCAAACTTGTACTTTTCAAGTTATGCTCCGGACAAGGAAAAGTAACAAAGGGCAATAACACTGTAATAAGTCAAGATGGAGTTATGGTTCTTGTGCACTGCACTTCCTCTCTATGTGCTTGATCATTGCATGAAGTTGTATTGAAATCCAACTTGTGGTTTTCAAGTTATGCTCCGGACAAGGAAAATGCAACGGACCGCTGGACCGACCGACCGACCGACCGACCACCGGGTGACTCCTATATACCCCCCCAAACTTTGTTTCGGGGGTATAATAACCAGTCAGGTCAGACAGACACTTTTTGGTATGTCTGATCTTTGGTTTGTTCAGGAACACAGCAAATTGTTTTCTGTACAACAAATTCAAGATGAATTTAGAATTGGCAGGATAGTATGCTACAAGCTATAAGTAACCCATATCAGTGAGGAGATTTAGTGTAAGTGATCTGGTAGCTCCGCATTTCTCCAATGAGTGAGAGGTCTCGGGTTCAAGTCCATTTTTTTCTAATGCACATTTTCCTTTCTCATCACATGCAATATCATGAAATAATGGGGACACAAGAAAATCTTGGCACATGCCAAGCACATAACAGAAGTATTTGTCTATATAACATTTGAAACAAAATGCTGACAAATGACTAACATTTCATACTCACAAAAGCTCACCTTGAGCCCAAATTTTACAAAGGTTACTGATGAATTAAACTTCTTGAAAACTTTATAATTATTTTCAAATTTATTAAATATTACACTGATTTTTTCATTGAACACATCATCCCAAAATTTGCTGATCCTACATTCCAAGCAATCAAATTCAAATGTTTAATTATAAACTGTCTACATTGGAAAGATGTGACCAGATCTGAAGACTTATGGCAGATAGAACTTTTTTTACATGTTTGTTTGTTGGGTATAATGTCCCACTGACATTATTTCTCATTATTTGAGACAGATATAGTGCTGCCACACTGCAGTTTCTCGCCGTAGACATTTGGCATGATACCACACCCAGTTACATTTAAAATCCTGACACTGGGCTGATCAGACCTGGAACTACTATTATATGCTGAGCTATACCAGGGAGCTATATCAGAACTATTTTCTATGAATTTGGTATGTCACTGCCAGGGATCGAACCCACAACCTCCTGCTCCTGAGGCAGAGGCTCTAACCACCAAGGACAGTTTTACATATTTTATATCATAAGAATTAACAATAATGCAACACCATATATCATTACTTGCCTTATCAATAGCCCGTTGTACAAATTCACGCCAAGAATATCATCTGTCGCAGGCTTTCCCAGCGCCATCAGCACAGGAAGAATATGTCAAACTACATCTGAGGAGATAAATAAAAAATCTTCAATAATTGACATATTTTGTACAAAATCATATCATTTTCACTTTATTCACTTTTTAAAAGGCTGACACAGTGAGCAGTTAGTTTATATACGTGTTCATGTTTAATATTACTAGATGTCTACTTGATCTACATGTTAAAAAATCACTGTCATAAAAAAAAAGTAAATAAACAATCACTGTCATCAAACAAAAATATTTTATGCATACATGAATATGAAGAGATTATGTAATCCACAATGAACGTCAGTGCTGAAAGCACATTTGTTGATTCCATGACTTTTTGTTAATCTTTCACATCTTTATGTTCTGACGAACCGTTTGTATTATTGTACTGCAGATCAGTTATTTTTTGGCTGTTCAAAGTGTTATTCTGGTGGAGATCATCATCCTTTGTATCCATGTACTTAGATAGAAATTACAACCCAGTATATTAGGATGTATTCTACGACATTATTCAGAATTGTGCTTTTCTCCAGTTCATCTTCTTTTTTTTTTTGTCCACAAACCCCTCAACAGAACCGATTCAGAAACCAAAATTAGAAAATGCAACATATTTTCGCGCTTATGATCGTAAGGGGGGGGGGGGGTCTATTTTTAGGCCCACGTGCATTTTACTTGAAAAAAAAAAAAATTGCATAATAAAACAAGAGGGCCAAGATGGCCCTAAAGACGCTCACCTGAGGACATTTGTGCTGACCAAGTTTGAGGAAGATTGAATCAAAATTGTGGCCTCCAGTGTGTAAACAAGGTTTTTCTAAGATTTGACCTACTTTTCAATCGCTTTTTAGGTCTGTTAGATTAATGATCTTCGATAATTCGTTGAAATTTCTGAAGAGAATCGTATACCTACCAAACTGAAACCGGAAATGGAGGGCTGAATAGTTTCCTAATTTTTCATTGGTTAATAATATTATAACCTAAAACGACCGAATGTGTTTTTATTACCAACAATACGATTATCTGTACTTTCATATCTTTCTTAAAGAAAACCTTTATTTAATATACAATTGACACAATATATTCTCTTAGTCTTTTAATCATTTTATTTAATCGTAGATACTGATTTTAATATAAAACATATATCAAGTATGTAATTTAAAGTAAAAAGTGATTCAATCAAGGGCCAAATATTAACCATTATCTAGTCATAATCTCTCAAACTAGTAATATTGCAAAATATTTTTTTTATGATTGGTCTATAATTATGAATTATGTGGGTACGGACCACTAGACAATATTTCACATCAAATCTTAGATTAAGCTCTGGTCTT
This sequence comes from Solen grandis, assembly GCA_021229015.1. Taxonomy (NCBI): domain Eukaryota; kingdom Metazoa; phylum Mollusca; class Bivalvia; order Adapedonta; family Solenidae; genus Solen; species Solen grandis. Next base: position 60,053,866 of record CM037780.1, read on the forward strand.
TTCCTATGTAACTCTATGTGAAACAAGTGACCCCTGGTGCTGGGGCATTTATCACCATAGGGCTATGATTTGAACAATCTTGGTAATGAACCATTAGATGATGCTACATACCAAATATCTAAGCTCTGGGCCTTATGGATTTACAGAAGAAGATTTTTTAAGATTTTCCTATATAACTCTATGTAAAACAAGTGACCCCTGGTGCGGGGGCATTTATCACCATAGGGCTATGATTTGAACAATCTTGGTAATGAACCATTAGATGATGCTACATACCAAATATCTAAGCTCTGGGCCTTATGGATTTACAGAAGAAGATTTTTTAAGATTTTCCTATATAACTCTATGTAAAACAAGTGACCCTGGTGCGGGGGCATTTATCACCATAGGGCTATGATTTGAACAATCTTGGTAATGAACCATTAGATGATGCTACATACTAAATATCTAAGCTCTGGGCCTTATGGATTTACAGAAGAAGATTTTTTAAGATTTTCCTATATAACTCTTTGTAAAACAAGTGACCCCTGGTGCGGGAGCATTTATCACCATAGGGCTATGATTTGAACAATCTTGGTAATGAACCATTAGATGATGCTACATACCAAATATCTAAGCTCTGGGCCTTATGGATTTACAGAAGAAGATTTTTTAAGATTTTCCTATATAACTCTATGTAAAACAAGTGACCCCTGGTGCGGGGGCATTTATCACCATAGGGCTATATTTGCACAATCTGGTAAGGCCCATAAGATGATGCTACATACCAAATATCTAAAGCTCTAGGCCTTGCAGTTTGCAGAAGAAGATTTTTCAAAGTTTTGAGTTTTTAAAATCTATTTTTAGCTCCTGTGACCTACTTTTTCAACCAATCTGAATAATTTGTACAACTTTGATAGAGGGCATCATAAGGATGATTCCTGTGAAGTTTGGTCAAAATCCCTTCAGCTGTTCAGGAGGAGATGTTCTTTAAAGCAAATTGTTGACGACGGACGGACGGACGCACGCACGGACGACGGACGACGGACAAAAGGTGATCACAATAGCTCACCTTGAGCACTTCGTGCTCAGGTGAGCTAAAAACACATGGAAAGCTCTGGAAAGGTATAATGTAATCAGAATTGAATAACAAAAACTGAAAGTGATGACAGTAGCTGAACAAAGCGTACCATTGCACAAGGGTACCAGTGTATGAACGTACCATTTTCGGAAGAAGTGTACCACCTATATATTTCATAGTGTTGATATTAGGTGTAGTGCACTCGCTAATAGAGCGTTAATGAGGTGAAATGGGTGTGTATTGGGATGAATGAAAACTCAAAATGGTTTGTTTATTTCAACAGTTACAGTGATGACAGTTCTATTTTATCGGCATTCACCTGATCAAACAATCAATATTCATCCGCAAAAAACAGCA
>CM037780.1:60055382-60096360 GCA_021229015.1 Solen grandis
AAACCCGATTTCAAAATTTTTAATAACTCCTCAGTACGGTCAATATGATCGAATGATTGTATGTAACTCTACCACATATATATGCTAAGATAGCAAAAATGTTTAAAAAATAACACTTTGTCAAGAATAAATGCGTACAAGCTACACATTTGTTTGTGAGATGAAAATTCAAAGAACTTATTTTTCTATGCTGTTTTTGCGGATGAATATTGATTGTTTGATCAGGTGAATGCCGATAAAATAGAACTGTCATCACTGTAACTGTTGAAATAAACAAACCATTTTGAGTTTTCATTCATCCCAATACACACCCATTTCACCTCATTAACGCTCTATTAGCGAGTGCACTACACCTAATATCAACACTATGAAATATATAGGTGGTACACTTCTTCGAAAATGGTAGGTTCATACACTGGTACCCTTGTGCAATGCTACGCTTTGTCCAGCTACTGTCATCACTTTCAGTTTTTGTGATTCAATTCTGATTACATTATACCTTTCCAGAGCTTTCCATGTGTTTTTTTATTATGCAATTTTTTTTTTTTTCAAGTAAAATGCACGTGGGCCTAAAAATAGACCCCCCCCCCCTTACGATCATTAGCGCGAAAATATAGCGCGAAAATATGTTGCATTTTTAGCTCACATGAGCACAACGTGCTCAAGGTGAGCTTTTCTGATCGCCTTTTGTCCGGCGTCCGTCGTCCGTCCGTGCGTGCGTCCGGCGTCAACAATTGCTTCAAACAACATCTCCTCCTAAACGGCTTGGCCAATTTGAAAAATATTTTGCAGGAATGTTCCTTGGATGAAGCTCTACTAAAGTTGTATAAATGGTTCTGGTCCATCGCATAATTAGGTCACAGGAGCTAAAAATAGATTTTAAAAATGAAAATTTAAAAAAATCTTCTTCTCTGAAACCACAAGGCCTAGCCTTTTGATTTTTGGTATGTAGCATGATCTTATGACTCTCTACCAGGATTGTACAAATTATGACCCTGGGGTCAAAATTGGCCCCGCCCCATGGGTCACTTGATTTCACATAGGCTAATATAGGAAAAACTTGAAAAAATCTTCTTCTCCGAAACCACAAGGCCTAACCTTTTGATATTTGGTATGAAGCATCATCTTATGGGCCACTACCAAGATTGTACAAATCATTTGCCCTATGGTGATAAATGACCCCGCACCAGGGGTCACTTGTTTTACATAGAGTTATATAGGAAAATCTTAAAAATCTTCTTCTATGAATCCATAAGGCCTAGAGCTTAGATATTTGGTATTTAGCATCATCTTATGGGCCACTCCAAGATTGTACAAATCATAGCCCTATGGTGATAAATGACCCGCACCAGGGGTCACTTGTTTTACATAGAGTTATATAGGAAAATCTTAAAAAATCTTCTTCCATGATGCATAAGGCCTAGAGCTTAGATATTTGGTATGAAGCATCATCTTATGGGCCACTACCAAGATTGTACAAATCATAGCCTTATGGTGATAAATGACCCCGCACCAGGGGTCACTTGTTTTACACAGAGTTATATAGGAAAATCTTAAAAAATCTTCTTCTATGAATCCATTAGGCCTAGAGCTTAGATATTTGGTATGTAGCATCATCTTATGGGCCACTACCAAGATTGTACAAATCATAGCCCAATGGTGATAAATGACCCCACACCTGGGGTCACTTGTTTTACATAGAGTTAAATAGGAAAATCTTAAAAAAATCTTCTTCTATGAATCAATAAGGCCTAGAGCTAAGATTTTTGGTATGTAGTAGCATCTAATGGTTCATTACAAAGATTTTCAAAGTCTTGGCCCTAGGGTGATAAATGACCCTGCGCCCAAGTCTTCTCTGAAACCATATGGCCCATTGCTTAGATATTTGGTGTGTAGTATTGTCAGGGGTAAAATGTTTTAGATTAAGTTATATCAGAATCCTTGTCTGTTTAAAAACCTTGACATCAGTTGAAGCAATGGTACTCAGGTGAGCGATTCAGGGCCATCATGGCCCTCTTGTTGGTATGTAGCATGATCTTATGACTCTCTACCAGGATTGTACAAATTATGACCCTGGGGTCAAAATTGGCCCCGCCCCATGGGTCACTTGATTTCACATAGGCTAATATAGGAAAAACTTGAAAAAATCTTCTTCTCCGAAACCACAAGGCCTAACCTTTTGATATTTGGTATGAAGCATCATCTTATGGGCCACTACCAAGATTGTACAAATCATAGCCCTATGGTGATAAATGACCCCGCACCAGGGGTCACTTGTTTTACATAGAGTTATATAGGAAAATCTTAAAAAATCTTCTTCTATGAATCCATAAGGCCTAGAGCTTAGATATTTGGTATGTAGCATCATCTTATGGGCCACTACCAAGATTGTACAAATTATAGCCCTATGGTGATAAATGACCCGCACCAGGGGTCACTTGTTTTACATAGAGTTATATAGGAAAATCTTAAAAAATCTTCTTCCATGAATGCATAAGGCCTAGAGCTTAGATATTTGGTATGAAGCATCATCTTATGGGCCACTACCAAGATTGTACAAATCATAGCCCTATGGTGATAAATGACCCCGCACCAGGGGTCACTTGTTTTACACAGAGTTATAAAGGAAAATCTTAAAAAATCTTCTTCTATGAATCCATAAGGCCTAGAGCTTAGATATTTGGTATGTAGCATCATCTTATGGGCCACTACCAAGATTGTACAAATCATAGCCCAATGGTGATAAATGACCCCACACCAGGGGTCACTTGTTTTACATAGAGTTAAATAGGAAAATCTTAAAAAATCTTCTTCTATGAATCAATAAGGCCTAGAGCTAAGATTTTTGGTATGTAGTAGCATCTAATTGTTCATTACAAAGATTTTCAAAGTCTTGGCCCTGCGGTGATAAATGACCCTGCGTCCAAGTCTTCTCTGAAACCATATGGCCCATTGCTTAGGTATTTGGTGTGTAGTATTGTCAGGGGTAAAATGTTTTAGATTAAGTTATATCAGAATCCTTGTCTGTTTAAAAACCTTGACATCAGTTGAAGCAATGGTACTCAGGTGAGCGATTCAGGGCCATCATGGCCCTCTTGTTAATTTTGTTTACATTGCCATTTTTAACGAACCGCTTTCTGATTTCTCAATCAATCATTGTACAACATCAGGCATACTCGTTTTCAGGCCTTGCCATTTTCTATTTTTCAATAAATTGACATATTTATTTAACTTATTTATTTAATTTATTTTACGTCGAAAAACAAGTTTTCACAACTTATACTAATCCTTCTCGACGGTTCCTGGATGAGACCAGTACTTTGCACCTGGGAAGGTCATGAAAAAATTCTTGCCCAGACGGGGATCAAACCACAACCTTTGGATCGAAAGTCATGTTCTTGACCACTGTACTACATGCAGCGCCCCTAAATAATAATTCCGTATATGCTCGGAAAGTTTATGGAGTTCAGGGTAAACATTGTTCAATACTTTAATGCGTGACGTATAAAGTTTTAAGTTACTGTTAAGTCTTTAACTATCTGGTAACTAAAGGTTATAAATCGATACATAATCATTATTTTGTGCATACAGCATACGGGGAAATTCCAGATAAACAGCGTGTTTGCATTTTTTGCCAATATAATCCCTTAAACAATTTTAAAAATGTCTGATTACTGTCATGGGGCAGTGCCTTCCGTCTAAGATAAAATGAATACTTAAACAGTCAGCCAATCTGCAGGGTTGAATTTCAAAATGTGTGTGATCCTGCATTATTTAGTTTCTGAGGAAATTACAGTCCAAAGATAAAGGTGTTATAGTTTTCTTTCATTACATACCCTTTTTGTATGTCATAATAAAAATTTAATTGTATACAATTGTAAAGATATTTAATTGTTAAGACACTCCATTATTTATGTCAACTCTACATTGTAGAGGACACAATCTATTGTTTCATGTTTAAACAGTTTGGACAGCTCATGTTCTTTACAGTGGATTTGACTTGCAGACCAGCTGCCAAGTGTGAAAAACTATGTCTAACCACTGCCAGGGCTCAATAAATACATTTTTTTACATAAAAAGTAATTTTTTTTTTTTCATCATTATGGCAGTTATTATTATATACAAAGGAATATAATTATGTCCACAGTTTACATGACGAAAATGATACTGCACATTTTATTCTATATGAAAAATTTGATGTGGATTGGTATTGTCCATTATTTTATTAAACAATTCCAAACTATGCAGAACTTGTGTCCTTAAGTATATATTAGTAAGATACCAGTGTATGATAAGGAAGCCACTATTAAAGTCCAGGATCACATTGATTTTGCTGATTTAAAATAAATAAATTTAGTGAAAGAATAATGCGTATTCACTCTAATACACTATTGATTGATGTTTTTGAAGTTATTTCTCCATGAAAAAGAATTGACAGAAAGTCTTTGTTATTTTGGCTATATCATAGAAAAAAAAATACCACATTAAATTACTAAAATGTGCATCATTTTAAGAAGTTATGAATGATTTTTGGTACAAATAACGATCATTTTGCTGGTGAGAAATCTTTCTTGGTAAATAAGAGCTCCTGTTTTTGATCCTGGGACTTTAAGGGAGGGGATGAAAATCAAGCCTTAGATAAACATTTGCCTAAGACTGGTTAAGATAAAGTTTATGTATTTAATCTTAAATCAAAAATATATCTAAAATTTTCTTACCTTTTCTGTTGCTCTGAATTTCTAGGCACACTTTGTAAAATTTTCTTCAAAATGCACGTTTTATAAACCCAAAATATAATTAATTCTGAAATTATTTCATTTTTATTTGATCCAAGGACAACAATTTGCAAACCTCTGTTGATGACATCACTTATGATGTCATTTTATTACATATTATTATTCATAAACATTGTATGATAGTGCACATACACTAGTTTCACATTCAATATACTCCTTGTAAATTTAATAATGTTAATGCGAAAAAGGTGTAAGTGACATGTATTTTTTTACATGTAAGTTTTTTATCAAACCAAAATGTAATGTAAATTATTTGTATACTGTGTCAAATACTGTTTAAAAGTATATAATTTAAGAGAACTTTGCAGTTCTAATGTCACATAGAGGTTTAAGACCAAATTGGAAATTACCAAAAGTTAAATTTGAAACTAGTGTAAGTGCCTTTGTCACATACACCAGTTTCACATTTAAAAGTTAGAACATTTTCACTTACATCATTTGACACAATTTGCAATACTTTTGTTAAATATTGGAATTTAAAGAAAATACTTTCAGAGCAGATAGGAAGGGTAATTTTACATATGATAACGCAAAAAAGTGGTTTTTGCAAAAAATGTCACATAGACTAGTTTCGCATTCAGCCCTCGCTATGCGAACAGCATAAAACCAGATCAGCCTGCGAGTAACTCGTAGGCTGATCAGGTTTTATGCTGCTCGCTGCTCCTCAGTGGTCTGGAAATGAGGATTTTGTAATTAAATTTGGTAAGGTTTAACTGTGGTTTTCTGCAGATCAGGCTTTATGTGGTACCTATTAAGTGCGTCAAAATGAGTCTATATGAGGGAAAGGGTTACAGGCAGTAAGGTAAATGGAATATCAATTTTTTGTTGAAGTGTAAAGTGGAGACAGTCAAAGTCAATGGCACGGTTTAGTATTTCATTCAATTCTGGCATTGTCTTAGTATTTTACTGCTTTCAACTTAAAACGTTTTTATTTGATTGAACGCCTATTTCTTTACATGATATTCAATGGTGTTGTACAACACATATACATTTATGCTTAACACATGAAGTATAAACAAATGCATATAAAATACAGCGAAATAGCAGTAAAACCATGAAATTAAAGTACAGATTTAAGATGAATACTCTTCAACTCTTCTTCTTCCGGTTTTGTATGTATCAACACTATGAAACTGTCAGGGTGCCTACTCAGTTTGAAACTGGGGATACAATTTCTATTTTTCCTCATAAAGAGAGATAAGTACTTCAATTTGAGCATACAGTGATACATGGCCAATTTGAAGGGGGGTGGGGGGTAAAAACCCTTCTACAGTTGGTAAACGGGCATGCTGACTTTACCAAAAAATGTTGAAAAACACATTTCTTTGTTTCCATCAAGGTTTTTAACTGTTGAAAATTTGCTACTGTTGATGTGTGTGTGTCAATTTTGTACTAATTGGCCTGATACTAGCAGAAAGCAGCATACAGTCAAGGACCAGATGGAATCTACTTACAAACACTGATATATGATAATGAAATTTACTTGGTCCAAAATATAAACAAAGCAAAACAAGAACGAGCCCTCCCCATCATACGCAAAAAGGTCTTGAATATTAACCTAAGCATTTTCAAAGGACTGCAAAATTTCTGTTTCACATTTTCTGTTAATGATAAACAAATAAGTTTTTTAAATAAGTTTGTATGTTGTCAGAATTAAAAACTGGTAAAATAGGGATTGGTTATCAAGTTTTTTTTTCCAAATATGGGACCCATTCCCAATTGAAAATTGGAAATATTTTTCCCAATTGTGATTTTTTATGTTATTTTTTTAATTAAGTGCTATGTTTGTTATTGAATTGTGTTAATGAAAGAAAATGCCTTTTTAAATAATATCTTACACATACTAAAGTTGCTTTTCTGCTTCTTAAAAATTTCCAATCAGGTGAGATATGTCGACAATTATTCCCAGTTGGGGGCTAGGGTCGTTTTCCTAAAATAGGTAGAAAAAACCCCGTGTTTAACCCTTTATCTGGTGTAGTCATGTTCTGGTCCCTCAACAAACTCCTTCCAAAAACTATCTTGTCAAGGTCTCTTCTTTTTGCTCAGATTCTACTGTCTACACAGCAAAGAAAAAAGTCCATTCATCGGATGGTAAATTTGTACAGGAATATCATAAGGTAAAAGATTAATAAAGGATTTTTTCTTTCTTTTCAGGATGGTGAAGTTTTTGAGATTACAGACTTTACAACTGCATCAGAGTGGGAAAGGTAAAGTAATTAATGACCGTCCCCAGTGGACAAGTGGTTAGAGGGTCTGCCTTGGGAGCAGGAGGTCATGGGTTTGATTCACGGCCGCGACATACCAGAGTCGTAAAAAATGGTACTGGTATAGCTCCCTTGCTTGGCGTTCAGTATATAAGGGTACTTCCAGGACTGGTTGGCCCGGTGTCAGGATGTGGTATCATGCCACATGTCTACGGCTTGATACTGCAGTGTGTCAGCTCTTTATCTGTCTCAAATAAACATAGTCTCCAAATGACTGAAATACTGTTGACGGGACGTTAAATCCAAGGTTCAAAGTAATTAATGCTTCCCAATCAGACATTCTGAGTGGTGTCTCCTAATGCCATCATAAGTTAATATGGCGAAACTCAGCTGCCGTAGCTTTGAAAGCAGACGAGACTCGAACCTAGCACCTCATGCTTACAAGACAAAACCAAATGCCCTGTGGTTTGGACTGGACAACTTAACATCATAAAATGTCCCGAGGAAATCAAATATATAACGTATTACCCTGTTTAAAATGCCCCTGGGGCACTGCAGTTTTCCCACATTAATCTAAGGTTGCAAAACAAACCTCAGATACACCCATCCCACCCTCCCTTATCCACTTCCACAATAGAGTTATTTCTACAACAAAGTTTATATTGTGTTTTGGATATTTTACATTCAAGATTTAAAGGTTAAGTCTATATTACAAGGATGAGAAAGGATTATGTTTACATAAATGTATCCAATCTTTATTAATACCTTGAATGTTTGCCTGATTTTTATCACAAAATTAGGGGTGGGTGCTTTTAATGGTACCATAAGGTAACTCTCTCGCTCCATACCAAGATTTATCTAAGGGTATCAGGAATTATGGGATATATGATATATACAGTCAGATCTTGGTTATTTTAAGTCGTCAGGACTGGCATTTCACTTTGAATAAAACATCCGTTTGAATAAGTCATTATGGTCAAATGTAACTGATTATGTGCATGACAGTGCATATTTTAATGTTTATATGTAAGGTTTTTTAATAAAACTAAACTCCCACCTAACTTAACCAAAACTTGTTTTTTTTTTCGTTTTTTTTTTCTTCAAATGAGTGTTTCTTAAACCAAATATATATACAGTCAAACTTTTCTGAAGTGGTCAGTCAAGGGAACAACAGAAAGTGACCACTTAACTGAGATGGCTGCTAATTGAAGTTAAACATATACCAAAATGCTAGTTTGGTATTATTAAAACTGACCGCTAAATGCAGGTTGACTGCTTAATACAGGTAATTGTTAATACAGGTTGAACTGTATATAGACAAATAGATTTATTTTGAAATATTTTTTGGTTTAATATTTATACAAATTAACCCTTTCCCTCATAGAGGAAACCATGAAAAGACCTATGCGAACAGCATAAAACCAGATCAGCCTGCGAGTAACTCGCAGGCTGATCAGGTTTTATGCTGTTCGCTGCTCCTCAGTGGTCTGGAAATGAGTATTTTGTAATTAAATTTGGTAAGGTTTAACTGTGGTTTTCTGCAGATCAGGCTTTATGTGATACCTATTGAGGGCGTAAAAATGAGTCTATATGAGGGAAAGGGTTAAAGTGTCAGAATGGTCAAAATGGACAGTTTTGTGCATCATAGAAAATCTTGAGGGGATGTGACAGGACCCTTACTCATCTGTGACTTCCCTGTGGCTATATTCATACATGAAACATACAAGCATTGAAGATGTATGAGAGAATATATTCTTACGTGGAAACCACTTCATTATATCCCCACTTCCTGTAGAGAAATAGTGCTATGTAAGGATCACGCCTCCTGCTGAGTCCCATCTCACTCTGAATATTTCAGTATCTGTATGTATCATTGAATAAAAGCAGGGGTACTCCTCACCTTCATTTATAGCTTTAATTAATTTCCATGTAGAAGCCAAGAACATTTTTTCAGTGGTATATACATATATGTACCTGTTTTTCCAGGTTTATATCACGGGTAGAGGAGATCATTCATGAATGGAAGTTAGTCAGCTGTTTTCCTAAATCCCCAGCTCCCCAAGTAAGTATAAAGATAATCGGAATACATTAGCTTTACTGCTGTTTTCTGCCTTTCAAAGAATGTTTTGCACCATATTGTTGTATAGTAGATATCTGTATAAATTTTGAACGACCTAGTGAAACGGGATCATGAGTCTCTTGGATGGACTGTACCAACCCACAAGATCGCCAGGCATGGAGAGGGAGACTTCGCTCCCGACTGGATAGCCAGGCCTACCCCTTGTGAAAAGGAATAATTCAAGGCCTGGATAATCAAAACTTGATGATGATGATGATTGCATGTTAAGATCCATTTTGTTATAAGCAAAATAATGTAAATAGCCATCTGTACAGGGTTTCTAAAACTTATTTATTTTACATTGACTGGAAAACAAGTTATACTCTTCCCTCTCAATGGCTCCTGGGTTGGACCAGTTTTTATTACCATTTTAGTTTGAATATTCAATAAGATACACAGTAAAGGAGGATTTATTTTATTGCAAAGTAGAAGGTTCAGCACTTGTGCTGTGTTCACTGATACCTGGGTGTGGAGGAAGTATCATTGGAACTCATGTTCTCTCAATACACTTTGCTTCTTAATCGATCGTGGTGTTATTTGATTAGCAAAACGTCATACTCAGGAATTATTAATTAAGCATTTCATTTGACCTGAGGTGATGCCCTCTATTAAGATTGTTCAAATTATTTTAATTGGTTGAAAAAGTAGGTCACAGAAGCTAAGATAGATTTTAAAAATGCAAACTTTGAAAGTCGTCTTCTACAAAATTGCAAGGCCTAGAGCTTAGATATTTGGTGTTGTAGCATTGTCAAGTGCATCTCTACCAAAATTGTTCAAATCATGACCTTGGGGTCAAAATTGGCCTGCTCCAGGGTTCGCTTGATTTTACATAGGCTTATATAGGAAAAAACTAAAAGATCTTCTTCTCAGAAACAACAAGGCCATGGAATTTAGATATTTGGTGCGTTGCATTGTCTAGTGGATCTTACCAATCATGGCCCTGGGGTTAAAATTGGCCCCGCCCCAGGGGTCACTTTAATTTACATAGGTATATATATGGAAAAAAAAATAGAAAAATCTTCTTTCAGAAACCCAATGTGTGGAGTTAAGATATTTGGTGTGTGGGACACTGTCTTTATAGACATCTATCAGGTTTGTTCAAATCATGGCCCTGGGGGTCAAAAATGGCCCGCCTCGGGGGTATCTTGATTTAACATAGACTGTATAGAAAAAAAAACTTAAAAAAATTCTTCCTCTCAGAAACCACAAGGCCTGAAGTTTAAGATATTTAAATGTGTAACATTGTCATATGAACATCTATCAAGTTTGTTCAAATCATGGCCCTGGGGTCAAAATTGGCTTGACCGGGGGGCCTGATTTTACAAAGGTGAAATAGGAAAAAACAAGAAAAAATCTTCTTCTCAGGAAACTAAAAGGCCAGGGGAAGATATTTGGTTGTGTTACATTGCCTTATGACATTACCCAAGTTTGTCCAAATTTATGGCCCTGGGGTCAAAATTGGCCCCGCCCCAGGGGTCACTTGATTTTACTTTGGCCTAAATTGGAAAATCTAGAAAAATTTTTCTTCTCCGAAACCACAAGTAAATGAGTATAGATACTTGGTGTGTAACATTGTGTATGGACATCTCCAAAATTTGTTCAAATCATGGCCCGGGGTCAAAATTGGCCCCGCCCCGGGATCACTTGATTTAACATAGATTTACATGGAAGATTTTTAAAAAAAATATCCTTGTCAGAAACCCACAAAAAAAATGGGTTTAGATATTTGGTATGTTTTAAAATGGCCTTGTGGACCTGAACCTGGCCCTTGGGTCAAGATTGGTGCCAGGTGGGTTAACTTGTTTTTTTTGGACCACATGTAAAAATTTTTGTTGGAATAAAAATTATATGCTGTTCTTCTGCTGGATTTTGTATTAAATATGACTTGTTTGGGAAAAGGCAATGAAAGCAATATTTCTCAGGTGAGCATTTAGGGCCATCTTGGTCCTCTTGTTTATTGGGTTCAAAGATGAGATGTATATGGATTCATTGAAGTGGGCAGGCGGCATCCGTGTTTTTGTCCTGCTCGACTCAAACTAAGGTGAACCAATCTTTACTAAAACTTGGTACAATGTATGTGGGCACAGTATTTCAGCCAAGTTAAATTTTAATATCTAGATTTTCTAAAACCTCTGGAGTTATGGACCTTAAATGATGATTGTTGTATTGTTGTATTGGGGTTTACCGTCGCTGCGATAGTATTTCAAACTATAGCAACTCCAGCTAAATTTAAAGGGGGAGGAAGACCCGAGTACCGAGGTACCTTGGTGAACCACCGACCTACCGCAAGCCAGCGGGGTGGCTTCCTCACATGAAAAATCCGAAAGTCCCTACCGGGTTTTCGAACCACAGTGGTGAGGGCCTGAGAGATTTTTTGTCCGCGACTGAACCGTGGCCACAGCGGCCCCTTTAAATGATGAAAAATGCTAAGATCAGTTTTCCGTGGATTTTTCAAAAAAAGAAATTTTACTTAACAAACATGAAATTGTTTCTTGTCCAAACTTGGTCACAATTTTTTTTTGAAAATGGGCCTCAATATCGTAAACCTGGTTTTGATAACCAGCCCAAAATATCTTGAACGTTTTAGAGTTATGGCCCCCCTTAATTGATAAAAAATTTTGCAAAGTTAAAAAGTTTTGCTCTTAACCTGACAGCAGTGAACCAACTCTTCCCAAATTAGTCACAATTGTGTATTGGATAGTATCCCCAATCCAGTTTGAAAACAGTCGGGAATTCCCACTTCAGACTTCCCACTTGAATTGATAAAATGGCGAACAGGTTTTTAATTTGTATAACAGCGTTTTTTTTTTGGAAAAAAAATTTTTCAATACTAATAGAAAATTAATTTCACTTGATCCAGGGGCAAGGGACAGCATTGATTATTCTACCTTAAAAGCCCTTACATTACAGTTGTTTTACGGATTTTTTAAGTCAGCTTTTGCTTTTGTAACTTCATTGAAGAGTTCAGAATACTTCATGTGGTTCCATTGGTCAGCAGGTAGCTGATTAATATTCATGAAAATTTTAGATTTCCCAGGGGGAAAAATCCACAGTATTTTCCCGGTAGTGGAAATGGAAAGGGGAAAAAATTTGTGGGGTTCTGACGTTTTGAAAGTAAAAGTAAATAACGCTGACTATGATACTTATAGTAGGTAACAATATCAATTGTGTGCCAGCTTGTTAATAAAATAAATAAATTCTTTTCACAATAAATATACACAGAAAAAGCATTGTTTCTCTCGTAACACCAAATACCGGTATATTTGATTTAAGATGGATTTTGAATTTATTTTTTAAATTTCTAGTTTATTAACTAATAATTAAGTGTTCATTAGATGAAGCTGCCTCACAATGTTGGAAAATACATATTTTGTTTCAATCCTACTTGGGCTTAACAGTCACTGCATTTTTGTCCTTTTAAGACGGTTTGACTGTATTTCTAAAAGACTACTTAATGAGAGGGTAAATTATTGCACTTATGCTAAACCTAGAAATGTGTCCACTGGACATTTACACCATTTTCAATAAGCCATGGGCCATAACTCCACTACAATTCTTTGAATGTTGAAAGAAAATCAAAATCGGGTGCAAAACTTCCAATGCTGGTCAACATTCCCATGAAATTTAGGACTCTGGCTCATATATATATTATTTGGAGACATGAGCAACACAAGATTGTAGACAGACAGAAGAACAGACAAGGGTAAATCCATGTCCACCCCCCCACCCTTTCATAGTGTTAACATAATAAACCATAGATCTGAATTAAAGCTTTCTATTCATCTTAAATGAAAGAAACTGATATCTTAAGAATATTCATCCATTGATTTTCAGGGTGCATACACAACGGGAGTGTGGGAAGAGAAGACGGAAGAGCTCAACTTTGCTGGTCACCAGTTTGTGCTGACCCACGTGTGGCTCAAGTCCAAAGATGACCGCTCTGAAAAGTCGGCCGAGAAAGAAAGCATAGATGAAGAAGATGGAGATGGAGCGGAGAGTGAGGGTAGGTCTTCACATGTGGTCATGTGATATGTTGAGGGCTGACCACGAAACTCTTCTAATAGAAGGAGTTGGAAAAATTTCATGGACAGCCCTCTACATGATTGTGTGGTTAGGCCTGCTATCTGCACTGTTGGATGGCAAATATAGATTGTTATGAAGAGTAGAAACATGGTTTCTTGTTTGTTTCTTAACTCGTTTTAATGAACTGAATCATATTCTACGAATCAGGATTAAAGCACTAGTAATGATGATCACAGTGTGTCAGTGATTATACCTCCAGATACGAAGTATATGAGGGCTTTATTGGAGTCACGTCTGTCTAAGTCTGTCAGTTGGTTGCAGGTTGGGTGGTTGGTCCGTCCGTTTGTAGACGGGATTTGTCCGCCCTATTTCTCGGCTACCTTTGGTCGTATATTGATGAAACCTTACAAGGCTGATAAGTGTCAAGCCTAGATGTGCATATATTTGGCACATCATGATTTGCTAGATTTTGAATGAGTTATCACAGTTACTGTTACTACTGTTTGATTTCTGGGGCGATGACAAACCAACTTCTTTAAATTCATGATTTGATGAATATTAATTTACTGATGGTATTTAAACAAAGGAATTTTTTTTGCTCTGTAGACAGTGTAGAATCTGAGCCACAATTTTCTATGAGCAATTGGGGAAACTCCTGGAAGGAGCAGTCTGATCTGGGTCTCCTCTGTTTGTCAATGTGTCAAACACATCAGTATGAGATAAAGGGTTAGAATTGATACCATTGGTAGAGCTTTCTTAGTTAGACATGTAGGAAATCCCTGGACTTATATTGACATGGTTTCAGGATAAATGTTACTGCTTGTAGTATCATGCCATTAGGCCTTGCAGGGATACTATAGTGTGGCAGCAATCATGCAGACAAAGTCCCCTAAATGACTGAAAAACTGTTATTGGGATGTTTAAACTAAAAACTAATTTCACAAGAAGAGTATTCAAATTGTTTCCCTTTAAGTCTAAACATCAACAAGTATTAGCATTTCAAAAAATGCTAAAAATTGCTATCAGCCAGGAGAACAGAAAGTTACACTGTTACGTTTATGGTAAAAGGAAATTGTATGTCAAAGTATCTGAATTTGAAGGCGATAATAAGACTGACAGAGTTAGCTCCCTTAATATTATACAGAGATCTACATTACTTAGTCATTAAGTCAAAGTAACAGATAAACCCAAGGAAATAAACAAAAAAACAAACAAAATCTCCAAATGATACCGTTTACTTGTGAGTAAAAACTATTGTATTACTATGTATCATAAAACAATGATTTTCAACAAATATATTACAGAGGTGACACCTACTGTATACGGAGACCTGATGAGCATGAACAATGACTTCCCTTCAAGGGCTCACTGCATCTGTCGCTGGTAAGTCCTACAATACTTAATGTACCTACCATTGTAAGTGGGGTTGGGAATGGAGTCCTTATATACATGACAGAACAATACAAATCAAATGTACTGCGGTACTTCCCATTGCATTACAGTACCAAGTATATTGTTTTGAAATTTTTGAGTAGGTATCAACTAAGTGGGGTTGGGAATGGAGTCCTTATATACATGAACAAAAAAGGCTTGCTCTGAAAGAAAGAACCTATTGATCCCTTTTCTCCCTACAAAGCCAATTTTTTGCAGTTTTTCTTCCCTTCTTTTTGGAGACAAAGGGCCATGAAATAAAAACCTTTATGTAGAAAATCCTGAGTTACCCCATTAAAATTTGTTTGTTGAAAAGACATTTTTTTAAGAAAAGATAATTGTGGATATAATTTGTGCACTCATTTTTTAAACTTCCACAATGTTTATGATATTGATATGCAACATCGAAAATGTGAAACGTTGCTAGGCCGACCGGTAAAAATAATTGTTAAAATAGTATTACCCAAACAATGACATAAATTTTCATAGCTTTCATGGCCTATGATTGATAGAACGTTTGGTAATATGAAACGGGAAAAACCTTGATTAAAAAGGGATTATTTAAAAATGTTTTGCTTGAACAAAAATCCCCCAGACTAATTCAAGTTTATTGTAAATTGAAACTAAATGAACAATACTGTAAACTAAAACTGGTCCCCAAACACAAATAAATATGTTCAAACCACTAGAAAACCTTGCTTACCTAAGCTTAAAAATTTTTAATAAAGTTCATGTCTGTTTGGGGACCCCAAGCAAAACAACCTATCATGAGCTTTCCCTTTGAAAATACGTGTTTGAAGCAACTAAGCACCCCTTCTTACCACTATACCCCAAGATTGTTTAAAACCCCTGCCAAGGTTCTAAAAAAACTTATTTGAAACCCGGTCTGGCAAAAAAAAAAACCTGGGAACAAGCCCAGAAATGCCCTTGCCTGATGTTTGAAAACAACCTAAAGTTAATTTTTTAATAAGGCTTCACCGGGGAAACTTCTGGCATAGAGCTGCACCTTATCAGGTCACACACCTAAAGGTAATAAGTTAATTAATATATAAATAAAGTATATATGATTGCTACGAAGTAACCCACCAGTTTTAACAGCAGACTGCGGGAAATTTTTGTGAAAATGTGATATAATACTCAAATTCACGTGACCGTTAATTTATGGATATCCGGGTGAAACCATTCCCAGAAAATAAGTGGAACGAAGGGGTGTAGTTTTGTAAATTGTAAAACTTGGTTTAAAACCTTAATATCTAAGTATGACTGTAATTAAAATTCAATATATGATATGAAATGTTAAACATACAAACAAGAACGTTGCTTCTTGTTTCTTTATATGAATAAGCAAAATGGAAAATGGAAGTAGAAACTTAGGGTAAACTTACCAATTATAAACATGACAAACTCAACTAAATTATTTTCTTTCACAGAGCGTTTAGTAATGTCGGGTTTTAAACATAAATGTTGTCTTGTGATAATATTATTATTATTTTTAATTTTATATTATTAAAGCTGATGAGGTCTTACAGCGACATGTTGTTTCAAAAATGCCTAAAAAACTTTTCTATTTTTTCATAGCATATGCTTTTAAAACTATATCAATAACCCGGAATTTTTTTCCTTGATTATGAAGGGTCGGGGATCCATTGTTAAAAATTAGCTTTTTTTTTCTTAAAATTGACAATAAAAAGTAGCGTGTTTCTGTTGATAGTATGAGGAGAAAATGTTTACAAAAGACAGAATACCTTGCGTTTTACGGGAAAATGTAGAGTTGGTTTATACTTTCTTAAATTGAAAAAATCGTGGAAGAGAAGCACTTTTGAATTATCAGTGGAAATAGAAGGGGCTTAAACCATGCCACTATCCAAAAATCACTTTTGAATTGTAAATTCTAAATTGTGTTGGGTCCGTTATGGGTACCGATAAAAAAGGAAAAAATCGCTGATAAAAAATGGAATCTGGCTTATGAATAAAGTGATTTGTTTTGTTCTATATATAAGTAGTGGTATATTGTTTAATATATTTTTGGATTGGCGGTGTATTATTATATTTTTCCACAATCAGATTTTGAATTGTTAAAAATCAGAATTACAAAATCATTTAAAGTGCATGTAGGTTTTCTAAAATCTACAAAAAATTTGGGAACAAATGTTAATTATGAAATTAATTAATAAAACAAAAAATCTGTTTTTTTCATAATTTACATGATGAAATCACATCAAATTTAAGTTTGCTACAGCTTAAACTTTGAAAATTAAGTTTGTTTTTTTTTTCATTGGAAAAAATTTTAATAATAATTTTGGGATGGGCGTTCAATTTTTTTGGGGGGGTCAAGGTTTTAATTTTTGTCAGGCTTGAGATATTTTAAAAAACTTTTTAAGAAAATCTTGGTACAATATTCGTTGGATGACTGGAGTTCATTAGCATTATTTTGGCCCTGGGGTTCAAAGGTAAGGTCCATTTACAATTAATTTTTATGATTATTCATGCTCTATCTAATGATGCTTTATTTGTGTATTGCATATCATTGAAGTCACTTTTAAAAGGCATAATTTGCCTGGAAGTACTCTTACATTTTGCATAAAACTTTTTTTGGCTTAAGGTTAACCATCCTTCATTAAATTGTGATCTTTGGTCTATCAAATGTTGTGGGGGGAATTTTATAGTAAATGCAAGCTTTTATATTTTTATGACTTTAAGATAAACCCTTTCAATCCCAAGACAATGGTTTGCTTTGCTTGCACTGAAGTGATTTTAACCCTTTCCCTCAAAGAGGATACAATGAAAAGACCTATGGGAACAGTATAAAACCAGATCAGCCTGCAATTTAACTTGGCGGGGCTAAATCAGGTTTTTTTATGCTGTTCGCGGCTCGTTCAGTGGTCGGGGAAAATGGGATTTTACAATTAAATTTTTAAGGTTTGAGTTTGGCTTTTACAGATCAGGTTTATGTGGTTTATTGAGTGCGTAAAAAAATTTGAGTCTTTTGAGGGAAGGGTTTAAAGGATAAAAGGACCAGGGGATTATATTTTAATGATGGAGGGTTGCTTAAGAAAAAGATGATGTCCTATATAGTAACTTATGGTATGTGTTAACATCAAAACATCACAAAAAGACAAGTCTGATCGTCTAAAACCAATTAGGTCAGAAGATTTGTAAAGATTGATTTTCTTTAAGTGCAGTGTACATCCATTACTTTGTGTTCCATTTTAAGTAAATATCAAAACAACAGAAGTAGAAACCATGGATAACAAATCATTTTGTGTTTATTTTTTTTTGAAAAGTTTTTTTTGAATAATTCTATGTAACATTTGATGGTATCTTGATTTGAAATCCAAAATACAGCATTTTACCCCTGTTTTTTATGCTATTTGCAAGACAAATAATTTAAACCATATATTTAAGTTTTTAATTTATTAACTGAAAAAATATTAATCCACAAACTCTGTATTTTTAGAAGGTGCAGATTTCAGGGTAAAGTCGAGAAAGTCTATGATTGCAACATTTTTTATGCCTGATCCCCTTCCATTTCTTTTAAGTAAATTCTGTCTCTCCAACTATCAGCTGGGGTTTTAAATGAAACAGAATTGGGCCAGCCACCTGCAGGTGGAGTCATCGCTATCTTGCCTTACAAATCTTGCGTTTCTTCTTCGTGCAGAACTTTGGGTCGGTTTAGGGACCTGAAGACCTCAGTTGTAAATTCTCTTTGCCTGTCCGCATTTCCTTGTATTTTGTTCCTTGTTCTGACGCTTCCAGCTATCTGACCATTACGAATCTCCTGCCCCTTTTCTATTTGTGCTCTCAAAAATTCTCTACAGTAATAGGTTCCACCCCTTTGGCATGCATGGAATTGGATGTATGTTTCATCAAATGGATGTAAGACCCTGTGCCATATGTAGCGTGCCTTTCTTAAAACCCCCTGTCTTTGGGTTCCACCCATGAGTACTGCACCTTTCGTCACTGCCAGCTTAGCATCAAGTATGAAGAATTCTCAAAATTTGGCACTCTTTCTTGATTGATCTTAGATATTTAGAGTTTGATTTTCCACCGACAAGAATGAGGGTTTCAAATCCTTATCTCTGTTATCGGTCTTTACATTTTCAATAATTCCAGCAATCTTACTGGCAGATGGTTTGAAAACCTCTTCTAGAATTTTGTTACTTATCGAAAAGGAATAAAGGAAATTTTTTTGTTAAATTTGTAGTCTCAGATATCTTGTTGAAACTAAGTATCTTGAGACTTTTTCCATGTTGCTATAAACCAGTTCAGTAAATGGTGGTGAGATAGTGAAATATTAAATTACCTTCTGTTTCCTCTCCAAAAGTCTCTTTTTTTTTTTTTAAAGTCAGAAATGAATTCTTTTAATTGCCAAAGGTGTCTCCCTTTTAAAGTCTTCAAGAAAGGGGTTTTTCAATGATTCTGCAATCAGCTTTACAAACTCCTTGTCAAATATTTACCACCATGTGGTCCGCCAGTATCTCTGAAGAGCTCCTTAAATGACCATTGTCTTACCATTCATGAAACAAATATTAACTGTGCCACCGCCAATAGTCAGCCAAGATGTATCTGAAGCCCTTTGGAAATTTTTCTATTTTAATATGTCCAGCATCTGCCTGGGTGACAAGACAGAAGTTTGCTCCCGACAGTACATTGACGGCCCCCGGGGTTTCCCGAAACTAATCTCAGAGTTCTTTGCAATACCTGCTTTTATTGCGCCTCTCGCATAAACTGTCTGGTGAGTCAGACCCAAATTGCGGAATGGTCAAAAAAAACCGAATTTCAGCTTCACGAATTACTTTCCAACTTTGGATTTAGGATTAATCAAAGGCCAGTTTCTTCAAATGTTCAATTCTAAGGATATGATGGTCATTGCCTCATTCCGGGCCCCATTGTCTTTAAATTTTTGTTTTCACGATTTAGTCTTTCAGCATGTACAAGCCATTTTGAATTGCTGGGAAAATAGAACCAGTCATGTTGGCTTTTTTTCCCTTTGTCTTCATCATCCTTTCAGTTATTAGATTCAAAGGTTGTTGGCAGATTTTTCACTAGTATCTTTGTATGCACTAGTGCTTTAGGGGTGTCATTTGATTCTTCAGCTTCTGCAAACAACTTCTGCTAAGATTTGCAGTTTAATCATTATCAGCTTTCTTCCCAAAGGAATGAAGCTTTTTTTTTGAATTCAATAGAACATTGTTGGAACTCTGTCATTTTGGAAGTTTTGAATGAACTGCAGATGTTAAAATTTTCTTGTAGTCTCCTTAAAGGGGAATGAAAATCACTGTTGAGGGTTTTCCAAAGTCCTTAGCAAACCACAGCTAAGTAATTTTTTACAAGTTCATCTGGGGGCTGTTTGAGGAAATTTAATTTTAAAACCCTTTGTGTTTTAGTTGACACATCAAACTTTTTCTTGCTGTGGCCTGTTGCCCATTGAAATCTGAAGTTTTATTGCTTTAGGGATGTTAATACTTTATTAGGTTTTTATTTAGATAATGGCTTTCTGAAGTTAGTGTTATAAAATTTCCTCCTTTTATATTTCCCGAAAATACAGTGTTTTTCCATTTGAATATTAGAATTAGTTCTTTATGTATTCATTATATTCCATTTACACAACTCATGTCATGTCCTTACTTGAAAGTTTTAAACTGGGGGGGGTCAGTAAGTCCGTATTTTTTTTTTATTTTTCATTTTTCTTGACAAAAGGGGAATTATGTTAAAAATTTTGTTGTTTACAGTGCTTTGACACCTAATGTTGAAAATAATACCACAATGTGTAAAAAAAGTTTCCCAATGGATTCTTATACATGTTACTTACCTAATTCCAAGGAAATGCAGGAAACCTATTGCATGGTCCTCTGAGTTTGTGTAGGGGTACAAGAGAAAAAGGGAAAAATTATTTCTTCGTTTTAAACTAAATGAAGAAAAGTTGAATCTTTTATGGTATTTGCCCCTTCGCAAAAATTTTTATCAGTTTAAACCTTTCCAGGAGGTAAAGTCAACAATAGTATGTGTAAGCACTGTCCATGTATCTAACACATTGAAAGGGAATCCAGGTATTGTGTTCTCTCGATTGGGGAATGGTGTGAAAAAAAAACATCAAACAAAAGGTAATGCAACACAAGAAATTTTTAAAAACTGAACGGGAAACTCATTGAATTCAATGAAAATTCATGAAGTTGATTTCTTCATGGATTTTTTTTAGCCATATACAAAAGTTTTTATTTACTCTGTGCCCCCTAAAACCTTTGGGTTATGCTACCCAAATTGCTGTGAAGTATATTATGCAAAATTTTCCACACAAAAAAAAAGAAGCCAAATTGCGAGTTTCTATCCCTTCCTTCATGTTTTCATTAAAAAATTCCCGTTTTTTAAAATTGCAAACATTTGCCACTAGTAATTTTTCCAGTAATAGATATCTGATTATTTCAAGTTAGAAAACTTAAGGGGAGGTTTAAAGTTGTTAGTTGGCATTCTCAAAATTGAATACGTCTAAGCTAAGAATGCAGGCTCCTTGCAAGGTGAAGTTGTCTTTGGGTGCTTGAATTATATAAACTTTTTAGTGTTGCTTGCTGGAAAAAAGACAGGATCAAATAATTGAACGTAGGTATGTTTGCACATCTACGACAAAGTATTTAAGTCTGTGTCTTTTAATGCCTAATTAAATAAAATATTCTGTTCCTATGGATGCTGAAAAATTTACTGTAAGGGAAAAATGCAAAGAAAAAGATGAGCTTTAAAGTGTTTGTAACTACAAAAATGTTTTTGGGAAGTTGTTATATTCTGAAAATTTTCTATAATTATGAAATTCAAAAAAACTTCCCTAAAAAACACATAAAGGGTTTTGCAATTGAAAAATAGTGATTTGATGTGCAAATCTTGGTACCTGTAGATTTATGCGTTGTAGAAAGACAATAGTTGCCCATTTGCAGATAAATTTTTACTGACTGAAAGTTGTTACCAAGATGGAAATTTTCAGTGAAATATAGTTGTTTTGGGTTAAGGAATTCGGCTACCACACATGTTTAATAACTGTTTATAAAAGTACAAGCAAAAAAAAGTTTTATTAAAAAGTCCCCTTTGTCTGATTTTTTAGCTCACTGATTTCTACATTCTTTGGTAATCTGTTGAAGGCAATGTTGGGCCATCATGGTCAATTTTTTGTTTGTGAACACTCTAGAAAGATTACAGTTTTAACTCAATTTTTAACAAAACTTTGTAGAAATGTTTGTTTGAAAGAAAGTTTGATGAGTTCAAAACTTAGTCACTTTGGGTCAAAAAAATAGGTCCCAGGTCAAATACTTGGAAAATTTTTGTGAGATGAAAAGAGGTCAAATTTTTTTCTAATCTTCCCCCGTTTAAAACCTATAAAAATTATGAATTTTAACAAAATTGAGGCCTTATTTTTCTTTTGCAAATCTTCACAGAAATCATTCAGAATGTTTGTCTGCGTGAATTACCAGTCCTTTAATGCCAAAGATGAGGCCCGCGTACTTGATTTTTAAAGCATACTGAAGACCAGGGTTTCCTAAGGTTAAGAGCAATTAAGGGCCACCATTATTTGTTCCTATTAAAAATTCACCAAGTTGCCCAATTTAAAATTAAAAGGAAACCCTGTTTCCC
Organism: Solen grandis; assembly: GCA_021229015.1. NCBI lineage: Eukaryota > Metazoa > Mollusca > Bivalvia > Adapedonta > Solenidae > Solen > Solen grandis. The sequence continues at coordinate 60,077,573 of CM037780.1, forward strand.
TTACTGTGTCTTGGATCAGGTTTAAGTAATAAAAATTTATTTGCTGTCTTAAGCTTTAAATTTTTGTTTGAGAATTTTTTTAAAATATTAAATGAAATTGAATGAGTTGAAATTTGTAAATCTAGAAAAAGAATTTCCAGTCGGGATATTTCATATTTTCCCTATAACAAATCTGACATATCATATGGAAAGTCTACAAACTTACATAACAACGCTTTATGGAAAGTCTACAAACTTACATAACAACCCTCTATGGAAAGTCTACAAACTTACATAATAACCCTCTATGGAAAGTCTACAAACTTACATAACAACCCTCTATGGAAAGTCTACAAACTTCCCTAAAACCTAGAGGAGAGAAGAGAGAGAGAGAGGGGAGGTTTTAAGGTACGGTAGTCAACCAAATTACTTAAAATTATTTTTTTCGATTTTTTTTTTTTAATTGAAAAGGGTCTTTATTTCCCCTTGCCCAGGTATCGGTTAAAGGACACGTATTGTAAAGAATGTTCATGTTTGTTTTCTGTCCATTGCAGGTTTAAATTGTATGAAATTTCAGTTTAATTTGCTTTTATTTTTTTGGGGGGGGAGAGTGAAACTATGCTAAATGCATATAATATATTTGCACTTAGCTAGTTTCGCTTCCCCCTCGTTTTGTATTTGGAGGTTGGAGTTTGGGCGGGGGGGTATTTGTTTGACTTTATTTGTGGTTTTAAGAAATACTTGATACATTATAGATATCTTAGTTAATACAAGGTTATAGTAAATGACTAAATCTGCAATTCCTTGTGAAGGAGCCCTGCCTTGGGTAGAAAACTATGTAGTCATTATTAAAAGTTATACTTGTTTAAGGTTATGCAATTTGGAAAATTATGATTCCATCAATGATTCCCTGGTTGGACCAATAATTTGTGCTTGGGGAGGCCTTTAAAAGATCGTATGCCCTTCGGGGTCAAACCTAATTTCTGTGTGTAAGTATTTTTTTTAAAAAATAGAAGATATATAAAGAAAAAATCCAAAATGGATGCCCCAGAAAACTGCAGAATTGGGTTGCTTCTATAATAATTTTTTCCAGTCATGTTTGTAATTTTTCATATAAAAAGAAATTAAGTAAAAGGGCCCATTTCAAAAAGGATTGTTGTTTTTTTACCAGTTGGCCTGATCTGGATCAGATTGTCCCGATGAATCAATTTTTTTGATCACCTGATTGTCATTTGAATCGCCCCAAAAAAGTTTTTTAAAAAAAGTAGGCGATCCCCTTTTTTGGTACCCGGGCACACAGATGACTGAGATATCGCTCCAGTTTTCCCCCAAAGGTTTTGGGTAGTTCTCAACAGTGCTGCAGGTTCCGACTTTTTGTCGCAAAAATGAGCCAATCAACCAAAAAAGGAGGGTTTCAAACGGAACCAAAACAATCCTTGGTTTTAAATCCCCCTAAGACATGTACTAATAGTATCCATAAAAAGGAGTACAGAAAATCAGTGTCTGTTATTGAAATGTATACATTGAAGGTCTTAATTATATGATTTTTTTAAAAATTCCATTAATGTATACTCAGTTCAGACGGAAATTTTTTTTGTAATCAGGAAAAGTTTTAATCTAATTTTTTTGTTCCCTTTTTTTGGAAGGGCTGTGTATGGCTTCCCTTTTGAAATAATCAATTTGCTGTAAAACCATTATTTTTTTTTTGACAATTAAAATTTACTTAATTTCTATTTCAAGCATTTTGTAGGATTATGTATTCATGGGCTATGTTTAGAAAAAGTGGGTCAGGGGGGGGTTTTTATTTAATAAATAAAATGAATGATTTTTCAGTTTTTTTAAGCATCTATTTAATTATAAAATTACCTGCATTTTATAAAGTATTGTTATTGAAATTTGGCCCGATCTATTGCAAGAGTGGGTTGAGGTTTACCCCAAAAGGTTGTAATTTTCAGCATACCATTGTTTTAAAATGTACTAGTGCTGTCTTATAGTCCAAAAATAAGCCCTCAACATTTAACCCTTTCCCTCATAGAGGACACCATGAAAAGACCTATGGAAAAGAAAAAAACCAGATCAGCCTGCGGTAACTCGCAGGGCTGATTCAGGTTTTTTTGTTTTTCGTGCTCCTCTGGCCTGGAAATGAGGGTTTTTTTAATTAAATTTGGAAGGTTTAACTGTGGTTTTTGCAGATCCGGCTTTATTTTTGATACCTATTGAGGGCGCAAAATGAGTCTATATGAGGGGAAAGGGTTAAAGGGGGATGAGTTTTACTTATCCCCTTTACCCTGGGGGGTTTGGAAAACCCAACAGGGTTTTAGGATTTCAAAGAATTTTTTTGGTTGGAAAAAAATTGTGAATGAAGAAATTGCAATTAAATAATTCCCTGTAATTAATTAATTGCAGATTAATGATGTGCTTTTTCACACCTACTCGAGTGAATGCCGTCGCCTTTGATGTATGCCATTATCGTATGAAAAGAGTCATTAAACATTTGCACATACCTGTAAAAACTGTCTGATAATACGGCGGTTTAATTTTTGTACTGTATCAGGGGGAGAAAAGATTTATTAAAGTCAAAATAATGTTCTCACCACTGTTTTATCAGTCTGTCTTCAAATGGTAATCATAATACAAACAGGGTGAACCAGATAAAGTATAAAATCACATCCCTTTTTAAAATCCAGTATCTTGTTTCTGATTAGTTCAGTGAAGGGACCGGGGTTATTCGGTGTGAAGGTTCCGATCATTTGAAATGCGGGGTCCTCTTTTTATTAGTTGTCTGTTTTCCAAAGGAAAAAATACGAGCTATTGTTGTAACTCTGTTGTCTGCATTGTCGTCGTCGTCGTCCGGAATCTTAACGTTACCATAATTCCTATATTAATTTAAAAACTTTCATTTTTGGTTTGCATATTCATCCGACAAGACCTATCCAGATTTATGCAAAATTTTCACCTTTACCTTGACCCTTGACCTTATTTTTTTTAAACTTTTGAAAACTTTAAAATACCCGTCATTTTAAAACCGTTGTCAACAGGGCACTGATATTTCACGTGTAAATTCCTTGTAGCAAGACTTTTCCATCAATGTTACACTTTTAGAATTTTGACCTTGACGTTTAAACTTTGACATATTTTTTGAAAATTTTATACAAAAAAAACTTTAACCTTGGCTGTAATTTCTTTTCTATTTGACATACAAACTTTCATTTTTGGTATGCATATTCATCTTTGCAAGGGCTGTTCAGATGTTCCTAAACATTTCATCTATCAACTTTGACCTTTGACCTATTTTTGCTGTAACTTTTGAAAATACCTGTCATTTCAGAACTGTTGTCAAAAGGGCACTGATATTTCATATGTGAATTTCTTGTAGAAAGACCTTTCCATCAATGTTACACTTTTGACCTTGACCTTTGAACTTTGACCTATTTTTAAAATGGTTAACAAAAAACTATAACGTTTGCTGTAATTTCTTTACTTTTTGACATACAACTTTTATTTTTAGTGGCATATTCATCTTTGCAAGGGCTATTGAGATATACCTCAACATTTTTTCTGTCGCCTTGACTTTGCCTTTGAACCTATTTTTGCTGTTACTTTTGAAAACTTAAAAATTTCCTGCCCTTTAGAATATTAGGAAGGGGGGAAATGGATTACACATGTGAATTCCTGGTGGATTTACCTTTCCATCAATGTTAACTTTTGGACTTTTGACCTTGACTTTGAACTTTGACCAATTTTTGAAATGTTTAACAAAAAATTTTAAAGTTGGCCATAACTTTTTAGCTCACCTGAGCAAAGCTCGGGATGAGTATTGTGATCCCTGAGTGTCCGTCCCATTGTGCGCGGGCGGGGGTTCAACAATTTTTAGTTGGGTTTTCATTTTATCACCTTTTTTTTTTTTAAGCAATCATCCTCAAAATTTAAGACAATGTTTTTTTGACAAAAATGTCTCGATTGAGTTCAATTATGGGTGAGATCCGTCAAAAAGGTCAGGAGTTTTTGCCCCTTTTTATATTCAAAAAATGCCTTATTTCATGTTGTTTCACTCTAGCATCTTCATCTTTTGGCAATTTATCTTCAAACTTTTTTGGCAATGCTTATGACCATAATGTCCGATTGAGTTTGTTATGGCTCGATCAGTCAATTAGGGGCAGGAGTTAAGCCCTTTTAATATAAAAAAAAATGCCGATTTTTACTTTGTTTAACTCTAGCCTTCATTTTTTTGAGCAATTCTTCAAACATTTTGGCAAGCTTATGGGCCATAATGTCTCAATGGTTCGATTAAAGCTGAGATCTGTTGATTAGGTCAGGAGTTATGCCCTTTTTATAAAAAAATGCCATATTTCACCCTTGTTTACACTCTTGCATCTTCCTTTTTTGCAATCATTTTCAAACTTTATGACATTGTTAAGGCCATAATTTTCTCGATTTAGTTCAATTTTTGGTGAGATGGGCCATTTTGGTCAGGAGTTTTTGCCCTTTTATCAAAAAAATGGGAAGATTTCCTTTGTTTATTTTACCACTTCACTTTTTAAAAAAATCTTTTTTTTTAAAATTTTTTGGCAATGTTAAAGCCCTAATCTTGCAATCGGGTTCAATTAAAACTGATATTGATTGTAAATTTGGGGGTTATGCCCTTTTCACCATAAAAAAAATCCAGGGGTTCACTTTTACGGGTCAAGATTTTTTATTTTTTAAACATTATTTTTTCTTAGGTGGCGTCAAGGGCCTTTTTGGCCTCTTGTCTAATTTTGGTTTCTGAACGGTTCTGTTGAGGGGGTTTGTGGACCCAAAAAAAAAAAAAAGGGTGAACTGGAGGAAAAAAACAAATTTGAAATAATGTCGTTAGAATTCATCCTAATATAAATGGGTTGTAATTTTATCAAGTATAAGTACATGGATACAAAGGATGATGTGATATCAGATTTATGAAATTCATCCATTTTCTCACCGAATAACACTTTGAAAGCAAAAAATAACTGATCGAGTACAATAATTCAAACGGTTTTCAAAAACAAAAGATGTGAAAGATTAAACAAAAGTCAAGGGGTCAAAAAATGTGCTTTCGGGAAATGCGTTCATTGTGGATTACTAATTCTTCATATTATGTATGATAAAATATTTTTGTTTGATGACAAGTAAATTTTTATTTACTTTTTTTTTTAGACAGTGTTTTTTTTTTTAATGTAGATCAAGTAGACATCTAGTAATATTAAACATGAAAAGATATAAACTAATGCTCACTGTGTCAGCCTTTTAAAAAGTGAATAAAGGGGGAAAAATGATTGATTTTTGTCCCAAAAAATATGTCAATTATTGAAGATTTTTTATTTATCTCCTCAGATGTAGTTGACATATTCTTCCTGTGGATGGCGTGGGAAACCCCTGCGGACAGATGATATTTTGGCTGTGAATTTGTACAATGGGCTATTGATAAGGCAAAAAATGATAATGGTGTTGCATTATTTTTTAATTCTTATGATATAAAATAGTAAAACTGGTTTTCCTTGGTGGTTAGGCCTTGCTCAGGGCAGGGGTTGTGGGGTTCGATCCCGGGCCCAGTGACATACAAATTCATAGAAAATAGTTTGATATAGCTCCCGGTATAGCCAGCATATAAGAGTAGTTCCAGGTTGATCAGCCCGTGTGGGGTTTTAATGTAAGGGTGGGTATCATGCCAAATGTTACGGCGAGAAAATGCAGTGTGGCAGCACTATATCTGTCTCAAATAAATGAGAAATAATGTCAGTGGGCATTATACCCAAAAAAACAAACATGTAAAAAAAAGGTTCTATCTGCCATAAGTCTTCAGATCTGGTCACATCTTTCCAATGTAGACAGTTTATAATTTAAAAACATTTGAATTTGATTGCTTAGAAGTAGTCAGCAAATTTTGGGTGATGTGTTCAATAAAAAATCGTGTAATATTTAATAAATTTGAAAATAATTATAAAGTTTTCAAGAAGTTTTAATTCATCAGTAACCTTTGTAAAATTTGGGCCAGGTGAGCTTTTTGAGATGAAATGTTAGTCATTGTAAGCTTTTTGTTTCAATGTTATTTTGACCAAATACTTTGTTATGTGCTTGGCAATGTGCCAAGATTTTTTGTGTCCCCATTTTTATGATATTGATGTGAGAAAAAGGAAAATTGGTTTTAAAAAAAAAAAAAAAAAATGGATTGAACCGAGACTCTCACTCATGGAGAAATGCGGAGCTACAATCACTTACATAAATCCTCATGATTATGGGTTACTATAGCTTGTAGCATACTATCCTGCCAATTCTAAATCATCTGAATTGTGTACAGAAACAATAAGCTGTGTCCTAAAACAAACCAAAGATCAGAATACAAAAAAGTGTCTGTCTGTCTGCCTGACTGGATTTCTATTTTAATCCTTTGAATTTTTTCAATACATTCTGTCTGAATTTGTCTAGTAAAAATTTTACAGCTTTGTTTATCTACTATATTGTTTGAAAATTCATTTCATTAAATTAAGAATCTCTTAAGATTTCATAGTAATAAAGTGTTTAAACTTAATAATTTCAATGAAATGAAAGAAAAAACAGTAATGAAATTAGTTGTTTGGGTTTGGTCCTTTTTTAAAATTAATTTTGGTCCTGGTTTAAAACTTGTAAAATTACCGGTACAGTACAAAAATGCCTGTGATTCTTTAAAAAATTTGCAGATTATCAGAAAGGCAGTCCATACTAGAGAACTTACTGTCTGATCCCACATTGGGCACCAAATGTAATAAAATGAAAATTTTCTCGTTGCTCCTATTATATTTAAATGTCATTGCAGTTTTTTGGGGTAACTAGATGAGGAAAAAAGTGCAGTCAGATTGGGGCTCAAACCCGGGGCCCTACCTTGCTGACATGGCAGTGCTCTACAGCTTTAGCTATCTGATTTCTTACACAAATCTTTCAATGGGGGGTTAAGTTTTTAAGCTGTTCAGTAATGCAAAAGACTTGATGCATTTTCTCCAAATTATTTTCTTTTTTGTATTTCAGGGGGGTTTACCAAATGATCCACAGGGAATGAAGAATGTATGCCAAAAATTCATGTGCCCAACAAAACTCCAGTAACCTCCACCAGGTTTGATGACTTGTGGCAGAATCCTTTAAAATCTTCTACTCAACAGATGGCATTTGTATTTTTAAAAAATCCAAAGGGGTTACTTAGAATAAGGGGAATAACATTTAGTGACTGCTGCCTTGTCAAAAAGCTTTACTAAAACAATGTGTGGAGAGATACTTTGATATCTTCCTGGATGGTGCTAGTTTTGAAGCAAAAAAATATCATTAAAAGGAATTACATGTATATTTTGCATCTTGCCAAATTAGGGAAAAAATTCTAAAACGAGCATTTTCACCAATTAACAATACTGAAACTAGTGTTGGTTTACCCTCTAAAGTGTGAATTGAAAATGATATTGTTCATACTTTGAATTGTGAACAATTTTAAATTTTTTGCAAAAAAAAACAGAAAAAAAAATTCAAAGAATAGTATGTGTGGATTTAGAGTAACTCTACTTGTTTACAATTTATCATTCGATTTCCAATTATTTTTTAGCTGGATATTTGAAGAATATGGGGCTATTGTTGTGCCTTTGCATCGGCGTTGGCGTTGCAGTTTTTGCAAAGTTTTGTGTGCAAGTACTATCAACCTTATATTCTATAACCATTTTTGGATTGCCCTGAAAAATTTATGAATATGTTAAGGGGCATACACAAACCAAGACAGGAAAAACACTTAAATTTTTGAATTTAATGTAAATTATGGCCCCTTTTTACTTAGAAACTTTGGTTAAAGTTTTGCAAGCAAGCTAGTATCCAGCTTTATCTCAAAACCATTCTTTGTATTGACTTGAAAGTTTATTAATAAGTTAAAGGGCATCAGACAAACCAAGTAGAAAAACTCTTGATGGGATATATTAAAATTATGGCCCCTTTTTAACTTAGAAATTTTGGTTAAGTTTTGCCTAAGGATACCACATGCTTTTATCTCAGAGTCAAGGCATGGGATTGATTTGAAACTCTTAAGTGTTTGGGGTATTTTTCTATAAAGGAAATAACACTTGATTGAATATATCAAAAATTTAATTCCCCCTTTTTTTTAACTTTGAAATTTTGGTTTTGCATGCAAGAAATTTAATGCTTTATTTCAGAAACCAAGCGGGGTTTTTGATTTGAAAAATGATTTAATATGTTCAATAGAAATTTGCTACAGTGGCAGATAGTTTTTGACTGAATATAATGAGGTTAGGGACTTTTGATTAGACTTTTGGTTAAAAGTTTTGAAGCTCTGTCAAGCTTAATTCGAAATTGTTTATGGTATTGACTATTAAGTTTAGGGGTGTGTTCAGGGGCATCAGAAAACCAAGGAAGATAACTCTCAACCTGAATTTTATACAAGTTATGGCCCTTTTCTAACTTGGATACTTGGTTAAAGTTTTGCATGTACAGTGTTATTATGCTTAAGTTCAGTAACTAGGATGGGATGGATTTTTAGACTTCATAAACTTTATAGGGAATCAGACTATCATGGTATTTCATTTTTGACTATTTTTATATACAGGGTATGTGAAGGGCAAGAATTGAAATAGATTTTATTTGATTTACCAACAAGCATTTTGAATAGTCGAGCGTGCTGTCCTCTGACAACTCTTGTTACACACATGGCCACCTTATGGCTGCCTACTATTATTCCTAAGATAAAGTATATATCATGAGAAATGAGACTCCCTAGATGATTCTAATTTAAGAATTCTTTGTTATCTGAAACTTAAATTGGGTTGCTGCTGGAAGAAGTGATATAAAGTGATTTGAATTGGCTTTAAATAAATTTATGTACACTGTTCAGAGGTTAGAGCCTTCCAGCCCTTTTGTTTGGGGTGCGGTGCAAATCCCAGCGAGAGTTGTATTTTTTCGTTATTGTCACACTAAGTTGCAAGTATAAAAAAGCTTACAAATTAAAACATTTAGAAGATTAAAGTTACTTAGTAATACATATTTTGGATTCTTTTTACCAGTGGGATACAACTCATTTTCCGGTTTTCTCAAAAGATCACTCTTGGAATCACTCATATCATTGAGATAGAAATAAAATATCTGTTTGCATTGTATTTACTGGTCAAAATATTGCCATGTTTTGTGAACAGCAAAAATACTGATTTTTCAATGTTCCTGTATCATTATGTTTTGTTAAGAAATAAAAATTTAAATATGAACTTTCAGTTTCCTTGTTCATAAATGACCATTTATGGTTTAATTATAGAAACATTAATTAACTGATGAAAAATCAACAAAACCTCATTTTCTGTATTAATTGTACATGTACCACTGTCCTGGTTTTACAGGGAAGTATTGGCTAGGGAAGTTAAAGTGAAAAAAATGCTAAAAACATCTTGATAAATTTATCATTTTTATTGAAAATTCCACAGAAGTTCACCAAATGGCAATTTAAATTTTTTTTTAATTTCCTTGAAAAGTGCCCATTTAAGGTATTCTACCTTAAAGGAATTGACATGACTTATACATAGGCACCGAGTTGTTCTAGTGTCTTTTCAAGAACCATAACTCCATATGATATTTTTATTATCTCCCATTACTTTTTATTATGTACCTTAGCATGCAATGACTCTTTGATGATATGGACAATATGCTTCATTTTCTCTGACAATGCAATTTGCTGAGGTATTCCATCACTTTGTGTGATAGTTCTGTTTTATTTTGAGATACTTGTTTTAGAGTGTCTTTGAATTTACCTTTAGAAATTGAACCCAATTGTAAATGATAATTCATCTTGAGGAATGAGTTCAAGCATAAATTTAAGTTATTTGATGAGTTTCATTAAGCTGCAGATTCAAACCTTCAATCATTTGAGACACACACAACGTCAGTGCCTTCAGCGCTTTGATTTTTTTTTTTTTTTTTTTTTTTTTTTTTTTTTTTTTTTAGTCTAAATCACCATCATAGGGCACTGACAATTTGTCAAAATCCCCACATTATGTGTTTGCTAAAGTCAATTTCACATGACCTTGTACAATTTGTACCATTCTGTATTTTTCAAAATTACTGCCAGTTGGTAATTGTTTTCTGTAAAAAAAAAAAAACAAGAGGGCCATGATGGCCCTGGATCGCTCACCTGAGTATACGGTTACCCAAGGAACATCAGTCTGTATTAAAAACATTTTAAAATCTGGCCAGTAGTTTTAAAGGAGATGATCCCTGTAAAGTTTTCCCTATATACATAAAAGGCAAAAAGGCCCCGCCCCTGGCGGCCATGTTTTTTTATGGATCGGAATAATTTTAGCAAATTTGGTAGAGGTTGACCTAAGGAACATCTGTACCAATTTATTTTAAAATCTGGCCAGTACTTTTGAAGAAGATGATTTTTAAAGTTTTCAAATTATTTTTCTTTTTGTAGCCATGGCAACCAGAGTTCTTCATGGATCAACTTTATTAGCTCACCTGAGCACAAAGTGCTCAAGGTGAGCTTTTGTGATCGCCCTTCGTCCGGCGTCCGTCGTCGTGCGTCGTCCGTCCGTGCGTCGTCCGTCTCACAATTTGCTTTTAAACGACATCTCCTCTGAAACCGCTTGACAGAATTGAATGAAACTTGGCAGTAATGTTCCTTGGGTGAGGCTCTACAAAAGTTGCTAAAATAAAGTTGATCCATGAAGACTCTGTTTGCCATGGCAACAAAAAGAAAAATAATTTGAAAACTTTAAAAACATCTCCTTCAAAACTACTGGCCAGATTTCAAATAATTTGGTAACATATGTTCCCTTGGGTCAACCTCTACCAAAGTTGCTAAAATTATTCCAATCCGTAAAAAAACATGGCCGCCAGGGGCGGGGCTTATTTGCCTTATATGTATATAGAGAAACCTTTAAACAACATCTCCTCTGAAACAACTGGACAGAATTTGATTAAACTTGGCAGGGATGATCCTTGGGTCAACCTTCACAAAAGTTGCTAAAATAAAGTTGATCCATGAAGAACTCTGGTTGCCATGGCAACAAAAAGAAAAATAATTTGAAAACTTTAAAAATCATCTCCTTCAAAACTACTGGCCAGATTTCAAAATAATTTGGTACAGATATTCCTTGGGTCAACCTCTACCAAAGTTGCTAAAATTATTTCGATCCATAAAAAAACATGGCCGCCAGGGGCGGGGCTTATTTGCCTTATATGTATATAGAGAAACCTTTAAACAACATCTCCTCTGAAACCACTGGACAGAATTTGATTTAACTTGGCAGGGATGATCCTTGGGTCAACCTTCACAAAAGTTGCTAAAATAAAGTTGATCCATGTAGAACTCTGGTTGCCATGGCAACAAAAAGAAAAAAAAATGAAAACTTTAAAAATCATCTTCTTCAAAACTACTGGCCAGATTTTAAAATAATTTGGTACAGATGTTCCTTGGGTCAACCTCTACCAAAGTTGCTAAAATTATTCCGATCCGTAAAAAAAAATGGCCGCCAGGGGCGGGGCTTATTTGCCTTATATGTATATAGAGAAACCTTTAAACAACATCTCTGAAACCACTGGACAGAATTTGATTAAACTTGGCAGGGATGATCCTTAGGTCAACCTCCAAAAAAGTTGCTCAAATAAAGTTGATCCATTTAGAACTCTGGTTGCCATGGCAACAAAAAAAAAAAATATGAAAACTTTAAAAATCATCTTCTTCAAAACTACTGGCCAGATTTTAAAATAAATTGGTACAGATGTTCCTTGGGTCAACCTCTACCAAAGTTGCTAAAAAAAATTCCGATCCGTAAAAAACATGGCCGCCAGGGGCGGGGCTTATTTGCCTTATATGTATATAGGGAAAAATTTAATCAACATTTCCTCTGAAACCACTGGACTGAATTTGATTAAACTTGACAGGAATGATCCTTGGGTCAACCTTCACAAAAGTTCCTAAAATAAACTTGATCCATATAGAACTCTGGTTGCCATGGCTACAAAAAGAAAAAAAATATGAAAACTTTAAAAATCATCTTCTTCAAAACTACTGGCCTTAGGTCAACCTATTTATCTCAGGTGAGCGATTTAGGGCCATCATGGGCCTCTTGTTTTAGCAACTTTCGTAGAGACTCACCCAAGGAACATTCCTGCCAAGTTTCATTAAATTCTGTCCAGCGGTTTCAGAGGAGATGTTGTTTAAAAGTTTCTCTATATACATATAAGGCAAATAAGCCTCGCCCCTGGCGGCCATGTTTTTTTACGGATCGAAATAATTTTAGCAACTTTGGTAGAGGTTGATCCAAGGAACATCTGTACCAAATTATTTTGAAATCCGGCCAGTAGTTTTGAAGAAGATTATTTTTAAAGTTTTCATATATTTTTTTCTTTTTGTTGCCATGGCAACCAGAGTTCTTCATGGATCAACTTTATTTTAGCAACTTTTGTGAAGGTTGACGTAAGGATCATCCCTGCGAAGTTTCATTAAATTCTGTCCAGCGGTTTCAGAGGAGATGTCGTTTAAAGGTTTCTCTATATACATATAAGGCAAGTAAGCCCCGCCCCTGGCGGCCATGTTTTTTTACGGATCGGAATAATTTTAGCAACTTTGGTAGAGGTTGACCCAAGGAACATCTGTACCAAATTATTTTGAAATCTGGCCAGTAGTTTTGAAGGAGATGATTTTTAAAGTTTTCATTTTTTTTTTTGTTGTAGCCATGGCAACCAGAGTTCTTCATGGATCAACTTTATTTTAGCAACTTTTGTAGAGCCTCACCAAAGGAACATTCCTGCCAAGTTTCATTAAATTCTGTCCAGTGGTTTCAGAGGAGATGTCGTTTAAAGGTTTCTCTATATACATATAAGGCTAATAAGCCCCGCCCCTGGCGGCCATGTTTTTTTACGGATCGAAATAATTTTAGCAACTTTGGTAGAGGTTGACCCAAGGAACATTTGTACCAAATTATTTTGAAATCTTTTTAAAGTTTTCAAATTATTTTTCTTTTTGTAGCCATGGCAACCAGAGTTCTTCATGGATCAACTTTATTTAAGCAACTTTTGTAGAGCCTCACCAAAGGAACATTCCTGCCAAGTTTCATTAAATTCTGTCCAGTGGTTTCAGAGGAGATGTCGTTTAAAGGTTTCTCTATATACATATAAGGCTAATAAGCCCCGCCCCTGGCGGCCATGTTTTTTTACGGATCGAAATAATTTTAGCAACTTTGGTAGAGGTGACCCAAGGAACATTTGTACAAAATTATTTTGAAATCTGGCCAGCAGTTTTGAAGAAGATGATTTTTAAAGTTTTCATTTTTTTTTTGTTGTTGCCATGGCAACCAGAGTTCTTCATGGATCAACTTTATTTTAGCAACTTTTGTGAAGGTTGACCTAAGGATCATCCCTGCCAAGTTTAATCAAATTCTGTCCAGTTGTTTCAGAGGAGATGTTGTTTAAAGGTTTCTCTATATACATATAAGGCAAATAAGCCCCGTCCCTGGCGGCCATGTTTTTTTACGGATCGGAATAATTTTAGCAACTTTGGTAGAGGTTTACCCAAGGAACATCTGTACCAAATTATTTTGAAATCTGGCCAGTAGTTTTGAAGAAGATGATTTTTAAAGTTTTCATATTTTTTTTCTTTTTGTTGCCATGGCAACCAGAGTTCTTCATGGATCAACTTTATTTTTAAGCAACTTTTGTGAAGGTTGACCTAAGGATCATCCCTGCCAAGTTTCATCAAATTCTGTCCAGTTGTTTCAGAGGAGATGTTGTTTAAAGGTTTCTCTATATACATATAAGGCAAATAAGCCCCGCCCCTGGCGGCCATGTTTTTTTACGGATCGAAAGAATTTTAGCAACTTTGGTAGAGGTTTACCCAAGGAACATCTGTACCAAATTATTTTGAAATCTGGCCAGTAGTTTTGAAGAAGATGATTTTTAAAGTTTTCATATTTTTTTTCTTTTTGTTGCCATGGCAACCAGAGTTCTTCATGGATCAACTTTATTTTAGCAACTTTTGTGATGGTTGACCTAAGGATCATCCCTTCCAAGTTTAATCAAATTCTGTCCAGTTGTTTCAGAGGAGATGTTGTTTAAAGGTTTCTCTATATACATATAAGGCAAATAAGCCCCGCCCCTGGCGGACATGTTTTTTTTACGGATCGAAATAATTTTAGCAACTTTGGTAGAGGTTGACCTAAGGAACATCTGTACCAAATTATTTTGAAATCTGGCCAGTAGTTTTGAAGAAGATGATTTTTAAAGTTTTCAAATTATTTTTCTTTTTGTAGCCATGGCAACCAGAGTTCTTCATGGATCAACTTTATTTTAGCAACTTTTGTAGAGCTTCACCAAAGGAACATTCCTGCCAAGTTTCATTAAATTCTGTCAAGTGGTTTTAGAGGAGATGTCGTTTAAAGGTTTCTCTATATACATATAAGGCAAATAAGCCCCGCCCCTGGCGGCCATGTTTTTTTACGGATCGAAATAATTTTAGCAACTTTGGTAGAGGTTGACCCAAGGAACATCTGTACCAAATTATTTTGAAATCTGGCCAGTAGTTTTGAAGAAGATGATTTTTAAACTTTTCATATTTTTTTCTTTTTGTTGCCATGGCAACCAGAGTTCTTCATGGATCGACTTTATTTTAGCAACTTTTGTGATGGTTGACCTAAGGATCATCCCTGCCAAGTTTCATTAAATTCTGTCCAGCGGTTTCAGAGGAGATGTCGTTTAAAGGTTTCTCTATATACATATAAGGCAAATAAGTCCCGCCCCTGGCGGCCATGTTTTCTTACGGATCGGAATAATTTTAGCAACTTTGGTAGAGGTTGACCCAAGGAACATCTGTACCAAATTATTTTGAAATCTGGCCAGTAGTTTTGAAGGAGATGATTTTTAAAGTTTTCAAATTATTTTTCTTTTTGTAGCCATGGCAACCAGAGTTCTTCATGGATCAACTTTATTTTAGCAACTTTTGTAGAGCCTCACCAAAGGAACATTCCTGCCAAGTTTCATTAAATTCTGTCCAGTGGTTTCAGAGGAGATGTTGTTTAAATGTTTCTCTATATACATATAAGGCAAATAAGCCCCGCCCCTGGCGGCCGTGTTTTTTTACGGATCGAAATAATTTTAGCAACTTTGGTAGAGGTTGACCCAAGGAACATCTGTACCAAATTATTTTGAAATCTGGCCAGCAGTTTTGAAGGAGATGATTTTTAAAGTTTTCAAATTATTTTTCTTTTTGTAGCCATGGCAACCAGAGTTCTTCATGGATCAACTTTATTTTAGCAACTTTTGTAGAGCCTCACCAAAGGAACATTCCCGCCAAGTTTCATTAAATTCTGTCCAGTGGTTTCAGAGGAGATGTCGTTTAAAGGTTTCTCTATATACATATAAGGCAAATAATCCCCGCCCCTCGCGGCCATGTTTTTTTTACAGATCGAAATAATTTTAGCAACTTTGGTAGAGGTTGACCCAAGGAACATTTGTACCAAATTATTTTGAAATCTGGCCAGCAGTTTTGAAGGAGATGATTTTTAAAGTTTTCAAATTATTTTTCTTTTTGTAGCCATGGCAACCAGAGTTCTTCATGGATCAACTTTATTTTGGCAACTTTTGTAGAGCCTCACCAAAGGAACATTCCTGCCAAGTTTCATTAAATTCTGTCCAGTGGTTTCAGAGAAGATGTCGTTTAAAGGTTTCTCTATTTACATATAAGGCTAATAAGCCCCGCCCCTGGCGGCCATGTTTTTTTACGGATCGAAATAATTTTAGCAACTTTGGTAGAGGTTGACCCAAGGAACATCTGTACCAAATTATTTTGAAATCTGGCCAGTAGTTTTGAAGGAGATGATTTTTAAAGTTTTCAAATTATTTTTCTTTTTTTTGCCATGGCAACCAGAGTTCTTCATGGATCAACTTTATTTTAGCAACTTTTGTAGAGCCTCACCCAAGGAACATTCCTGCCAAGTTTCATTATATTCTGTCCAGCGGTTTCAGAGGAGATGTCGTTTAAATAAAATTGTTGACGACGCACGACGCACATCGCACGACGCACGACGACGGACGAAGGGTGATCACAATAGCTCACCTTGAGCACTTCGTGCTCAGGTGAGCTAATAAAAAATATATGTATGTATGTCCACTGCCCCAACCCAGGGGCACAACCCTGCATCATGATTTGATAGTTATTATAGTTTACTGAACTTAAAATGTATATAAATAATAATGAAGTTTCTCTTACTATTCAAATTTTGCTGAATCTCAGCTACAATATATAGTCCCAGTGGTTAGAGTAGTCTGGAGACAGTAGGTTGTGGTTTCAATCCCTGGCTGTGGCATAGGAAGTCATATTAAAATGGTACTGGTATAGCTCCTTTGCCTTGCTTTCAGCACAATTTATATTGGTAGTTCCAGGATTGGTTTGACCGGACAGGTGTCAGAATAATGTGACTGGGTGTCTACGGCGTGATGTTGCATAAAATGAAATAATGAATAATTATATACACACTATTATTGCGCAGATTCGTGTTAAAAGGACCAAAGAATAAGATAAAAACATCATAGTAATATATTTTAGTTAAATATTATACAACCAGACAAAAATGACGAATCGTTGTATTGACCGTTTTTTTGTTATCGCTTAGTAACACAGAACTGGATTTTCCGCGGAATACACCTGTCCCACTCTCGTTTTAGGTGTCACACCACTACTTTTTGTCCCTATATAATCTATAGTAACTTGGCCGACTTTCGAGGCCTGTTCCTACTTTCCAAATGTTCGTTGGAATATTTCTGGTCTAGTTTCATGTAGACCATTCTTAAATCAACAGATTTAGGCACAAAAAAAAAATATCATTAAGGGATTGGCGTTTCACAAATTTCACATTTCCCGGCTACCTGTCAAAATTTCCAAAACAAACATGACCTCTGAGCCGCATTACCTCTGCAGCTCTCCCAACATCCTGTAGGAAAGTAATCCCTTAATACAACTATTAAATGCAAGTTGTTGGTCAAAAATACATGTATCTCACCACACAGGCTAAATGTGTTGCAGTTATTCAGTGTTTTCTGGGGGAAAATATGACTTTGATGTCCACCCTTTCATTTTTCATTAGGTACTACTTCACCCTACGACCCGGAAGTACTTTGATAGTGGTGTGACACCTTTAGCACGAAAAATGTAATTTTCGGCGTTTGAGTAAGCGAATTAGACGAAAATTTGTTTCCCTTGCTTTAATAGTCTCCGATAGATGTCGTTGTATCTGTGCACGAGTTTCTCGTGCTTATACTGGGGCATTCATTCAGCTTTGGGATCGACTGGCAGTCGGACGCTTTTTTCTTTTCTGTACTTCTGTGTATACTTAGGTTATGACCACGCGGACAGTTATGCAGACAGAAAAAAAACAAAAACAAGAGGATATAAATGGTTGTATCCGTGAACTGTTATCTGAAGTGAGGGAACAGAGGCGTGAAATTAATTCCTTAAAAGATGAAGTTAGAGGCAACTCGCTGTCTGTGAAGAGTGAAGTTAAGCGTCTGAAGTCTGTCCATGAGGTAAAATGGCGTTCAGAAGGTAACCGAATTGAACATGACTTTAACTCTGAATTACATGACAATTTGAAACAAGTTGAATGGGGGCTCGATAATGGTAAGCCTGAATGTGTTCGCGAAGTGTTAAATGAACGCTGTGATTCTCTCAAGAAGAGGAATAAACATATCCGTATCGCGGACTCTTCTGAAGGCGGTTGGGAGACAGTTCGTCAATACGAGAGCAACCCAGTGGCTAGTGACTCTGACGATGAAACCAAAATTAATCGTGCAGAATCTAGGGCTGTCCGGAAGAGAAAATCCATGCAAAAGTCAATAAAGAGGTTCAAGCCTAGTGCTACCGTTACTTCTGGTGATTTCGTTAGCCAGCGTGTTTTCCCTGGTGTTGGTGCGACGTCATTTCCGGTTTAGCAGCAACGCCAGCAGCAGCAGCAGTTTAATTTTCGTCCCTTCTCATATGGCACAGCTTCCAGACCCATCGTCGGACCCTGTTTTGCATGTGGCGAATCGACTCACTTCAGACGGAACTGCCCGTACATCAGAAGCGCCCCGCAGCTTGACCCACAAGCCAGGAAGTGATGCTTCTCAGGGAACAGAGTTAGATTTTGAAGATGAGTATTTTGGTGATCATTTTGTTTTTGACTTAGAAAAATTTACTGATAATTACTTTGAAAATGAACAGGGGCAGAAAGCTATCATTGTTAAATATAGATTGAAAGATCATGTAGAATTTTGGAAAGAAATTGGGGCGAATGAATTTATTATTGAAACTATTTGTTCTGGTTACAAGATTCCATTTTATTCATTACCCGACAGCTCTTTTTAAAAAAATAATAAGTCGGCCACCAATGAGAAATTATTTGTTTCCGATGCCATTAAAAATCTGCTAGATAAGGGATTAATTCAGAAGTGCGATTCAAAACCAATTGTTGTTAACCCTCTCACTGTAGCAGTTCAGAGCTGCGGAAAAAAGAGACTAATTCTCGATTTAAGGAAAGTTAATATGCATATATGGAAGCAATCCGTGAAATATGAAGACTTGCGTTTGGCATTAATGTACATTAAAGAAAACTGTTGGATGATTAAGTTTGATATTCTCTCAGCATATCACTTTATTGGATTTTTTGCCACATACTGAATATCTTGGGTTTGCATGGGTTGATGAAGATGGAAACAGTATATATTATAAGTTTCTTGTTCTCCCTTTCGGTCTATGTTCAGCTTGCTATATTTTCATAATTTATGCGGCCATTTTGCTAATGTAATATCTTGGA
>CM037780.1:60096460-60146460 GCA_021229015.1 Solen grandis
TCAAAAAGATTAAGAATTTTGTCGAGTGCATATTTTGAAACATGTGAAAATATTTTATATTTCCCAAACATGTGTAGAGGCAATGAAAACTCCAGAATCTTTGGATCCAGAACCACAATACGTTATCTGTGCTTTTAATTAACATCAGGGTACAGCTGTATTGCGCAATTCCGTCAAAAGTTGGGGAGGGCTTTTTTGATGGTTTAAGAAGTAAAAGTTGAGGCATTGATTATGATAATGGCAGTGCGAGAGGCAGTGAGCTGTGGAAGCCGCTGCCTCCCACATCTAGAGACAGTATAGTGTAGGGAAACATGCTGATAGTCGGATTGGAATCCGCTTGTCGGGGTCAGAGGTCATAAAAAATATACTCCTCTTTTCATGATACACATCCTGAAAACAATGAAGCCAAGAAGTTACAAGGAAACTTGAAACTCGCCTATGTAGTTTTAGAAAGTGTGATAGAGGGGCTGATTCAATATGTTTGATTTTAAGAAATATTGTGTATAATTGTAGTAAACAAATTTCCCTAAAGCAAATGAAGTTTGTTAACAATTAGACATTTTTTTTTTAACTGAATATAGTGATGTACAAAGAATGTTTGTTAAAATTGGCTTCATGTTTTATGTTGTGTAAAATAAAAATGGTATGCCTTGAAAAGATTTCGGGATAATTTTGAAGTGTATTTGGAATATTAGTGAAAAAGTGATTTAAATAAATAAATGAATAAATAAAAAAGAAGACAGAAAAGAGTCGTGAATCGGTTCCAAATGTTGAATCTAAATCCCAGGAATGTAAGGATCATTGAAAACACATCTGGAAAATGGATTTTGTATAATTTGAACTAAGAAATTTATTATAAATTATATTTCTTTTTTTTATTTTACTTGAGAGTTAACAGTCAATTGTGCTTACAATCTCGAGGAAGTAACAGCTGACATTTGTGAGTGGGGGAAAAATTGCGATATGAAAGTGAAATGTTTTTTCCTGTGGATTGATCTTGAATTTATTACCTGTCATAACGTTGCCTAAGTGTTTTCCGGTAAGACAGTCAGCATTTGATCAGTTCTAAACAATTGTCGGAACTTATGTTGTGTGTACATGCAGAGACCTTCTTCAACTCTGACATTTGATTGGCTGATGGTTTCGGAGTCCTGCTCCACTTTTGATACATTTTGTGCACAGTATGGGATAATGATCGGCAACATTATATAAACATGATTATGATGATGACGTTGTTTTAATGATGATAGGCAAATGTGTTTTGAGACGGAACCTAGACCACTGATTGGATTTTTTCCCCAAAATTTACATGTTTTTCTTAGAGAGGAAAAAGGACACGTTACTTATTAAAAAAGATAAATAGATAGAGATAAAAAAAAAAGTGATTTTACTTTAGATATATTAATTATCCAATTAATGAATGACTAAGAAATGTTATATTTTCATACTGGAATTTTTTACTCCCATTGATTAACATTGATGACTGGTAAAACAATGAGAGACATTCTGATCTCAACAATTGTGAATTAAATATTTTTGATAAATTTTTTGATGAGACTTTGCAAACAGAATTATCAATCACTTATGGACGTGTACTTGGACAGAAAAAACATGGTTGAGACTGGGTCTTCGCCGCAGTCTTTACTGGATCTGACAAAAAGTGAAAGATATCGGCGGGTTCTTCAATACATATCATCTACACCTCCTCGACTATGCTTTCAGGCCATACGATGTACCTTGCCAAGTTGTCCATGTGAATGCTTCTCACCATCAAAGTCATGCCTGCGCACGTGTGAATCGTGCAAACACGGATGGGTGGCTCATGGTAAGTGGAAATTTTGACCTCTATTATATAGAAATTGTCATATATGAACTTGTATGAAAAAACTAACACAAAATGTATTTATTGCCTGTGTATAATTTGAATCCATAAATTAGTTGTTATCCTAGAATAAGATTTCTTCCACACTTTGGTTTGCTTTAGCTTGATTTTCAAATGAAATCAATTCCATGAACATTTTATATATTACACATGTACTGAATATAGTCAATAATAAATATTTAATCCCTGTGAAAATAAAAATAATTTTTCTTCATTTTTTATTTCTTTACCAGGAAAAACTATGCACATTCATAATCTAACAGAAAACTTCCAATTCTTAATCCCATGGTATTAAACATATTAACACCTTGAATGTATGATGCCTCCTTTTTGTACATATATACATTAATGTTTATTTCTCATCATCTATTCATGTTGTTATATAAGTTTTCGTGATTTGAAAGAATGAAAATAAAAAAGGTGTGAAATAGCATATTCTTAAAAAAAAAAAAAAGAACCTGTGAAAAAAAGTTTGAAGAAAAAGTTGTAAAATGCATCAATAAAGAAAGACAGGTTTAAAGGGAGAAAAGAAATACTGGCAGGATAAAGAGAGGGAGAGAGACAGAGAGAAAGATAAATAGAAAAAGAGAAATTGTCTGAGTGTTTAGCTACAACTCAATGTGAGAAGTGTAAATTGATTCTGATTGGTAAAAAAATCTGATGACTGGTTCCCAGTAAAGAGTGCCAATTGTAGGAAATGCTGGAACCAGCCTGGTTAAATTTCCCATCAATGGAATAATGGAGAAATTTATCTAGTTATCAATGGATAGCCTCAGAAACCAGGTCTGTTTCCATAGTGCTTCTCCCATCTGTTAGACAGTTCTTTTTTCAACATATTCATTGAATTTTTGAAAGTTTTTCTCATTTTCTTCTTTTTATATCATTTAAAGATAAAAATGATAATACAGTTAACATAAAATTATACTTTTGTCTTAGTAAAAGCTAAAATATGGTTGTTTTTCTCTTTGTGTTCCATCCTTTTTTAAAATGAAAATTCCCCCTCTCCCCCACCCCCCATGATTGAAAATAAAAATTAAATTTGAAATTTTATTTAGAATCATTCATTTGAAGTAAAAGGAACAAAAAGAATATTTAAGCCCTTAAAAAGGCCTGTCAGTAAATGATGACACATGGATAAACACACAGACGAACATCAAAACTTGTCTCGCTGTGGAACGTACTGTAAGAATTTATGCGTCTATCTTTTCTCGAAGCCTATACCAGCACTGATTTACAATATTTGCACGCAAGAAATTAGTTAATAATAAAAACAGAATGTAGCGGTAGAAAATCCCTCTAAGTTTAAATTCAAATCGAGTAATCAAAACTGGAAAATCACTTGTTTTACTTTCTGGGCACACCATTATTCTTATTTTAAGGAGAGATTTTAAATGTCATTATTTCATTATATGGAGAGAAGTAATTCCTCTCCGTGTTCTCTAGGAGTAGAATTATGTACATTTCTCAACTGCATTTAATTACTTAATTAAATATATTTTGTGAAAATAATCTATGAAAAGTCAGTATGTGACTTTAAAAAAAATCATTTGTTTGTAAAAATGCTGTTTTGGATGATAATTCATTTAAAAGGAGGTAGAATTTTCGTTTCTGTAAATATTTCACTGTTTGTGTCAAAGAATATCAAGAAACACAGCAAAAATTTTTTATATTAAGGATGGAGAGAAAAGAACAAATTCAAACAGATTTTTTATTAAATCCTTCATTCTATTGTAATCAAAATACCTTATTTCACGTTTTTTTTTTTCTCAAAACATTGAACAGATTAATTTTGAATTATTGCATCACTTCATCTCCATGGCAACTGGAAGTGAAACTTGATCAGACTGAAAGGCTTTTTTTTTCACAAGAATTTTCTTTTTTTTAAACTCTTTTTTTCTTAGTGTAAAAACAAATTTACAGTGAAAAAGGATAATAAGTACAGTGAGATCCACAAGACTCTTTGTAAGCCCATACCAAGGGAAAAAACAAAACAAAAAAATGATACATAGACCCATAAAATCCCGGCCAACCTGCAGGTCACATACTCATAGTTCAGGTCTGATTCTGTAAGATATCCATTAGTATCTAGCTCAAATTAGAAAGAAATAATGTTTCAACCATTTCAGACTGCATTTCTAGTTTTTGGCTGATCAGACGCTGTGCAGATGGGTATATCGAAGCGGTGCCAAGTTAGAATCCAGTTGCTGCGTTAATAGGCGATATCTCTTCGTTATCTTCTCCATGGCCTTTTAAACCATAGTCGCAGCTTTCTTAATATACTGATGGCCTTTCCACAAAGATATTTTTATGGCCGCTCCTTAGTTCATGCAATAAGAAGAAACAAAAGGCACTAAACTGTCCTTCAGATGAAATTATATCTTGTTTCCTATTTTAGTCACAGGATTAGATCTACAGTATTCTTTCATCATTGTATTGTATTGAAAGTTTGCACCTTGCGTGTCACATCAACAATCATTTGAGGCGTCCGTGTCGTTCAAGGAATACAAGTTGGTAGACATTCCTTTTTTGCCAACCCTGCGCTGACATTATTATTTCATCAAAATTTAGATTTATAGCTGCATACGCTGGTCTCATTGATAACTTATTTCTCCACAATTCAGATTTACGACATCTGTACCCGTTCCTGATGTCAAGTGATCGCCTTTTTGCTCAGTCCCTTCATGTGCGGTTGTGAGCCATTCTCTATTCAAGGCACATTACCTTTCGGTTATAAAGTGTTCCAACTTTGTCATGCTGTTTATTCGAAATTTCATTTGTGGCAGCAAATGAAGATTTATGCTGACAAACTCGATCAAATTGTCCCTTTATGTCACCAGTACCCATAATGCAATTGAGCGAGACTGAATTAGAAAAGGCTCACGCTCCAGAAAGTGTACCCGCCACTTTGGAAGTGGTAGATGTCGGCAAAACATTGTCACATGGGATCGTTCATTATTACATCAGACATTGTAAATTTCACTCTGGCCACACCTTGCTTTGAAGTAAATTTTTTTATTAGATTAATCTCCTTTTTTTTACACTCTTTATCATTTGGTGTGTTATATTCTGGGAAAAAGATTGGTTTATAGCAGTACAGTAGGTACTCAGGAAGATATGAGAAATAGCTGTGACAATTTTTTTGTGTGTGTGGGAAATCAACAAATGGACACATTCATGAAGTGAGGGATATGTCATTTTTATGTGACAACACTTTATATATTATTTGCTATATAGATAAAACGGAATAGCTCCTGTTTGTATTTAAACTTATCAGAAATATAATGTGAGAGAAACAAAGATTAACAAGGCTTTTAATTGTTTGGAACAATATGTAGGCTAAATATACCAATGATAAAATAAACAGGAATATGTAGACTGTGCGGAAACTGTTGGAACTTGACACATTTTGTAATCTATTTTGTAAGACCCAACATCAGGATGGCAGTCTAAGCACTTTAATTATAGGATGGACAGATTATGAGATCAAATTATGAGAGCTAAGCCATTGGAAAGGGTGATCTCAGTATATTGGAACATTCTTAATACTGAGGGCAGAGAGGCCATCTTTGAAAGCAACAAAAATATAGCTTAATTTCAGTCAGAAAAAAATTCATAATAAAAAAAATCATCCATATTTATTAATTAAAACTTATATTAATCTAAATAAGATTCAAATAAAAATAAATAAATAAAAAAAAAAGGCCCAAGAAACAATTTCAGCATGGGGACTTGCTGTTTCAGTTCATTGGGTTTAATTTCACCAGATTCTCTGATGGCCCAGAACCCAGGTCTGCATTGTTTGTACAAACTGTATCCTGTCATGTTTTATTCCCAATAGTCTAGTCTGGGGACACATGGACACTGTTTGACGAATGGTCTTTGGACCAAAATGTCAGAAGTACGGAGATATTTACAGAGGCCGCATCATGGCAGAGACCACTGGACAGTGGAATATGAAACTGTCCGGTGGTCAGTCTCAAGTTGTGATGCATGGTTCACTGTAACTTCAGGTTCTCTGCTGGGGACCAGGCTTATAATGTTACCATGGCGATAATGTAGGGATGATGAATTGTGGGTGTCAGGAGGTTGGCTGCAGACAAATGTCCACCACTGGTGACCGGTGTTACCTCCCAGAGTTGTCCAGTAATGATTTGTCCCCCTCTGGTCTCTGTCAATGTTTCATGAGCACTTACAAGAAGCTTTCAAATTAGGATAAATTTATTCAGAAAAGATCAACTGACCAGGTCAGAGGTCTTTGCATATCAGGACAGAATAAACTTTTCTGATTAGTTATTAGGAATGAGACTGATTTCTATATTGTTAGGATGTTGTTAAAAGAAATTATTACCTATTTTTTTTTTATGTTTGTATCAAATAAAGATACATAGAAACAGCATTTCATGATTTGGGGTGAAATTAAGGAAAGAAATTTGTTGAAATGCTCGGAAAAGGTCATTAACAAATTTCTGATATGGTTAAAAGAATATGAATATGAGCAGGTATATAAATTTCAGCTCCAATTAATTTTTTACCATAATCAACTGTTTTGAGCTTAATCTGTTTCATATATTAAGATATAAAAAGTGAAACCTTTTATTTTGTAAAAGCACATTTTAATAATTAAATTAGAATTTACAAAGTGTATAAAGGCAAATTTTTGTAATTGATATAAACCGAGAGATGACGTAACAGGACACAGTCTGGTGAAAATTAAAATCATTGGCATGTGGTGATGATATTGCAAAATTGATGTCTCCGTAAATTTTAAGTCCCTGTTCTTTGTTCCCCTATTTTCGTAACATAACCTAAGGCAGCTGGTTTGAAAGACATTTATCTCTAACTAACTTAGCAATCCAAGTTTTCGGATTTGTCTGTGCGCGTAAAGTATCTTTTGTCATTTTATAAATCGGCTTTTTTTTTTCATTTACTGATTTAAACTGAAATGAAATCCCAGTTTGACAGGTGTATATATATTCATTACAGTTTAGGGCAATAGAAATTTCAAGTTGAGCATAAATTCTTCTTAGGCAATTCACTTTTAACTAAATGACATGTAATGGAACTCTGAACTTAGATTTACAGCAAAACTCTTGTAATCAGAATTAATGTTCCAGGGTGTTAAATAGCTCTTTAGACAATTTTAATGTCTTTTAGTAGGCTCCCTGCAAATGGAGATTACATCCCTTTGAATGGTGTTTTTCTCCCCTATCAAGTTTTCTGATCGGGTCACATAATATTGTGAAATACACTTATTTGATTGTTTTCTATTTATTGTATCACTTTTTGTTTCTTATTTGCATTTTGTTTTAGGTTTTATTTTGAAATAGCAACTGAATCGAAAGAAATAAAATAACTTGAAAGTAAATATTGTTTAAGATCTTGACTACATTATAAAGAAAATGCTTAAGAAATTTGTCTCTTACCTAAGTTTTATTCCCCCCAATTTTAAATAACAAGCAACTTTTTTTGTGTTAAATTTTCCATTTATGTATTATTTTTTTATTTCAAGGAAGAATTCTTTTCTTACATATTTTTCCTGTCGCAGAAGAATTTTGTCCCCAGAATTCCCAACACCGGTATCACGCATCCTATAATACAATTGCCCTTCGGGAAACATCATGCATATCGAATCAAACCTCCCAGAAAGACGAGTCTGGGAGTCCGGACACGCATCACAGCGAAAATCAACAGACTAAATGGCCCATAATAGACAAAATTTGTCATATACTAGAAAAGAGGAACAACAAGTTAATAATACCAATAGGACTTTTATGTGTTGGCAAGGACACAGGGTCTGCTGGATGTTGTCATTTGATAGACGCCACAGACACTCCGTCCCAACCACTGTTGTTTTTCGGGGAGAAGGAAAGTCATGATTTATGTAGCTCCTGAAATTAGCATGGCATTTTTAGGGGGATTTCTTTTGAGTTTTGGTCTACTGGATTTTAGAAATTTTGTCTTTTTTGTCTTTGTTCCCTCTGTTTGTTTTATTTCCATAGTTTTGTGATGAACAAACATTATGAAAAAGAAATGCATATATCTTTATACAATCACCTTTGTAATCTCTGCTTTGATTGTATGAAATTGATAACAAATTGAAAAAAATAAATATCACAAAGATGCATAGATAGCTGGGAAGACACAGCAGTATAAGCAGAGAATCCAGACAGGATGTGATGCAGGTGTCTGCACAGTTTTTTGCATGGGTGTTATGTAGGCTATGTGATCTCTCTTCCGGCTTTAACAGCCCCCTGCGTTATACCCTCTCCCTACTGAATATTTTTTTAATTTATATTTTCCTGAAATCTGTTTGAAAAAAAAACTTACATCCACGCGCATTCATACACAAATGTTTTTCATTATTTTGCGAAGACAGCGAATAGCATTTCTGTTTGACAATTTTTCTTCCGTTTCATTATGATTTTGTTTATTTTATTTTGGCATTCTCCCAAAAATATATGAAGCACATAAGATTTGTCACATTTGAGTTAAAAAGCTTAAAGATTGAATAAAATTTGGAAATTCAAACATAGGTAACTGTTAAGTTAGTACATCCATACTTTGTTGATAGGGACTAATGTCTCCTGGGATGGTGATGGGTGCAGTTACATCACCGTGATGTCATAACTTCTGCTGCCATGGCAGACGTATGTAACTCTACCTGTGATATCAGGAGAGTTACGGCTCTACGGTGCTAGGTGCCATGATGTTTACATTAGTGACATACTCACTATGATGTATGAGGATTATTATGCAAAGATGCACTAGGTGTTGTCTCTTGACTCATAAAACAAGTGTAAAGGCAGACAGCAGAGGGTTTCCAAATGTTGTACAGGAAGTAGACAGGGAGTCATAATTAGTGATAAATAAACCTCAGATCGAGATAAGTGATGCTGAACTTGGTGAATTTGAGAAGAGGCTGACTGCCACAGTTGATGATTATCTGATGATTTGCAATCCAAGTCCTGAACTGTTAAATCAACACTGCTGTCATGTGACACCTGATCACATGACCATCTGTAATCATACATGATGGCAGCCTGCTGTTAGTCTAATTAGTCAAGCAACCGCTTTGGTAAACATGTTGTAATTAAATGCCATTTGGCTGATGTGGTTTTGGAGCCTAAGCCCTTCTGAGTGTGAGGGTAGGGGTGGGACTGGGGACAGAAAAATGAAACTCTGATAAAAAAAGTCTATTCCTGTAGTGTTTTTTTTTTCAAGATACAATATATGATAATTATTGAATATGATTTTGTGTGTTTCTGTGTGAAATATTGTGTTGTATGAATTTTTTTAAATATTTTTTTTTCTCGCAAATTCTGACAGGCAAAACAAGTGTGACAAACAACACTGCAAATAGGAAGAAAGATTAAATAGCATTTGGAATGAGCACGGGTAACATAGAATTGATAAACTTTCTAATTCCACCAGGACAGAAATCAATGACTATACAGTCACTGTGCCTGGAATGTCAATCCTTTTGTTTTGATTTCTTAAAGACAGGGACAGATGGCAGAGAATTATCAAAGCCACCCAGTGCCAGTGACACACAGGGCTTATCAGCACATCAGGCTACCTGTCACTTTTCTCCAGAAATGACAGGGTGGCCGTGATCAGATCTTGATCAGTAAAAACACATACTCAGGTTTTGCTTATTCAATTTACAGGCCCCTCACAGCATAGACACAGTCACTCAGGGGGGATGATAATCTGGAATGATCTGGCTGCCACAGCACGTGGTGGACTGGTATACACATAAACACACTTCTGTTTATCCAATTAGTCCCTAGCAGGTTCCCCTTCTGTAGACCATATGGTCCCTTAATTGGCAGAGGACCAGACTGTTTAAGAGGGGTCTTAATGGGTTTTCCAATAGACAAACCTAGCTGCAATAACTCCACTGAATTATTTCAAACTAAGACACATTTTCTGAAATAATTTTCTTAAATGATTTCTCACACAGAAAAAGGAAGACAGGAAAAAGATAGCAGTATTTTCATATTGCCCCAAACCTTTGTGTAAGCATGTGACAATTTATATAAAAAAAAGAGCCAAGTCTTATTGAATAAATGATTTTTCACATTGCATTTCTGGTTCAGGAAGAGTATTTATGAGAGGTTTGGACACTGCCTCGTATATCAATGCAGACACGGAGTTTTACTGTAGAATTGCATGCTGGATCCCTGGCATTTTATCAAAAGTGTCATCTTTAAAATGCTGCAATAAAGCATAATGAAGTCGAGACACGCCCAGTTTGACACTCACGATTTTTAGACACGTCTCGTAAAGTGGAATTCTAAAGTGATTGCGTTGAATTTGTATATAAGGAAGGACAACACGTCAAGGGAAATGTTTATTTATAAACGCCATCCCTACTTAAATGCTTAAGACCCATTTGTGTCTCAATATTTATTTGACAGAACCCGTACATATAGGGAAGGGAGGGATATAATTTGGCAGATTTGCCGAGCCGGCACTATAATCACCGTCAGACAAATGATGCTCAATGACAGTCCTCCAAAACACACCGATCAATATGAAAAACATAGCGGACATTTTTGAGAAGAAACTTTGCCATAATTTGTAGTTTTACAACTACTTTATGGCATCACCTCTGAGAGAATGGAATACTGAATTCATAAAGGACGTTTTAGGACGTTTTGTTGTCGCAAAATGTCATAAATTTCCGCCACACACTCTATTTGTGCCTGTAAAATGTCAGCCGTGCAGCATTCATCATCTTTGATGACTTTCTCAATCCTCTACTGATGACTTGATGGGAAAATGACATAAAAGTTCCAAAAGAGCTAAAACGACAATTTCTCTATATCCATTTCAATAAAACATCTCGGCGCTAGCGCCCGCCAGGTCACTGGACAAAGCATAAAGAAGGACCAACGTAGCTAATGTGGTAATGTCCTGTCATACATTTGCATTTCTTTCTTGCAGTTATGGGACAGTTGTTTTAGAGGGGAATAAAAATGATTCTGTTGATGGCAAATGCAAAAGTCATGTAGCCATCAGACCACTATAAAAAGAATAAGACATAATGACTTATTTTTATCGCGATGCAACCTGATGTTCAAGTTTCAGTGGTGTTTTGATTCTTTCAATGTCAATATCAGCATTATCACTCCCCCAGTACTGATTTTTTTTCAAGATAAATAAATCATGATAAATCTACAAGTAATCAGCACTTTATATACAGACTATACAACCTCTCAGTGGAAGCTACTCATATTCCTTTTTTTCATTTTTCTTTTGCAAATTAATTCAGTAAATTTTATAATTTTATCAGTTTCTGTTATTTTAAAAAGCCGTAATAACCATGTATTAAAGAATTATTAAAAAGAAAAAAATGATAGGTTAATCCAAACATGAGAAAGGAGGAGATAGAAAATGTCTAAACTGAGTTTTGGTTTTCCTTATTAACTCTGAAAATGGAGATGTAAAACTGGGGAAAAACTTGAGTGTGACAGAGTGTTTCTAGGGCATTGCTGGTCCCTCCCTATCTGTAGAAATGGTATGAGGTCTGTCCTCGAATTGCAAATAAAATCTTGTTTCTGACAAACAAGGCTCCCTGCTGGATAATTGGAGTATAACTTAAACCTTTGCAGACCAAAGTGGATTTTGACTCAAAATTAGGAAACGTATAAGCACAGCAGAAACCGTGAAACACAGCGCTTCAGCCATTTGCATTTAAAATTAATCAGGAAAAAATAGCGGAAGAGAAAAAAAGGAAGGTGTACTGCCAGCATGGGTGCCTGTGCAAATAAGACACAAAACCCATTCAGGAGAAGTAAAGTATTCTAGTGATCGAAATAATTCATTTATTGAATGACAAATACTGTTTGATATTTATGACTCTTTGAAAGCAACAAAGCCAAATTTGCTCCAGTATCAGATTCATAAAGCTGTCCTTCCCGACAACATGTTTAATGGTGACAGTGGCATTGCTGCTTAATTGTTTTCAGGGGTTTTATTTGGGAACAATTAGCGGTTCTCCCTGGAAATGTATGTTTATCATGCCTGGATAGCTGTGGATATTGTAAGAACACTCAATAAAACAAGACAAACATGAGACAAATGAATAAAAAAAAAGACATTTCCTTTTTCACAAACCTTGCCAAGTGACATTTTCCAAACTGCGATACTTGTTTTAGCCTCTTGATAAATATAAAAGATAAAGACGCTATCACGTTAGACAAACAATTGATTCTGTAAATGGATTCTAAAATCATTTGAGACCATAGACATGGTCCAGGAAATAGATTTTTCTGTGGAAGTGCACAAAGAGACAAAATAAAAATCAAAGTTTCTATTTATTGTCATCAAGAAATGTGTACAGGGTAAAAATACACGACATTCGGAGCTTTCTCAAGTTTTCTTAGGGGAAACGAGGGGAAAATCAATGTTTGGAGTGTCTCCTGAAATTAATCATTTGTCATAAAGGATAATTCATGTCCGTACTAGGGGGAAACACAATTAAAATTGTCAATACTTATGTCAGCCAATCATATTACTAGTTGAAGACCCTGCGACAGTTAAATTATTGTCCGGCGCTTTCCAGCCCCCACTTAATTTCCTTTCACAAATTGGTAACAATCAATATGAAAGATTATTTATCATATTAGGGTGACACATGTTATTTTTGCTCATTTCCACCAGTATGAGATAGCCGTTGTAAGGACAGTTTTGATTAGGAGACTTGAGGAAATTTCATTTGTTTTATTGGTTTATTACGACAGATCATGCGATAGGCCTCCATCCCGTCTTCGATACACTGTGTCCCGGGTGCTTGTCTGGCGACTTACAGTAAGGAGGAGGAAGAGATTAACCTTTTACTCCATGCAATCATATTAAGTATTAAGTTATCTTGTTACAAGCACTAAACCTAATCAAACTGCAAATATTCACTTTTGTGGACTCACACAGTTAGCTAATTATTCTTTAGTTTTTGATTGGTTTTACAATTTAATGCCTCTGGCTAAATGAAAAATATTTAGAATAATTTTATAAAATTTGTTTTTACATTAATTAGACTTTATGCATTCAAACATGAACTATTCCCTTGCTAAATATAGTAAACCTTTATGAGTCTCGATGTCTTTTGATATTCAAAGTAGATATCGCCTCATGCAATTCTTTTGTGTTATCGGACACAAGCCTCCAATGACATGAACCAAGATTGGACCCATGTCTCATGATAGAGTGGACGCATCTAATTTTTTTTTTTCATTACGCTGGCAGTCCCTGTCCGCAGTGCTGGACACAGGAGTATCTGACAATTATGAATTACCAATTCACAAGTATCACCAAAAAACATCATTGTCAATTTGTTCGCACAGTTGTGGATATTTACCTCGTGTTAGCTTATTGACATCGCCACCGTGGTGATAAATGCGTTGACCAAACTATGACGGCTCCCCCATCAATATCCACACATTTCCGTCCAGTTATATTTGTCTTGTTCCTGAATCTTCATGGCCAGTATCATAAAATGATTCGTCATCCGCTTATGGACCCCAAGACTGACCCGATCGTCATTTTTGTTTACACTCAAGTGATCATCCTGCGACATATTGCTATCTTGCGATCAAACATAACTTCAAATTGCGGGGAAAAATTACCGACAGTTTGACAGTCTCATTAGCGCTACCAGTTTTTTTGGCCATATTTGTGTTTTATTTGATCTCTCTGCAATTCGCTGCTGGTCGATTTTTTCGAAAGGGTTCCTGATTGTCATAAATGGTTTGACAAGGAAAACTGCTCAGTGTTTTTCCCAATGCCATTCCATGTTATAAACATGTCTTGGTATTTGCGCCTAAAGTTTTGGCTTTTTGATTGTTCTTCATTCAGTTGAAAAGGGTCCTAAATCAGTTTCTCATTTTCAAATTTTTTTTTACAATATTTTAACATGATAAACATAGACATTTCATTTATATTTGAATGTAAGTAGATGTATGTTGTAGATCATATCACCTAGTTAAATTTAACCCCTATGTTTAACCCTTTCCCTCATATAGACTCATTTTGACACACTCAGTAGGTACCACATAAAGCCTTATCTGCAGAAAACCACAGTTAAACCTTACCAAATTTAATTACAAAATCCTCATTTCCAGACCACTGAGGAGCAGCGAACAGCATAAAACCTGATCAGCCTGCGAGTTACTCGCAGGCTGATCTGGTTTTATGTTGTTCGCATAGGTCTTTTCATGGTTTCCTCTATGAGGGAAAGGGTTAAAAATGTATTTTTTCTTTCATTAACCTTTGATAGAAACAAGTAGCTAACAATTTATCATTAGCAAAATGGGTATCAAGCTATTACGATAACTTAAGTCTTTTAATACTTTATTAGTGTGCTGAAAACGATTGCATCGTCATCATACTTCCCACAATTCCCTGTCCTCTGATCAAGAACCAAGATACGTAAACATGACAAATGAGGTATCCTAATCATTTATGAAATATTGCGTTATTGAATCTCAGTTGTCACAAAAACGAAGGCAAGTAGGACACTGTTTCTTACCGAACATCCTGTCAAACATTTTTGGTTTAATATTGTATCCAGAACAGTTTTTGGATGAAATCTAAGCCATTGAAGCAGTAACAAGCCTTCCCCTCATTTATCATTACTGTAATTACCCAATTTTAAAGTACATTATAAAGAAACTGAATAATGCTGATCATCACACAGGGATTTCTTTTTAAAATTTTCTTCTCCATAATTTTTTTTTCAAAATTGTTTCAAGGTTTCATGTCTCAGAGCATTTGACTTCCTCCCCAATCAGCTGTGTTTCGAATTCCAGCAGGAAGCTATAATTGTGTTTACAATCTGTTGGAAACCTAAAGTCGACCATCCCTGGCCGGTTGCCAGCGTTCTTCAGGTGTACAGAAGCCACAGTTGTCCTAGCATATGGAGCTCTGCCACTGTATCTCCCTCTGATAAAAGACAGTTGAGCATAGACTGGTTCCCTGTCTGCATACCCAGACTGGTCACTGTTTTTTTGACTATTCCAAGATGGTTTTTGACTGTTTCACTACGTTCATCATTTCCGGATATGTCACATTCATTTTTTCCGATCCCTCCTTCATCCACATTCTATAAACTCAATAAAATTTATTTGAGAATTGTGACTCAAATGTCTTGTGTTTGCCTCAGTTTTAAATATTATATATCATTCTCTAAAAATATATGCTATAACAAAAGATATTAAGATGGTATTATGTATCAATGAAATATACCAGATATGAGATATGAATGTTTCATTTATTGACCATTACATTTGACCCTCATTTACACGAGGGACAATTCTCCACATTTTATGTCTTTTCTCATATCAGGTTTTTTTTTGTGTGTGTGTTTTTGCCATTGAATTTTAAATATATACATAATGATGCAGATTTTGAAAAGTTGATTTAGTACCCATTTTATAATCTGGACTGGTACATACTGAGAGATAAAAAAGATGCCCCAAAATGGAATGGTATAATGCAGAGGCCTGGAACCATTCTGCACCCACAAATGGACTTGGTATATTTTAGTATATTCTCAGTCTCTACGACCAGTCTACAGCCCCGTGAAGATGTTCACCAGTTTTGAAGAATGTTGAGCACAGAGACAGTATCAGATTTGATTCTCTTTGGCATGAACTGTGTGCCAGGTCATTTGGCGCTACGACTCCAGCTTTAGGCACTCACATTTCATACGCATACATGCATCTATTAGCTTCAGGAGATCTTGTCTTCCGATGTTATCTAGAGGGGCTTCCTTGTTGAAATATGATGATTAACTGGAATGGGATAGCTGTTTAAATTTTGTGATTTGCATGTTATATGGTTCTCAGCACTGTGATGGCATTTGCTGGTTTTATGGGCTCTTCTTGGGTACCTTCTCTTTACCTGTAAATTGTTATACTTGTTTTTGAGTGAAAACCAGAGAAAGACAAGAAAGTGTTAATACTTCAAACAAAACTGTGTCTGTTTCATGCTGTGATACAAAAATATGAATGTTCTGAAATTTTTGTTCTGGTATAGTTCTTTTGGGGAAAATCATCATTTGTATAGAGAGACACTATAGTAATGAAGAATGAGAATGATTGAAATGCTATTTTAAAAATTGTAAATGTGTGACTTGTAAGGATAAGACAAATAATATAAAGGAGACAGGATACAATTTAAGTTTCAATTCAACAGGAAAAAAACACACAAAAAACGTTTGTCAAGTTCCTATGAAATCCCTAAAGTGACTTGTTCACTCACTTATTTGTTAGCTGTCTGATCAGGATCTCCTTTGGTTTCTCATACAATATTATAGCTCAGTTTCTACCCTGTCTGCATGGAAATGTTTCATATACCATTTAAAGTTCATTTAAATAAAATTATAAAGACACAAATTTGTACATGAATATTCATGGAGTAAAGGGTTAATTAAACCCAAACCCATAAAGGCAATTATGTGATATAGCTATGCAACTGATTTAAAATAAAATCAGGTTTTGCAGAAAGAAAAGGCCATCAACTAGAGTGAGTAATTTTCTATATATGATTTCTCTGTAACAGCAGTGAAGGCGCTTTCGTCAGTGCTGCGGTTTCACATTTCGACATGAGATTGGACTAAGCTCGTTCTCATCATCAGTGATCTATGCTCTCGATCCCAAATCTGCGTACAACTTCTATTTGTCATTCGCATGATTAGTGTGATTTTTATCCTTATTCAATTCACTGACATTTCCTATCCTTTGACAAATTAATAATTCCATAAAATCAGTATTAGATCTTGGCAGAGCTCTAAAATGACACATCGAACCATTTTTTGTGCCTTTCATTTGCATCGAGGGCAGACATTTTGCATGTCATGTCGTAAATTTTCTTATGCCATCAAGAATAACCTTTCTACCTCAATATTTTACCAAATTTCCATAATTCTGTCGGCTTAATATCTCGTCAATATCCAAACGTATATTTGTCCTGATAGTGTCTTCTTCAGAAAGATTCCCCTAAAGTGATACGATGTGAACTTTCTTCGAAAACTGTCAATTTCCTCTAACGACTTTCGATTCATAGCAAGAGGTCAACGCATCCTATCCACATCAGCTTAATTATGACAATTTTTCATCCAGCAGATTACACACATTTTGCTCGGCATTTCTTCCTCAATCACCGTGCCACGGCTATCAAACAAACCTATAAAATGACAGAAATGACTAATTTGTGTAGGAAAACTTCGAAATGAAATGAATTTATCTCATAATAGCATTTAAGTATTGGTCCCTCTCAAAGGTCTCGTTAAGTTAAGGACTGCAGTCAATTGTCATATTGTGCTCGATTACGACTCATTGAGTTTCGCCCACAAACGGCCCAGGGGAGAGTTGTTCAACAAATTAGTATTAGTCTTGCTTGTTGTAGCATTGTCCCCTAATATCATTGAATTCATCAACGTCGGTGACACATTATCCGCAATACAAATTACCTCGATTGGATAGGGGCGACAGTATCGGAAATATGTCATTTCTGTTTGGTACCGAGACACGGAAGTTTGTAAACACAATGGTTTGTTTGAAGACTGGGGGAAATACTGTTTTTACTAAGATTGTCTTGGATTTCATCAATGTTTGATCCTTAAATTTTGTCCCGTGAAAAACGAAAAATAAAGAAATCCAGTTAGCTCGATTTCAATTGGGGTGATTCTTGCATTTTTTTCATATTTAAATGCATTTAAAAAAAAAAAAAAAAAAAAAAAAATCCATACAGCATTTTAGATTCAAATAAAGTCTTCCATTTATTTTCATTTTGGAATTTTGGCAGTTTAGAATTAAAATTCATTTTTTTTACTTAAAAAAAAATCAGAGGGAATGAAGTGAAGAATTTATCTGAACTTTCCCTTCCATCAAGACAGATGCATCTATCTTCACTTTTCATTCTCTCCTCCCTCCCTCTACACGATATCAGCTTGGTATTTCTCGAGCTTGTTTGACAGTCCCAGAAACTAATGAGGGATAGGTTTAAACCAAATCCCTACCCCCATGACCAGGTGATGGTAGCCAAAACGATGTACCTGCTAATTGCTAACATACATGGCAGGTGAAATAGCTTTTGCTGACCGATGTCCACTAATGAAAGGCAATGATTCCATCCTGTCTTGGAGAATTTAGTGGGGATTTAATTAGGATAGGACTGGCCAATCAGAACTGTTGGTTTCAAACGTAAATCAAAGTACATGTATTTTGGATTCTTGAACTGCTGAAGCGTGTCTCATGTGTGTAACATGGTGGTTATAATAGATTATAGGATTAAGTGTGATTGTACAATATTGTAATTTAACACAACATGTAAACTGCTGCATGCTTTGTTCACATGATACATTGTAATGATTGTATAATACAGATTACTATATCATAAAGATGTTGTTTTTTTTCTTTAGATTTAGACAGTTAAATTGACTGGTCTTTCCAGTGTAGTACCCATATATCTTCAAACATCATAAAAAATGATGAAAAATAATTTTATTGCCTCTAATTTCAGTAATGAAAAACATTAAAAAATAACTTACCTTTTTTCTTTTTGAAGTTGCATGAAAAAGGAAAATTTGTTTATATTTTAGTAAATATAAAACCAGATGAAAGTTAAATCTGTATAAATGCTGAGTGTATTACTGGTCTTCAGCGATTTACCTGTATCAAAATGCTGACATAGGTGAAATGTTGAGTTATGTCCATTGATTTAATAACGAAAGCATCAAGTTAGTAAGGAAAACCTCTGACAGACCGCAGTAGCTGTTTCTCCCTCCATCCCACATGCAGAAGCAATCGAAAAACACTTTTGCGGCGGAGTGTACCTTTCCCCCTGATTGACAGACGCAAAGAAAGGAGAGAATTTGTCATTTTCAGAAGCATCTGTCAGAGATAATGTTTTGTGAACCCTGTCTGATGAGTTTGACAGACTCGGGCCATGAAACACAGTGACGAAAACACATGCAATACCCCTTACCTGCCTCATTCATTATACACACGATTTCACTTCCTATTTCCCTCTCCAGTCATCCCTTGTGCTCAATGACGAAAATTGTCAAACAAAACAAAACGGGGCCAAAGAAAAATAATGAATATGAGTCAAGCAAGACAATTATTGGTAGCCATCCGAGTTTTTTTTTTTTACCGAAATATCCGAAAACCCAGGCCTTGGTTGTATTGTGTTTCACTTCCCGAAATTGCTTCATCCCTCACCATAAAAACAGAGGCACTCCAAAACGTGTCCCTGTAACTTTGAGACATAAGGACTGTTTTTTGTTTGTTTTTTTATTTCCCCCTATATCTGAAACCTATTTTTCCTTGTGTGTCTTATAATGTATTTTACATGTTTTCTTTTTTTTCTTTTCCTTTGTTTTGAAAGTGCCTTAAGAACAATAATAAGCTAATAACGGTGGAGTAACTGAAAGATACATTAAGTGTTTATCCTCCATGAGTAATAAAATTGATTTACAGAGACCATTTTTTTAATATAAATTTTATAAAAAAAGTCTTTGAGCAAAAATTCAAGAACGAGTTTAAAAAAAGAAAGAAAAATATATATGTATGTACCATTGCTATTGAACAAATGAATAATATTATGCTTACATATTATCATGTCCCATTATTTTACCCAAGTTAGTAATAAAAATTAAAAAAAAATTGCAATCTTAAATGAAGAAAAGGGCTTTAAGCCAGATCTTACTTAAAAATTTCAACCACAATATTCATCAGAAGCAAAAGTATTATTTTGAAACAATATCTGTGGCCAGTAAAAACCATCGGAAGGAAATTGTCCCATAGAGTTTATGTAATTCCCAGGTAGTCTACATTATATCAGTCAGTGCCCTTCTGATGGGCAACTAACTGGCCTAGGTATGTTATTGCCATTGCCATGGATACTGAATTTCCCTACCTGTCTCCATGATATAATGATGTGATTTTTGGCAGGAGCTGATTTTATTATTTATTGATAGGCTGAGGAGAAGTGCTCTCCAAAGCAAACATAATCTTTTTGACAAAACTTCAGCTGACTTTTCATAGAGATGAAATAGACCATACAGCTGCTTGTATAATTGGTGGGGTTTGAACATCCTTCCAAACTGTCAGATCACCACCTGTCATCCCAATGCTCAGGTTGATCTGGGTTTACTGGGTTTGCCGTAGTCATTTTAATGTTGTATATGGTAGAGATAAGTATCCATTGTCGCAAAAAAAAATGACAACTGTATGCAAGGAAGATTTTTTTTTAAACACAAATTCAATCTATGACCATCAAGGGGGGGGGGGATGTTATTGGAGATCATTATGTGAACTGATATTAACATATTGGCAGTCGTCCCTGAGTCTGTCTTGTGGGAGACCAGAGGAAGACCGCATCAGCCTCTGTACACACTCCCTCAGATCTTTCCCCCCACTAATTGACTTGATTTAGCAATTATACAGCATGTCACTTGGGTACTCCTGTGGCTTATCAGCTGAATGCTGGGCGAAAAATGACTGGTTACTTTATCAGTCCATGATAAAAGTACCCCAACCATTCTTGTTTGATGTCATTTTACTGGAGGTGCATTAAACTGCTGAGAGGTAGAGGGAGTTAGCGGGTGACCTGATTTGTATCCAGTTAACCGTCTTTGAGTCCCAGGGTTCTGAGAGATAGGAGATCTGGGTACAGTTATAAAGGACCCTGATAGGAACAGTTAACAGGGGGAGGAAATAGGTGATAAAGGATAAAAGGTCGTAGACTTGCACCTGTCTTTAAGTGCTACTGCTTCAACTTAGGGTTGAGAAGGTCTTGGGTATAAGTGCTGTACGTATTTTTGGGACTGGCAAAAAAAAGACAGTCCTCTATGCATAGTCTTCATGATATTTTTCTCAGATAAGCAGGAAGTTTCAAATCTCCCTCTTGAAGAGTTATTTTCTCAGTCAATTATGACAGCAGATTCCTTGAAGGAGAGCCTCTTGCAAGTGTCAATTGAACCCTGGGAGAGGCAGTCAGTTGCCGCGCTTAGGAAACCTGTGCTCTTGGAAAATCTGCGTCAGTTTTTGATGTTCAAAATTGGGCTGTGAAGTGGAGAGAGTGAACAATTCAAGAAAACAAAAGTAGTCTGTTGTGCAATGGCCGTACACTCTGGAAGGACAAAAAGTTGGTTGTTTGGAGCTCGAGAGTGTAGTGTGGATTTATTTGTCCACAGCTGAATGCACTTCAGTGTTCAAACTGAAA
Source organism: Solen grandis (assembly GCA_021229015.1). Lineage (NCBI taxonomy): Eukaryota > Metazoa > Mollusca > Bivalvia > Adapedonta > Solenidae > Solen > Solen grandis. The sequence goes on from CM037780.1 coordinate 60,117,576, forward strand.
AAAAAAATCCTTCAAGTATCTAAAGGCAGTGCATAGACATCTTGTTCTGATTGTAGCTCCTCCCTTTCTTCCGCTATCTTCCACTCTGTACCAAGGACGGGAAACTTGCAGGTTGTCACGATCAGGAAGTGAGTTATTGTTATGTCTCTGGCATTTTATTTCTGTGGTTTCTATAATTATGTTTCATAATGTCATGCCTCAGACGAGAGTTTTAAGTTTTTTCTTGAAAAAGAATGGAAAAAAGAAAAACCTTTCTATTGTCATTTCTTTGTTGGTCAATATCAGTCTATTTGCTTTTCTCCGAGTATTTCTTTCCTTTTTCATAATTCACTTTTATAACCTTTTGACACCGACGGTCATCTTTAACTAAGGGAAAACAAGTAAAAATGAAAAACAAAGCAATAAAGACTTGCACTTTTGGTAAGTGAGATTCACAAATACAAGATAACGCCCATACTATCACATTGCTGTATGCACAGCCTCTTTCATGGTTTGTAAACAATAAATATGCTTCTTACTAATTGAGCCTATTACAACTATGATAAATACTGGCAAAAATTGGCAGGGAAAAACAAAATATGTTCATTTAAATTTAAATTTTTTTAACAATAGAAATTTAAAGAAAAATGTATTAAATCACAGGATTGATCATACTAGCACAAAAACAAACAATCTGTATTTAATTTCTTCAAATGAATTTGGTTTAAATCTGTCAGAGGTTTTAAGAATCTGGATAGCTATGACGTTAATATCAAATGTATTTCCTTTTCATTTTTAGTAACTTCTTTTTTCTGCAAATACACATTTATTAAAGTCTTAAAAGAACTTCTGAAGGGAGAAATGTATTGGCAACATTTATTTTTTTATACATTTTATCTTTTTTTTTTTTTTTTTCACAAAAGAAAAAAAAACTTGTTCAAGCTTTATTACTGTTTATCTTGTTATTAAAAAATGATGAATGGACGACATAAGGTTGTTTAACATGATATTTTATCAGTGGAAAAATGGCTTAACCCTTGATACAGAGGGAGACAGCCACTTAATTCCTGTGATATCCAGTCAGACCTGTACAAGACGGGCAAGTGGCGTAGTGAGACAGTGGTTCGAATTGGGTGCCCTGCATGTGTGTATTTTGATTAATTTAAGTCTATTCAGCAATTTAAGACGAGCCTATGTCTGACATCGCATTGGTGTCAAATAAACACATCTCAGACCAGGCGCTGAGTTCACTCCCTCACGACTCTATCCTTTGTCAACACGCATGTTTTCTATCACAGTATAGACCTGAATACCAGAGTGCGAACATGTCACCCCATAAAGTCGATCCACAATGCATCAAAATCTGCCCTCCAGAAGTCTTCTCTATAGTTCATATGTCTGGTGCCGAGAATTTTTTCCCCCCCATGCAGCAAGCACTTGATCTTTTGCGATAGGGATGGTTCCCAGTTTTTTCTTCTGTTTTTTGTTTTTTTCCCTCTGGTTCCCCATTGACATGGTCCTTGGATGTCCTCTCCTTTGGGATGGCACTTAAAGGTCATTAGTGTTTGCAAAAAATGGTATCTTGACTTATAATACCATTTGAATGTCCTCACATCACTGTGTTATCATAGCATTCTGCTCATCCTGGGAACACTGGTTTCTAAGCAGTAACAGGGTTAGTGTATTGTGTCCCGCGATAGTCATCGGGATACGTTTGAAGTTATTGCCAAATGATATTGTCACCCAAAGTGCTCCGACAATTTACATAATCGACATGGCGAGATAGACAGTGTTTTATGGCGCTGTTTGTTTCTGGTATACTTTATTTTCAGTTTAATGCCACACAGGTTCTGTTGCTAAACTGCTCCTTATGGGTTACATGGGAAGACATTGGTGATGCGGCAATTTTTATGGGATGGCTTTCTTTGTCATTTCTGGTAACATGGCCTCATGTCATTCCTCAGATGTAGCCATCTTTGTCAAGACATGGTCATCTGATATAGGTCTCAAGAGATGTGGTTGGGACACAGGTCTCTGCTTCAATCAAAGACTGCTGATCTGGCATTCTTTTTTGAAAATTTTTTGAAATTTCCTGTTTAAATTTATATTTGATACTATGCTGTCACACTTTTTTTCTTCTTAATGGTTTAAAATTTACAATGTTGATGCCAAAAATAAATTTAAAAAAATTAAAATGAAAAAAATATTGACAGACTGTTTATCATGTATTCCCATACTTTTACACAAAAAAAGTATGAAAACATAATGTATCCATGTATTATATTTTGTTGTTGTGAATATTTGTGTTGTCACTAGTGTTAACATTAGGACACAATTTTCTGTTGACGTTCGATCACATTTTCGCAACAGTGGGAGTCACAGTTGATAATTTACCGTCATCTTTGTTTACTAATCACACGTTATTCAATTGGTTCCTAATAAAGTTTGTTCTTTTTCCTAGCCATTCAGACAGATGCTTACGGTAAGTTACTTCAAAAATTTATTTTGTAGACTTTTAATTATCTGTCTATGCATACGTTATTTTATGGTGAAAACACATTGTCACGTCTCCACAGTTGTGTATCAGCTTTTTTCACTTTTCTTTCATTTTCCTTTTCAGTTGCTGATGTTATGGTGGTTCCCAATCTCTAAGTGTTGTTTAATTCTGTTTACATGTAACTTTCGTTTCATTATAGTCACCTTAAATTTATTTGAGATTTTCTCTGTTGCTTCAAGGCGTTTGTCACATTGGGACCCGCAGCTGACAAGTTCAGAGAAAAATAACTTGTAAGTCAATTAGGGTCTGTTTTGCTGATCGCTAATTGATTTAATGTTGATGTTTTTGGTTTTAAATCAATGAAAATGGTGAGAAAACCTATAAAAAACAATACTCTATTTTTTTTTTCCCCCACAAATATATCGTTCAGAATTTAAATTTCTTGGAGGAATATTCCGACAAATTTTTGCTTCTTTTATTGTTTGACAAAAAGCTACCTTAAAATTAACCATTGTTTAACTGATTCGTTTTTTACTTGTTCAACTTAAAAACATACAGTTTAGAATAAAAATATGTTGTTTTTTTTATTACGCAAAATTCTAAAGCTTATTAACACAGGTTTTACAGTTATTCTTAAGAAAGCCTTGTTTTAGTCATGAATTGTTACTAAGGACAAGAGGCAGAATAAATCTGGTACAAATTATAACAGCTTCTTTGCTATAGACTCTTAGTATCATAAAGTTAGTTTCATCTTGAAATTCTTTCAATGAAAACTGTTTTGAATTACCTGGGAATAATAATCGGCCTTAATGAGAGAATAAGCACATGTAATTCGGGTGGGGGTATACTGGCACTGTGAAATTGTCTTTGATTGTTAAGTCCCTGGTTTTGATAAGATACCACACTGCCTTCCAAGATCTAATTTAATTAACTGTCAATTATGCGTAAATTGTGCACTGAAAACACATGAGGGCTTCCCTTTTAATGTCTCCAAACCCTTAGTTTTTGATAGACAAATGGTTGTAATGTGAAATTGATTGAGAAAACTTGGGATGAAATTTTTTCCAGGTTTTCCCGATTTAAGAAAGCAGATTTTTTTTTTTGCCATATGATTTATCAGCACAAAGACTCGGAAGTTTTACAGTTTTTTTTTGTTTTTTTTTTATCCTTTTATGAACAGGGTTATTACATGCATAAAATCAAAGTTGTTGGAGACTATCACTTTTTCTTAAATCTAAGAAGAATTTAATTTAGCTTTGGTTTATTGCATGGCATTCGGAATGTTATTATGCTTAATGAATGCCAGGCAGAAATTAATTGTTAAGTTAGTTGAGAAACAGAATTTTTCCTTCATGTTCAGTGAACAGCAGCGATTCAAACATTGTTTGAAATTACTTCATTTGATCTGTATACTTTACCTTCTTAAAGCCTTGACTGACTTGTGAATTCCCAACAGTTCATATCAATGAAGAGTGATGGTCTTTACAGGAAGTCAAAGAATATTTAATATCAGGTTTTGTCTACTGCTGCTCTCAGGCTGATGATGTTTTAAATGTTAGCATCTGTTTTATACCCTCATCCTATATACTTTTACCATTTAGTATAGATGTGTTACAACACACTCCATTGTAATGCTATACAGTATAGATGTGTTACAACACACTCCATTGTAATGCTATACAGTATAGATGTGTTACAAACTCCATTTAATGACACACTCCATTAAATGCTATACAGTATAGATGTGTTACAACACACTCCATTATAATGCTATACAGTATAGATGTGTTACAACACACTCCATTGTAATGCTATACAGTATAGATGTGTTACAACACACTCCATTATAATGCTATACAGTATAGATGTGTTACAACACACTCCATTGTAATGCTATACAGTATAGATGTGTTACAACACACTCCATTGTAATGCTATACAGTGTAGATGTGTTACAACACACTCCATTGTAATGCTATACAGTGTAGATATGTTAATACACCCTCCATTATATTGTGAATCCAATAAAACATGATTCACATATAGTCATTCATTAATTAATGGTGTCTGATAACTACAATGCTTTCCAATTTAATATGGTCACCCAGTTTGAAACCCCGAAATAGCGATATAATGGAGCTACCCTGTATTTCCCAACATTATTTAAGGTTGCAAGAGGCTTTAAGAAGTAACTCAGGCATTCTTCTTGGGCCACAGATAATCTCGGAGACTTGTTAAACATGAGCTCTGAAAGTTCCAAGATAGCTTGCCAATGCCCCCAGTTAACCCTTTCCCTCATAGAGGACACCATGAAAAGACCTATGCGAACAGCATAAAACCAGATCAGCCTGCGAGTAACTCGCAGGCTGATCAGGTTTTTATGCTGTTCGCTGCTCCTCAGTGGTCTGGAAATGAGGATTTTGTAATTAAATTTGGTAAGGTTTAACTGTGGTTTTCTGCAGATCAGGCTTTATGTGATACCTATAGAGGGCGTCAAAAGGAGTATATATGAGGGAAAGGGTTAAAGGTTTAGGACTTGAGCATGTGCCTATCTGGCTACTCTTCAGGGTATCAAAGATTTCAAACCTGTCAGAGGCTCAGGCAAACATTTTAATTGTCTTCTCATGTTATCCTTCAACTTATCCTCAACCGTGATGCCCATTTCTACCTTTCTTCCGCATAGTGCAGGGCTCAATGGTGGATTAGGCCAACCTGATGATAGAAATTTCTTGTCTTTTTTACCAGTATACCTGACGTGCTTACGATCATATTTTCCCCGTTAATTAATTTGTTTTATAATGCAGATTAAGCTCCAGATTATCGGAGGACTATTAATCTTGTGTCGGAATTTTATAGATCGGAGTGAACTTTAACTGATCAGGAGCGAAATAGTTTTCATTGATCCTCAAAATTTCGATCAAAGATAGTCATATCATGTTTGTGTAGGGAGGATCTTTGAAGAAACCAGAGCCGTAATTTGTTTGCCCTCGTTGGACACCCACATTCTCCTATTACAGGAAATGAATTACGAAATAAGTCGTATACTAAAATCATCTCCTTATGTTATATGGTACATTGATTAAACACATTTGTGGTATTTGGCAACTAGAGGACTTTTAATTTTTCGAAATAACGTAAAATTGATAAAGTTCCGCTATGACGGCATTATTTGATTACACTGGTCCTTTATTCTTCACGATTTCAATACCGTTACAAAACGTGATTTTATACATACCAGCTTTTAATAATTATTTTCCCCTAACTAGGGTAGCGTGGATGGGGATTTAAGGGGATAAAGTGTTAATTAAAGGAATGGCAGACACATGGGGAAACTGAATGATGTCGCCCATGGATACAATAGTAAATGGCTGAGGGAATTATGGGATAGATAAAACATGATTTTATACAGAGAATCTCAAAGATTTTTATGTCTACTTGTTCCGGTTATTCTCATCTTGTGAACAGTTCTTAGAGATGTTATTTCATTATAAAGTTACTTACAGAGTCAGGAGGTCTCTTTGAACACTAACCCTCAAACTTTTCCATGGGTTTCATAAAGTCAACCAACGAAAAAAAAATCATTCTTCTGAATGTAAGTTGTTCATTTAGTTTTAATCTAATTTCCAACTTTTCAATTTTCGTCGGCCTACGAATGGGCCGTGTATGGTTTAAAAGGTTGAGCTTTCGTTACATATGTCGCTCAGAGGTGGACCACTCACAGTTATTATATTTGCAACCAAGGTTACAGGTTTTTAATTAAGATAAGTAAAAGCCCTTAAAAACTTCTCTTTTTTTTTCTAAAGGTTGATTGGTTAGTCTGTAATTCAAAGTAACACCAGGCAAAAAACATTATGGTCAATTTAATTGAATGGAAAATGGCTTAACACCAATTTACATGGTCAATAGGGTTTCTTTAAATACTCGGCCGAGACATCCCACACTGCTAGTTGCTGAATAATGTAGACATTTTTGCACCTTTATTCAAGCAATTCTGTCTCGCTGTCAACGTTGTGTCAAAACCATCGCTGTCACGTCTACACGACAACATTAGAATTAATTTTGTTTGAATAATATGATGCAATAATAAAATTAAGCCCCTCAGAGCATTTTTTGGCAGAATTAATTCTCCACTTTACACTGGCAATATAATATTTTAGTTTGTCCTTTAGAAAAACGCTTATCGCCCTCAGAAGGAGATCTGGAGTACGGTGAAGTTGAGAGAAATTGTTTTAGGGTTAGACTGAAGTTGTAATATTGGCAATGTCACTGTTCAAATTTGATTTAAACTCCACTAATCTGTCATGAGATAGACAGAAAAGACGTTCCACATCGTTTCCAGATGCTCAACTTTTGCGGCAAATTGAATTTTCCGCCAGTGACACAATAAAAGAATTGGACTGTCGCATGTATGGTTACAATTAATCTGCAATGTTTTGGAGGCTTATACAATTAGGCTTTGTCTTCCAAAACCAACCTGTGTCGTTCTGAGGAAAGAGCGGAAAGTAATAATTTCGTCAAACATGGTTAATTTGATGATTCTCGGTACTCCACATCTAGGAAATGTGTAGATGTGGCAAATTGTCACAGCACTCCATTGCTGTGGTAACAGCAGGACCATGGGATGGAGAATTTGTCGGGTGTGTTGACAAATAGGGCAGAAGAAAGTCAGTGACAATGATGGATATGTCTTCCTACTGATGACTTGTCACGGAAATGTTCGTACATCGTTCTGAAATATACAGAAAACAATGGCCATTGTCATGTGACCAGTGCAGCATTTAGTGTCTTGAAGAAGTCAAGGTTGTTGAACATTTGTCTGAAGAATTTTTACTGGAATAAGTAACTTAAGGAACTAAAACAAAGCTATTTTCAAGCTGATCAGATTTAATAATATTCGTATAGTAATAATCACTTTTTGACTTTAAATACTTGATTTTTAAAGAATGAACTTTTGTTTTATTAAGGCTTTCCTTACGCATCATTTAAATTTTAGAGAAGTTTAAAAAAAGTTAAGAATACAGATTTTAAGAAATGAAATTATAATTAGAAAAGGCATGGTTACAGGTAGATGTAGGAAGGACTCTGAGAAAACCTTCTGTTGCCATGATGAAGATTTCACAAATATTATAAAAGTCTCTTGTTTCCTAACATAATGGAGGTAAGAAAACCTTGCCGCTGGGTGTGAGCGGGAACCAGCTCAGAAAACACCAGAAAACAAGAACAAATTTAGCAGATGGAAAAGGAGAAAGAATGAGAAGTGCCTGAGGGTCGGGGTCCTGGGAAAGATGGTGAAGTAAACCTTCATTACTGTCCTAAGCAAGGGAATGCCAGACTTCACATTCCAGAGTCGTGAAACATCGCACTCCTCGGTGAAATAACAGTGCCTCGTTAGTACTAAACAATTGATTAAAAAAAATTCACATCCTATTAATTAGCATTATCAGTGGAGGCATATCCAGTTGTCGCGGCAACCATATCATACAATGACATTTTGGTACGGTTGGGAACTGAGTGCTAATTGTCACTTCAATTTAGGGTCCTCTGTATTTTCCCAGCATCCTCCATTGATCCAGAATCCACATGACTGGCTAATTAAACACTTAATGGGCTTTTCTATTTTCGGACATTTTAATCTCTTTAAAATTATACTCATTAAGGAGGTTGAAAAGACAAACATTGAAAAAACATTTGCCCCCTCAGTCAACATTGCGTCTCCTTGGGGACTAATTAAAACACACACGTTCATAAATCAGTTAAAATATCACATTTTATAAAAAATGGTTCTTCTGATATTAATTTCATGCTATGAACATCCCAGCCCGGGAAACTCTTTGGCATTTTATTCTGAAAGGTTTTTAATGCAATGTGAATTGTCATGCAAACTGTTAAATTTTGTCAGGGCTTGTCAATAATTATTGTGTAGATTTTGTGTGTCATGTATTGTATGTAAAGGTATCAATAGACCAAGGATTCAGGTAGTAATTTTGACAATATTTTGAGTTGAAATAATATTATCTCTAATAACGGTGGTTTTTTTTTGGCTATTTGATTTTGATTTACAGAATTATCAAACAAATATGCATACTTTTAGTATTATAAAAAAAAGATTTATAATAGGTATGAAATCCCCCCCCCCCCCCCCCCACACACACAAAAAAAAAAGAAGAGTGAGATAAAATCTTGTATTAAATAATTCCTTTGGCCATTTTTGTTTAAGATTGAATGAAAGGTAACAATGCCTTGACTGGAATGCATCTTTCATAGAGTGATCTGTAATAATATTTGATCTGTGTGGAAGCACCTGAAAGTTCAATGCTGCAAAACCTTATGTTGGCGCTGAGTTGCTCATACCTCTGATCTGGCTAGCGAAAAGGTTGCGTGATTGCCTGCCTGTAAATACATTTGGGGGATTTGTCGATAGGTATTCAGATGTGAAAACAACTTTCATAATTCAAAACAAATGTGTTTTTCCTGTAATGTTTGAGTTATAAGGGACTTCCAAGTGTCAAATAAGCCAAAACTTTGCAGACTTAGTCTGGACCACACTTCTTGAATTATACAGAGGCAGGTTTAATTTGTGGGCACATTTTTAATATCTGTAAATCTGCTGGCAAAACATTTGCATGTTATGATCCCAACCCATGGGGTCTTCCCAGCATCTCATCATCATCATCATCATCATCATCATCATCATCATTGTCACTTCACCGAAGCGTAACCTATAAAACTTGTACAAGTTACCATAGATTTACCAAACCTTGGTGAGGGTAGGCTGTCATGTTCATTTTCCCACAAACTCACACCTCTGGAATGGTGTCACTACTGTTCTATCAATTGCCTCATCAAGTGTCAATACACTCAAAACTCTGACCCCATTAAGCTCATTTTTACTTGGTTACCCAGTAAATCTGTACTCTTGCCAGATTTTAATTGAATCAAACCTTGACAAGCTTTTTTCCACAAATGTACACACGACAAAAGAACACTTTGTATAAAGGTGTCTAATTTTGCAGTTCAAAATTAGTTTTGGGCCAGAATTTATCAGGAATATTTCTACAAGTTTTACGTCTGTTTATTAAAAGTCGCCTCGAGACGTTTTTTCATTGCCAGGAATTTCCAGGACATCCAGGAAAATCCATCATCGTAAGAAAACTGGTTTTCAAAATTATCCTGGGTATTTTTGAGGAGAATATAATACATTGAAAAGTCTTTGATGTTCCATTGCCAAGACAGTACAAAGGTTAAAAGCAATCATTGTGTTTTCTAAGTCATCCATCAATTGTGGCATGGAAAGATCATTTCAGAAAATTTTATCTGGACAAGAAGATTTTTTGTGTTTTGTTTTGTGGATGGTCCTGAGACATTTCCGGGCTTAAGGTATCATCGGAGCAGTCACAAGGGACCATGGTTGATATTTGAAACCTTGCGGATGATTTTGTTTGTGTATCAGTCATATCATAGTATGACATCCGTGTCGGGATATATATTGTCTATTTCCTAGAGCTTTGTCGACATTCTGACTGCATTATATTTGTGTGTGTGTAACATTTTTTCAGGTTTCCAGTGATAATAGTTATTTTTAAATCAAAATTAGGGATAAGCAACCATACCAGAACAGCTTTGGAGTTGACAAGAAAAAGTTCATAATTTTGCCATGTCAACATAACTTTTCTGCTTAAACTATTGCTTATTAACCCTTTCCCTCATAGAGGACACCATGAAAAGACCTATGCGAACAGCATAAAACCAGATCAGCCTGCGAGTAACTCGCAGGCTGATCAGGTTTTATGCTGTTCGCTGCTCCTCAGTGGTCTGGAAATGAGGATTTTGTAATTAAATTTGGTAAGGTTTAACTGTGGTTTTCTGCACATCAGGCTTTATGTGATACCTATAGAGGGCGTCAAAAGGAGTCTATATGAGGGAAAGGGTTAATGATCCTAGAAAGTTTCAAATCAACACTTTGATTGTCACAAATTTCATTAAATACCATGCATTACTTCTTTTGAGAGAAATGATTTATGGGGAAAAACATGGTATTTATTTTGGATTTTTTTTGGTCAGTTTTTGGCTTGGGGGGAAAAAGCCTGTATAAGGTAGAAAATTCATCGATAAAAATCACTACATAATCTGGATTGAGTCTCTTTTTGTTTGTCAGAAAGTAGACAGATGAGAAATCAAACTTTGCTTACTTAAAAATAAATAAATTTCAGTGATAATTAGTTCCTTGTAGAAAAGGAAACAAGTCAACTAACTATAAATTGATGCCTGTGTTTTTAACAAGCTGAATTCAAGGTCTACATTGTGAAGTATGAATGAAACTCGGGCAAGGGAACTTGAGGAATTTCCGCGGTTTCAAGTCAGAATGAAAAGCTCTCGGAACATAACTAGATGTTGAGATTAGCTTTTTAATGTACAAGGTATTTACGAGAATGTTTTTCTCCGACACAAGAATGCTTGTAGGTGCTAGTCTACTATGGTTATCCTGTCATACTCTTGATTGCCCGTCAATGAAGCGTGCCCGTGATGGTAGTTTTATAACCCGAAATGGGATAACTGTTGCATTTTTTACACATCTTCAGAATTTTATTTCTTTTTCAACTGCTTGTGAATAATTCTGTCCATGTTTTGTTTTTCATTATTTGATTATTACAAAAGTTTACCACATTCAAAAAAACTGCATTTAGGTGATAAATATTATTATCTATATCAATAGATAAATGGGGTTTTCCTTGGGTTTTTTCCTGTTTTTTCCCCCATTTTAAATTATTTCATTGTTGAAGAAAAAACACAGGAAGTGAAAAAAAATTGTTCATAATATTTTTTTTTAACTTTTGGCTAGCTTGAAGATTGATGAATGACAAAAAAATCTATAATGTAGAATTCAGTGACTCTTACAAAAGCTAAGTATTAATTTATTGTGGAAATTAGACAAAAAATTTATTAGAATGCATGTGAAGCTATTTTAAATATTTGGATGAAAAATTGGTGATATATGTGAATAAGAAACTAGGTTTGTCATTTTGACTTTTAAATAATATCTGACATTAAACACATGTGGTGACAAAAATGTGGGGAAAAAAACTTTCTTGAATTTCACATGAAATATGAAAAAAAAAAAAATTGAGCCGAAATTTGCTGAAGAAAAAACACCCTTTATTGTAACTAGAAACGGGACGACCAGAAAATGTTTACAATTATATGTGTCTCATATTAAAGTTTATGTGAAGAAACACATGTGCATTGCACACTCTAGCTCTCTGTTGTGGTAATGTGTTGAAACAACGATATAAGGGGTTCTTTTGTCAAAGCTGGCCCACTGTTTATGAATTTGATGGCAGTTTGGTAATTGATTCCTTGTTTTAATTATTAATTAATTCTTTACCAAGAGTCCCAGCTCCAGCAGTGCTACCTTGAAGTTCCAGGGTGGGGATGTTCTTTGTAAGAGCCTCCTCAATCAGCCGGAGATCCTTGACTAAGCTGTGAATGGACATAATTTGCAGCCAGCTCCGACTGATAAGTCCCGCTAATGGCCCAATTTTACAAAACATCACTGATTCAAGCCACCTTTAATTAGGTTCAGGCATGGTTTCTTTTGAATTTATTGTTTCTAATGGCAACTCAACTGACATGCTTAATTAAAAACACTTGAAAGGACAGGTTTTCAAGCTTCTGTTTTGAAATGTTGCCCAATTTTTAGATTGTTTCATGATCCCAAAGAGCTGCCATCTTTGAGGAAGTGAAGTAAGTGCAGCTTTGCTTGCCGCAGAAACGAGGAGACGGTTACCCAGAGACAGCCTGCAAGTCTTTGTCCTGTCTTTGTAAGGGAGGGTTCATTTACTTTTCCTTTTCTTTAATTTATTTTTAAAAAAATGAGTCAAAAGCTTTTCAGGGATTTTCAGGATGTTGGAGATGAAAAGGATGCTGAGCCCTTGTATGTTTGATGTGTTTAGGACAAGCTGTAAAGATGTCTTGCCTGTAGCTGTATTTATCTGTGGCTATCAGTTAGCAGTCCAAAGTAGGTGCATGGCAGAGGTTACAAATCTGTTTGCACTTGCAGGTCTGTGAATTGAAGTATTATAAATGCATTTACATCTGGAAAATAAAAATTGAAGAACTAGGAAAAATGAATCTTAAACTCATTCAGTATTGAAATATCAGCAGTTATAACATAATTTTGATTGACAATCCAGGATTTGTTGTTTAATCCAAACAGTTGTCATTTTTGGCCAAGGACATACTTAAGCTTCTGCAGGGAATGAATCTTTTCAACCTCTTCTGGCATGAATATTCTTGGTGTACCAGCTAGCTTAGTGTTTTATTTCTGGGACATGGGAGCCACAGGAAGTAGATGATTACTGATTTATGAGAAACATTAGCTTAAGTTATCCATAATTTTAACCTTTCAGCCTATCAGCAAGCAGGCATGGCATATCAAATATGACAATTTGGGGTGTTGGTTTCTGATGTTTTGTATAAGGTACTTCTTCTTTTAAATGGATGCTTGGACTGGTTCCCCTATTTCGATGATGATGCCCAAGATATGAGTTACAAGATAATGAAGGTTTGTGTAACGCAAGCTTACATACAGCTGTAGCAATTTGTCCTGGGGCGGCATGTTCAGTTGGAAAATTTTCTTCTTAATTACTTTTTTTTAAGTGAGCTTCATAGTTTTGCATTATTCCATGTAGATCCTCTTTTTTATATTCAGTATGAATGTGTGTGGTTTGTCTTTGTTTTTGTTCTTTTTGGGAAGAAAATAATCTTCCATATTTTACCCCAATTTATGATTGTTCTCCAAGTGTTGCATCTATCCATGTTTTTGTATATTCTATCAACATTATTCAGATAAAAAGAGCTTGGTATTTTTTTTTTCAAAATAAACACTAAAAGATGAGAGAACATTTCAGACCCATTTTTCAGCAACCTCCTAACAATATAATGACAATTGTCAAGGGAGACTACTTTTCAAGGTTGATTGGTCATAATCTACAAGTATTCAAGTATAAAGCACCACTACCTTGGACTTACAGTCAACATCGGGTGGTCTCTATATGCATGTCATACAGACATTCTGCTGTTGAATTCTATTTCTATTCTATTCCATTCTACAGTAGTTAGCCGGAGCTATGGGATGGGGGGAAGGGGGTGTTTCTGGTCTGGGGTGCACACACCACTTGATGGGTTGTCAGTCAGCGCCAGGGATGTGAGGTGTCGTATAAACATGATGGCAGCTGTTTCAAGTCTCCGGAACACCATGGCACGTGGCCATGTGTCTTAACTGCCGCACCACACAACCAGCCCTCTTCCCTCTGTACACATGCTGGAAATTTGACATACCTCATCTGCCTTAACTCACCATCACCATCCTTGGCCTGTCTATTTGTCTCTCATTTCCTCCCTCTGTCTTTCTCTTCTTACTCTAAACTCTGCATATTTTGTACTCTTTGTGTTCTTTTTTTTAAAGAGTTCATTTATTTCATATCTAATGTTAAAGACTGGATTGAATTAGAATAATTGCAAACAGACTACTTTTTCATGTCCTATAGTTGCCATACTTGTTTGTAGTAGCTGGTCTGTCTATCTTATTTCCTGTCCCTATTTAAGCTGATGTCAGGATGTCAGAAAAATATTTTATCATTTTTTCATATTCATGAACTCAGTTTAGAGGGATTTGTTACAAAGCCAGTCAGGTGTTACTCATGACACTCTCTCCTCACCAGCGGCTGATAATGACCCTCCATATGAGCCACCTATTGACAGTTACTGGTCATCAAATGTCAAGGAAATGGGTAAAAATCTTCTGCTACTGACCATTGCCAAGAATCTGACAGTGTTGGGTTCCCTTGAAAATGGCAAGGAAAAAAAGATGTTGATCCATTTCATGAAGGTTACAGCTATGTGAGAATATTTACACCCAGCAGGTAATGGTGGCCAGGGGCTGCTCTATCAGTCATTTATCTACAAGACAGACATCTCTCTCACCATGAGGAATATGTTCTTTAGGTTCCAAAGTGGCCCAGTCACATGACTAAATTTGGACAAAGGCAACATGTTTCTCTGGTTACATGATCCTTGCAGGAATTTTTTTAATTTTTATCTTGGATCAATTATAATTTTGGGCATTTGGAAGTTTTAACTATACATAAAATAGTATCAAATAGAAGTACAGTTATTTGAAATTGATAAGATTTTATTCAGGCAGAGTCAAATTCAATTACTATTGAAGTTTAGGTTAAGAATACAGAGTAAGTAAAGCTTTTGGGGTTAAACAAATGAATAAAACAACAGAATATAATGAAAGGGAAAAAAAAGCTCATACAAACATATTTCAGATTCCATGTCTCGACCACCATAGTCAAAACTGACTCTTCCTTTTTCTTGCAATTCAAAGTTTAAATGAAATATTAAATATTTTTGAAGTAATACTATTTTATTTATAAATATCAACTAATGTATTTCTTTTTAAGATGCATTTGACTTAATGTCATTGAACAGTATATAATGAACTCTCTAGAACAGGATGGAACATTTTTTCCATCTTGACGCAGATTATGAAAACGGAAAATAATTTCTTCAGTCAAATGCTATTTTAATTGTCCCATAATAGGGTTGCTACTGTTTCCCAGCAAGGAGATATCTGGTTGTGATCGAACGCTAAACTAACTTATTTCAAACTGCGCAAAGCTGAGTTTTAATTTGTTTCAGGCTTCTGCTCTTTGTTATTGTTGTCATGGAAACTCAAGTCTATTTTGTGATTTGTGAAATATATACTTGAAATCGGGTTCCAATCTAAATTGTTTTGGTACATGACAGAAATTTGGAACAAGGCTTTTTAAACCCATAAGTCTTTACCGTAAAATGCACAATATTAATTGCCTTTCAAAAGCCAAAGGATTAGATGTCCTAAGTATTTTGCTGGTCTATTTCCTTGAAATAGGCCTAGCCCCTTAGATTTTCAAAAAAAAGAAAGCTTCGTTTCTAAAGCCATGATCTGTTGTACATTGACAATAATTGGTTTGAAAAAAAAAGTTATGCATACAGATAGGCAGGAACGAGGCAATAAATCTTTTAATGTGATGTAGTGAACAACTGTCAAACTAGAGGAACATCCTTGAGAATGGATAGGCCATAAGCAAGACTAGGAAAGGTAGGTAAGACATTTAATAGTCCTATACTTCCTGTGAGACAGTGGCAAGGCAATTATACACTCTTACGGCACTTCTTGTTAAGTAATTGGTTCTTGACGAGCTCCCACCAAAATTAAAACAACAAACCCTGACTAATGGTACACAGATGATAGTTGGGATGTCTTTCAAATTGAAACTACTTCAATAACTTGATCAGTTTTCAAGTCTTTTCCTGTGCCAGCATGTGCCACTGATGGTAGACGGGAGCATTTTTTGCGTCACTTTTGGTAATAAACAATCAAGAGATCGGTTCATCACTTGGGGATCATTTTAGATCAGAGATTTGCCGCGGAGGGAACCAATGCAGCAGCAACCATCTCACCTGTTACAGATAGTGGTAGGAGTCATAACAATATCATAAACAGCACCGAAAATAGATACTATTGAGCAGTCACATCTTGCGAAATTTGCATTTCATAAATGCTCTCGAAAAGCAGTGCAAAATCATTGGGTAAATTGCATCTAGATATAAGAGTTGAATTACTGGTAAATTTTACGATGTTGATTTTACTTTTATGTATCATTTTGATTTTAATGAAGGCAATTAGGTTATTGCTTCAAATTAAGACAATCAATGTCAGGAGTAACAGAAATTTGGTGTAAATAATCATTATTGTGTGCATAGAATTATTGAATAAAAAGCGCCATTTTGATTTCTTGATAAATTGGCAAAACTGGTCAGGGCAAGGTTTCCAAATATGTGTAGAAAGATGAATAAATCATCTTCATTTTGTTAGAACCCAATTGTCTGTCAGTGTATGTAAAGTAAAATGAAATTTGATTGGTATCAAGTAGCTCTCTCATTATCATAAATTATGCAGTTCAAGCGGCCAATTCAATTAAAATTTCAAAATGAGCCAAGCATGCTTCTTGTGACTTGGGACTGATCAAAAGGCAGGTTGTCTGACAAGGTACAGGCGCAGACGTGTTAATGTTACATCGGAGACGACAGTCAAGGGTGTCAAAGACACAGGAACGTGCAGTTCTGCAATGTCATCTCATTCGATCTTCTTGCGCCCCAGGCTTTGGACGGGAAACAACATGCATCACATGTGTACTTATTACTTAGCTTTCTCTTGTTTTTGCAGTAAGGGCATTTCAGAATTCCACAAGTTTACTGGTACAAAAAATAAAGGAATATCCAAAAGGAAACCTAGCTCAGTGTTTATTTCAGGAAACAAATTATGTTGCATAAACTAGGAAAAATTACATTTTTTCTTTCTTGCCAGTTTTCTTTGAATAATATCCATTTTTTTTTTAAATTTATTTTTTTTTTTTTTTTTTACGCAAGATCACTGATAATTTTCCAAAATAACAAATTTTCATTGCAATTTATCATTAAGAATAAAATGAGGAAAAGATATGTTGCCTTTATTTTTCACTCTTCTCCTATCAGCAGCGTCCTTTATTGACTGCAGCACTGTATCAAATAAGTGCAGTATTTTTTAAAAAAGGAAGAAATACAAAAAAATTCAAACATCATTCTTATCATCGATGAAGGTGTTTTATTAACACTGAAGCTTACAATTTTAGCAACCATAATTGTTGTAATGGTTGAAATGAAGTTGGGAGAGAAAAGTGAAATTCACCTGAGATGCAAATCCAGTAAAATTTCATTGAAGAGTTTAAAAGAGGATATGGGTGTAAAAAACGACACGGTTAATTATCAGAAACACGTGAGGCGGGTGATTATTATTGATTGTGTTTCCCCATCTTGTTTGGATTTTCCTTTAAATGCTGTTGACATGTTTTTGAAAAATAATTTCACTGAAATGTTCTTTTAATTGGAACCAAGGTTTCCAAATATTGTAACCAATTACCTTTGAAAGTGAGGTATCGCTAATGGAAGACAGGAGCGAGGGTGTTGGAGGAGGACTTTGGATGAGAACGATTTTAATTTCCTTAGAAATCGTAAACGTCATGTTTTAAAGTTGATTTTTGGTGCGCAACCAGTTATAAAATGTTATCAAGAACAGGTGATGATAATACTTTGCTTATCTGATCTCAGGCAATTGAGGCTTTTCTAAGCTGCACCGCATTGCCATGACATATCCTTCCAAACTGTTCTGCACCGCAAAGTAGCTGACTGTACTGTGCCGCTCTGCAGTTAAGCATATGCTGATATGTGCACTGCTGTTTATAACCTAAATTTCCTTACCACATATTTATTTAATACCAAGGAATAAAAAAAAAGATGAGAAAAAAGAAATCATAACTGTGATTTAACATACAAAACCACTTGATGTGGTCAGTAACACAGGTCTGAAAGCACATCCTTTTTGGAAGACATTTCATGATTAATAACATAATTACAGACAAACATCTTAAATGCTGATCTGTTCACCATGTGGAAGAATTCAAGAAAAACGACACACTGTAATGTGGTAAGCATGAATTCAGATCAATATGTAAACAACGTGCAGGTTGCTCTGGTTCTGTAGTGTACCCAGGAGATGAGGAGAATGGACTGTACAGATAATTTGCAGTCTGATTAAGAACATTATTGCTTTGTGCATAAAGTCAGGCAACCCTCTGTCCACAAAAGTCCTGTTTACTAAATCAAGTATAAATCATTTTCTCTTCCTTGGAAAAACATCCTGTTTCCACCTAATTAAATATTCAGTGGCTATATTACAAATTAACTGAAGTAATTGACACAGGTGCTGATATTTGGATAGCTTTTGTGTTTATGGCAGAGTTGATCAGCCAACCCAGCACTCATCCCCCTAGGGAAGGGAAATAACTGTAAATTTTATTTCCATTAAACTGTGGCTATTATTTCAAAAGTTACCTTCCATTATGAAATAAAAACATTCTGTGTTTATGTGATCATAAAAGTTATGACTTAGTTTTGTGATTAGAAAAATTAAAAATGATCAGCAGAGCATGGTTTTTGGTGTTGTTTGGGTTTCTTAATTTGTGAAATTGATTTTTTTGTAGGTAGATATACAAGCATTTAATTATGCATTGAAATTTATCAGCAAAAAAAGTCAACATTGTTTAAAACAAACCATAAACTCTTCCAAATGCTATTTTTTCACTCAGAAGTGTTTTATGTTTGCGATTCTCATTCAATTGATTTAGCAATAATTATGAAAGTTAATATGCTAATATTTTGAAATAGTTTTGCCAGGTTTTTGTCCCATGTTGTCAGTTATGTCTAGTGAAGCTGATGATAATGTGTTAGAGAGAAAATAAAACAGTGTGGCAGTCATTTAGATAAATATGCTGTTCTGTCGGTAAAAGTTGCCATTTTAATACCTAAATTACCCATGGCTAAGAGCACTCATTATTTCAACACCTTAGTTTTCTGATTTTTTTTTTTAAATCAGGAATAGTAAGAAACGTGATAACTCAGTATTCATTCATATCCCCCGCTCCCCTTCCTTTTTTTTTATATTATTTTAATTGATTCACACATGTCCTGTTTGATCTTGTCCGTTGCGTCATGCTCATCATGGTTTTTCTCTTGACTAATCTTTTCTGACCGTTTTGTCCTAGAAGGTATTATTCAGTTTCATTGACAGGTCAGGTTTTGAGCATCATACAGCTTCATTTTTTTCCATCTCAACTGATCTGAACATCGCCCCCTGGTTGATGTTGCTAATCTACCGGTGATGCCCGTACTGGGAAGTGATCGGTATTTACCTGCCACTGGTATCATTCTGCTGTAACGATGATGTTGTTGATGATTTCCATCAGGTCAAAACAATGAGTGTCATTCACTGGGTTTATGACCAACTGGTTGCCATCAGGATAAACTGATTTATCTCAGGGGTTGAACTTCATCAAGATCACTTGATTTTGGCTCATTGTCAACTCCTGTTAGCATGGTTTTTGGGGTTTTCTCAGACAGAGAGGTGAAGTGAGGTGAGGTTCATTGTGCATTGGGCTTCAAGATAGGTAACAGCCAGGGGTTGATTCACTTTGATATTTTCCTGATCTTTTTTTTTCTTAATGAAAATTTTGTATATGTTAAGTATTGACAATTTATCCTTTCATTGTTTTGAGTATATTAAATGATAGATATTGATTTGATTGTTATATTCAAGCTTGAAAATATGTTTGTATGATGCCTTATTTTCTTGGTTCAGAAACATTGATTTTTTTTACGTCACAACTCATGAAATAAAATCATATCTTATACTGAAGTCAACAAATACCATCTGCATCTTATATAATAGGAGATAAGAAAACATTTTGTTGATATCCATTGTAAGGCCTTATTTCCATGATGTTTTTATCCCCTAAAATCATTATAACAATAGATTTGGAATTGTAGAATATGTATGCAAGTATGTAACAGTCAAATGTTTACTCTGATTCCCCAAGAGAGAGGTAAGTCATATCCTGAGCCACAAAACTGTGTTTTCCTTTCATCTTGTCATAATGTCTTGACATCTAA
Organism: Solen grandis; assembly: GCA_021229015.1. Classification (NCBI taxonomy): domain Eukaryota; kingdom Metazoa; phylum Mollusca; class Bivalvia; order Adapedonta; family Solenidae; genus Solen; species Solen grandis. Next base: position 60,137,644 of record CM037780.1, read on the forward strand.
CGTCAAATACATGAGCATTTGGCACCATTGACATCCTGACAGTCTAGTAGAGTCTTCACCGTTCCTTATCTATAAGCATGACTTACTCTCTCCACTTAGTTGTATAGTTTTCATTGTATCAGATACTCCGGAACCTTTGTCTACCTCATGATTCATTCAAGATAAATTGGATGCAAGAAAACATGGGTAAAAATTACTTTTCATTATTATTTCATTATGAGGGTTTTTGCTCCCTGTATTTTGCTAAGACATATTCTACTTTTTTTATTCATTTATTATCATGAACTTTTCCTTCTTTTGTAGTAAGACTTGTCTTTTTTTGCATGTTTCATTCTATAAACAATATCAAAGTACTGTCATTTTTTTCTGAAGGATCCGTTGCGACACGCCTATAGCTATAAAGAAATGTGGAAATCTGATTTCTCTCTGCAATATCTCATAACGAGTTGTGATTTGCTTGTAATAATACGCAGAAATATGAGGGAACTGTGGTGCTGTTTTCAGGGTTGTTTTTTTCCAGGGATGTGGTTCCGGAAAGTCTGTTTGTATCTAATTAGAGTATAGCCAGGCCTCAGTACCTGTAGACTGGTTGACAAGGTTTCATTACTTAACTGTTTCTGCATCTAGATGAAAGGTACCGGGGATATATCCACTGGTCTGTTAGGTACTTCTACAAAACTTAAAAAAAGATGCCATCTGATTTTTGGTGTTCAGGCCCAAACTGTGGTGTCTTATCAGGGATTTTGACACCAGCTTCATCATCAGTGTCTGTATCTGAAGCTATTTACAATGTTTATGACAGAAGTTTGGTTGTCTGGAGATCAACAATCTGATACAAAAAGTCACATTCAAGTTCTTGGAGGAGTTGTCTGACTGCTTGTCAAACTGCATTCTGTTTCATTAATTAAACCCATATTGCAAATGTTGACAAAATAAACCAAATGGGAAGACATAGAATGGTGAAGGTACAAATAAACAAAATGGCAGGAAAGAAAGAGTTCTGGCTCAAATGTTGTCATGACTGGCATCTCTCTTTTGAGCCGTGTTTATCCGTGCTATATGCGTGAATTTTGCTAGAATGCATGAAGAACGTCTTGGAATATCCAAGAATGTCTCTCAAGTTTCGTTTAAATCTTGCAGTGCTAAGTAAATAAATGCCATCTCAGGTTGTGAAGATTAACTCATCTTTTACGCCATATTGTTTATGACATTGTTTAGATACTTCTTTCTCATGACAAGAAAGAAATATGAAGGTACTCATGTACTCATTCTGTCATGGGGAAAAAAATCGTAAAAAGAAATCTCATAAAAACAAAAGAAAATTAGTTGTGACATAAAATATATAAAAAGAAACAGTCTATGGCTTGGTTTTAACCTTAAACAAGAAGGAATATTTTGAAAGAAGTATAAAGAGATACTTTGACTCCACCCCTGTGCATGCATCCCCATGCCCCTCATCCTCCCAAAGCCCCCTGTTCCCCCCATCCCAAAATTCTGCCTGTACCCAGCCATCTTCACAGGAAGGGATGTTCCTCGGTTCAATCACAAAGTTTATCAGTGTAACAGTAAATTAGTCGCATACAGTAAACGGTTGAAGACCTGTCAGTTTCATGGCTGGGACTGGAAGCACATGTTAGAGTTGAGACATTGCTCGGCATGCTTTGTTTGTAATGAGTGTCGGTTGGACAGAAGGGGGGGCAGGGGCCCTGTTTAACTCCTGAAACTCGACAAAGTGGTTGGGAGATAAGGAGATAAATAAACCATGGTACAAGATGCTGGTGGGAGGTGCCAGGGCATATCAGCAGGCTGATAATTTCCTCCTTGATAATGATGATTTGATTCTTTTTATTTCTTGTTGGGGGGACAAAAACTTTAAAACCGAATTTCCTGTCAGGATTGAGATATTACATACCATAAAAAAAATACATTGTTTTATCATTTTAATTTATGAAATATTTTTTATCAAAAATGCAAAAAAGTTTAATTATATCGGTTATTTTGAGGGGTATTCTGATGAATGTGAAATTACCCAGTCAATTGTTGTCATAATGGAATGGATATCAATAAGTCTTTTTATCAAAATTATAGTAGTCCACCATAATTATCACATCTTTCTTTAATTACTGTTTTTTATAAACTTGCTTTACTGAAGAGCCCTATACAAACTTTGCTGTGCAAGTTTATTTCACTCATGTTATGTTACGCAAATGAAATTTAAAAAAAGTTCAAAGCAAAAAGCCATGAATTGGACCACTGAAACAGGAAATTATACAAGATTTGTATAGCTGGAAAATACTGCAAAAAAGCTTTGTATAGCTGGACAATACAGCAACAAGTTTTGTATAGTTGGACAATACAGCAACAAGCTTTACAGAAACAAACTTTGCAATAAGTTTTGTATAGTAGAACTGTATTGCAAACATATTGAAAATCATCCCGAGTGGAGTGCTCTAGGCCAGGCACTCTGTTCCAGTCCATCGAGTGTACAACATTTTTCGGCTCTTGTCAGCAGTAATTACAATATTTTAACTAAAACAGATGAGAGCAAGAATCTGGAAAGCAGGAGGGTTCTGTCAAATCTCTGGCAGGGAAGCAGTCTGTCAAATTAATGGGAGGGAAAAAACACTGTCAGGTGATGTACCAGTCTACCTGGTCTGGGGGTCGCAGAGGTCATGCAGTTGAACCTATAACCAGTCCAGCTGGCTATTTTGTTAAACACCTTGATCAATGTCAGAAAAGGAAAAATCAAATTTTTACAATTTTTGCTTGTTATTGATGGAAATCAAACTGTTTTAAGTCTAATAAATGTGCATACTGGACCTTTTTTGTTTAACCTGGTTGCTTAGGTCACTTTAGTGCTGCTTTTTTTAATGCGGTGGTTAACAGATCATTTAAGAAGAGAGAGGTTTTAAAGTTAATGATGTATGCAAAGCATTACTGTGTCTTTTTCTACCTCCCTTTTCAATGTAGAAAGAGTGTTTAGAAAGTAAATGATAAAGAAAGAAAAAAGACAGTTACATTGAGCAGGGGGATACATCCCTGGGAGCATTAAATAATTGGCTGAGGTGCTAAAAGGTTTCCAGTACCCATCACCTGGATAATAAAAAAAGAGGATTGCCAAATGGTCCTGAGGGGCTGGGTGGAGTTTAACTCCAAGTATTAAACAGATTAGTATCAAGCGTCTAGTGTCATGATAAGGAAAAAAATAGTAAAAAAAAAGTGTAGACTCTGAGTACTTGTCCAACTCAGGAAATGTTGATAAGGATATGTTAACCCTTTCCCTCATATAGACTCATTTTGACACACTCAATAGGTACCACATAAAGCCTGATCTGCAGAAAGCCAAACTCAAACCTTACCAAATTTAATTGTAAAATCCTCATTACCAGACCACTGAGGAGCAGCGAACAGCATAAAACCTGATCAGCCTGCGAGTTACTTGCAGGCTGATCTGGTTTTATGCTGTTCGCATAGGTCTTTTCATGGTATCCTCTATGAGGGAAAGGGTTAAATTTTGAAAATCATTTCCTAAGTAAAAGAAATCAAGTTTATTTCATGTAACCATAGCTACATACAAAGCGACATGAGCCAGCATCCATAAAAAAGGTGTATATTCATGAGTTTGTGTGAATGTGATACCCCTTGTAACTGTATGATTGTGTGTGATAGCTGTACAATTTATCACATGGGGAGCCTACCTCCGCTTACACCCACAGTATATTATATCAGCCAGGGGTGATCATTTCAAGGCTGACATGTGGACTCAGTTTCCTTGATATTTTCACATAAAGAAAAAGGCTTATCAGGGATGGATGGGCAGATTCATCAAAGCCAGGTGATACACAGGTGATAGAGTGATACTGGGGTGATATTTGACCCGTCTTTCATATGGGTTGTAAATTTTCCAAGGTGATCATTCTGGGCCAGCCATTTAAAAGATTACAGTCCTACTCTTACCAGGAACCAAGGACCCTTTCAGTAGATGTCTGACATTAAGACTGCTTCACAGATTTTTAACTTATCCGTCCTTGTCTATGCAGGGAGAGGACCAGTCTGTAAAAACCTTAGTAAAAATGGTAGTATGTAAATACATTTTTTGTCTCTCTGGCAAAAACATGATGTCATTGTACAGTAAAATGTTTTCCAAAGTACTTTTTTGTTTTTCAATTACAATATGTGGATTCTAGTACAGTTTTCACAGCAGTTTAAATCAATATGTCTTTGTTGTCAGAATTTACGATTGTTCAAGTTCTAGATAGTCGCTGTCTTGATTTCATTAATTTTCTTTACATTTTTTGCAACTGTTGCATGTCACTTTTGTTGGTATAAATTTTACAGATATAATCACTGTTATCGAAGAAATCAGTGATGTAGAAGACATACCCTTTTGTGACTATTTGATTTGGGCAAAATGCTTGTCTTTGTAATTTTTATGATGTTTTTGATTTCCATTTCTCTGTTTTGTGTTTTATCTTTTATCGCGACTCTAGAGCTTCGTTCATGGCGTGTCTCACAGTCGTAAAGTGATACGTTTCCACATGTCCTTACTCAATCTTGGGCCAGTAAAATGTAATTACCAAGTTTTCCGGCCTCCCAATGTGACAATTATTTCAATATTGAGATAATTGCTGTGATAACTAGTTCTGTTTTGAAAGCAAAGAGACATAAATTCTTCCAAGTGAAACCCAGGGTCACAGTAAAGAAACAAAAATCTAACGGCCAAATTGAGTTAGACAACGTCTTGCATGAATATAGGAGGGAGGGAAAGTCCATATGGAATTGTCAATTGTATTACAAACATTCTGTGGTGGCCATTATTTTTCTTATGCTTCAGAATTATTTGAAAAGGTTTCTGTTTGATGTCAGCGGACCCTCAAGGGAGTTAACTCTAACAATGTTTCGGACTCAGGGGAGATAAGCAAACATACTTATTAGTGCTCTAGTCAGAGCAGATCTAATTGACATGCCAACCAAACATTATGGCATAGATGTCCGCAAACAATGATTTGTATCTCCGTCTGTCCGTCACTTACTGCGCAAGATACTCACATATGATATATGCCTCTAGGTAGATGGGTTTTGTCATGACAAGATGTAAGACCCTCTCGGGGTTCCTGATCTTGAACACTCTAATGGCCATAACCGTTGTTATCGGTCTTGCGGGCCATCCCGCGGAATGGATGTATTGACATACATAGTTGTTTCCCCGTTTGTTTCAAATGCAATTATGGCCCTCCCCTTGTTGCATACGCTGCAAGCAATTAGGCAGGATCAATGGCAACTGCATTAGGTTGAATACAATCTATTATGTTCTAATATCTGTAATAGCCTGCTCCCCTTTATCACTCTTTATCTTTTTTTCCCTCCTTATTTTTTCAACGTTTTAGTTTTCAATATCTGTATTATCTGCATACAAATATAAGCAAAACATTTTATTTCATTAATGAATGAGAAATTTTGATATCATGGTGAATGATGATAAAAATGATTGAATCTCGTTCATTATTTTTTTAGAATACTTCATTATTGGGTACATTTTCCTAACGCCTAATTCAATAAAATGTACCCATATACATCCACTTATTCAAGCATAGACATTATCTAACCCATGCAAACTACTTTTTCTCTACCTCTATTTTTTTCTCACTGTATGCAGTAGATTGTGCAAAAATTAACATTTCCATGAGGATAGGATACCTTAAAAGAAATGAAAGAAGGGAATTTTACAGAAGTATGATACCGTGTGGACACAAATCAAATCGTTATCATCGTTAGGGGGCCAAAAAACCAAAACTGAGTAATGAATAGATGACTGATTAACTTAATTTGACATCTTTATCCAAGGTTTCCAATATTGGTTCAATGGATGTTTTGATTTCCCCATTGTAAAATGAAGATGAAAAGACAAGAAAGATGATGCGGTTGAAGTGGTCCCCCTAGAAAAGGCAAGTCACACATGACTCGAGCATTCATATGATGAAGTTTGTCTCGACATGCAATCCATGTGGTACCACGGAATCTTGGTTTGTCTCTGTAGCTTTGTACATGAGGTTGCTATGACGTAAAAATTCTTTATTATTTGCCGATGAAACTCAGCAGTTTAGTTTCAGTAATGATCAGTTTCAAGAAAAACATCAGTTTGTCAAGTTTGAATTAAGATCATTGTTGTAGGTTTTTATTTCAAAAGAAAGAGCACCAGGGCCCAGTGGTAGGGTGGATGATGCTGATCTAAAGGTCATAGGTTTAACCCCTGTTCATGACCTTCCCAAGGGGTACTGGTTCAACCCAGGAACCGTCAAGGATGATAAGTATGATTTAATAGGAATATTTTTCCATTTTATGTAAAAAGAAATAAAATAAACCAAGTGCAATATACATTTTTTCCCCTTCAGTTTTCAAAGTAATATTTCTGTTGACAAATAAATTTTGCATGATTGCAAATCCTTCCTGATAAACCTATTTCAGGCATTTTTTTTCTCTCTCCAGTTTTAACCATGATTTAAAATTTAAAATTTTGGAACAGGAAACAAATGCATTTAAAAAGTCATTTTTCATTTTCATATCTATTATGAGAGATTTTTACTGCCTTATTTTATCTCTTAGGATATCATTTAACACGGGCAAACAAAGGAGGATTGTCTGATAATATCCCTCAAGCAACAGGTCACATATAAGAAGTGTTATGAAAAATGAAAGCTGGGACTGGCGAATAATGGCAAAAAATACAAGGCAGAGACAATTATTGACTTCTATCAATGCAAGTCGTTAGGGCTGTGAAGTGTACGGCAAAGTACAGTAGACAGGCTACCAGGGTTGCATTTCTCCAATGGCAAGGCCTGTGTCATTGTCCATTATTTTTGATCGCAGCATTTTCATTTACGACTTCCCGCGGGAGCCAACTACATATGCTGGATGTTTTGAAGCAGACCCATGTTTAGTTGAATGTCGGAATGTCACAACTGATGGTGCTGCCCCCTTGTGACACTCTGTAGCGATGAATTACGATCATGCGATCATTTAGGGACAGGTCTCTTTAAAACAAACTTGTGCGCCATCATGGGAGAAAAATGGCCGCCCCATTTCCATTATGAGTTTAACAACATTTGTGTGCAGCTGTTGAGATGGGACAAATTGAATGGGAAATAATTATTCCCAGTTCCATTTAGTATTTTGTTAATGCAGTAGTTGTGTAGCTGAAGGATCATTAATGTGCTTAGTTTTTGCAGGTTTGGACCCTATAAATGTCTGATAAAGCTGTGAACCATGTGCATGCATGACTATGGTTTAAAGGGTACAATGTGCATATTGCAAATTTGATGCATCCATAGTGTGGTATGGCATGACCTCATGCAAACCAGTTCCACAAATGGTTGAAAACGCACCAGTCTGGCTCAGAATGCAAACTTTATTCTGTTAATCCAAATCCCCATGCTATATCTTTCTGGCTGATTATGATTTACACTCGTCCTACAGGACATAAAAGGGTCGTGTGTATAATACACAGGGTCCTGGGCTCATGTGTGTCCTTGCTAGTGTGCCACAGACTCTCTCTGGATTTGGTTATCTGATACCAGCCCTGTGCCATGTGTGTCTACCTTATTTGGTAGAGGGGTACCTTCTGTCATATTTTATTCTGGCAGTTAACTAAGACAACATGTTGTGGGGTTCCCAACATAAATTCTAAAATAAGCCCCCCACCCCTGCTTCTCCCCATTTTACCAGCAGTCAACATAATTTATTAAGATTCCTGATCCCATATCTCCCTGTGATGTTGACAATAACTCCTGCTTCTTCCAGGTTCCTTGCCTCCATTATAGGACAGTGAGCTTGCTTGGATTGCTTTGGCTCTGATCCAAGTTCTGTAATCATCCAAGATGTTATGCTTTGCTGTGATCCAAGATAATTTACTGCTACAGGACAAACTCCTGATGACTTGTTACCATTTAATTGTCACAATTTGATCACTGCTTGTATCCATGGCCATGTGGTAGAGACTTTCATAACAGAAAAAAAACTGCTTTCAACAATGATATTTGATATCACCAGCAAGGTTAACTGATATTCAGTAGCTGTGTATCTGTGAATGATTTGCAGGCTGCCTGGGTTTAAAGTTGTCATTTTTAGATTTTACTTGTTGTCAAGCTGAGTTTAAATATGAAGTTGGAATAGTTTCTGTTGAGGAACTTAAACTTGTAAATGTCAGTGTGAAAGAAAAGAATCATTCTGGAATAATAACAATCCATCACGTGTGGGACAGTTTTATCAATGATTGCTGCGGCCTCTGTGCCATAGTGGGTGTGTCGCAGGGAGAGAGCATGCCAGAAAGGGTGGGGCAGGGTTGGCTCCAACCTCTCTGTAATCCTCTGTGTGCCGCACAAGATCACATGACAAGTAACTGTGGTATTGCCATGGTTGCCATGACAACAGCAGTGTGCAGGGGATTAATGGTTGTGACATGGTGTGATGGATGCGGCTTATCAGCCAACTCTGTGATCTGTACCCCAGCAAGACGCCAAGCACACAGGTGACTAATAGAAAGCCATGTCTTTGATCAGGAGGGTAAAATGTCAAACACTTGTGGTGGTGAGGTGCTGCCCCAGATGCCAGGTAAAACCATGTTCCCTGGTCATGTGACTATTGTGTGATGTGATGTGTCAGCTGCAGATCTTTAGTATTTCATATTACCAAAATGTACCCTTGGTAGTTTGACAGAATCTGTCGTTTGAGTAACATTTCTCATAGAAATGCTTTTGATATTAAATCATCTGTTAACTGATTTTCAAATATCAGATAATTTCCTATGAATTTCCTTTAGAT
>CM037780.1:60146560-60196560 GCA_021229015.1 Solen grandis
ACCCAAAAAGATATCATTAAACTCATTAATGATTGTCTCTTGCTCTGGCATTTCAATAGCCAATATATATTCTCTGTTGACTGTGATGAGATTCATCCTTTGTATTGCTTGAGAGCCTAACAGTGTTTGTGCTGGACCTTTGACCACTACAAATTCTAACTCATAGGTTTTTTTGTTCTTCATGTTCATAACTTTAAAGACTTTCTTTCCAAGGACTTTTGTCTCACTTTTGTTATACATCTTAAGTGTGATGTTGCATTTGTTTAGTCCTGTCAGAAATGGATCATCATAGATCTTCATGTAGTCTGTATCTGACATAATGTTCACAATCGACCCACAATCTAACTGACACTTGAACTGTTCTTTTTCAATTATCATTCGCGCAAACAGTTTCTTTGGATACTCTTGTGAGTCTACCATTTGGATTTCTTCTACTACCAAAACATCACCATCTTCACTGTCACTAGTTTCTACCTCATAGTTGACTGCATGTACACCTTTTTTCTTGAATTTCTGTTTTGTTTTTTGTCTTTGGGCTTTTTTTGGTTTGTTTCTACATTTTACTGCAAAATGGTTACTTTCACCACACTTGCTGCATTTTTTTTACCCCATGCAGGACAGGCTTCTTTCCTTGCCTCATGTTTTTTCAACAATACCAACACTCTCTTGTTGGCTTAGAAGCAGTTGCAGTCGCTACTTCTTCTTGATTAATCAATTTCATCTGTATCTCTGTTTTCTCATTGGCTCTACATATGTCTGCATTTACTGAGATCCAGTTTCTTCTCCTGCAGGAGTTTTTTCCTTGTCCTGTTGTCCCTTATGCCCATTACAATCCTATCTCTTATCATGCTTTCCTCAAGATCTTTATAATTACATGTTTTGACTAATGTTCGTAAGGCCGATACATATGCATCAATTGTCTCATTTGGTTCCTGAGTTCTACAGTTGAATGTATATCTCTCGTACGTCTCATTCGTTTCACCGATGCAGTAATTCTCAAAAGCCTTTATGACCTTATTACAGTCTTTCCGATCATCGGCTGACAACGTGAACGAATCAAACAGCTCAATTGCATCGGGGCCCATGCATGTCAACAATGTAGCAACTCGTAATGTTGCATCCTTTCTCAGACAAACCTGTTGCGATCTCGCAGTTTGTCCAGACGCGATTGAATTTCTTCCAATTTTCGGCCAGATTTCCTTTCCGAAGTTCTTACTTCGCCGGAAACGGAATATTGGATGCTTGTGCCGCCATCCTATTACTTCTGACACTATGTATCGTTCGATAAGGTGTACAAATAAAACAAAACAATCTTCTATTTAACTTTTAATGAACATGCTTATACGTCGTGCTGACCTTCACACAGGAGAGTCACTTTTTGCTATTGACACGGCGAACGTGTAACTATAAAACGTATTACGTCACACCTATGAGTGAAGAGTTTAATGTTAATATAGCATATATGCATGTCTTAATTTAGAAGAGATTGAGGGAATTGGTTTGCCGTTCAGGATGAAGGAAAACCATTGTTGTTTCGATAAATCTATGCGAAGAGAATTTTAAGTTAAGACTATTTTGCATTACAAATGACTTTTGAAGCAGCACCGGCAAAGTTGATCGGTGGAAATAATAATAAAAAAAAAACTACTCTCCCTATTATTAATATTGGTGAAGTTTTTGTTTTCTGAGAAGTAGGACATTGCTTATGCCATATGGTTGAACATTAATGGAGCTGTATTCAGTAGTTGTATATGTATTTTCAGCACGGTCGGTACTTTGATTTCGGACTCGATTGGACTGAAAATTATTGGCATACGGACCAGACCATTTCAAATTCAAACAAACAAAAATACAGGTCCCGGCATATTGATCAGTGAGATCAAGCTGACAACGACGCTCAATTTGAACTATAGGCAACCGGGATAACGCCATTATTCATAAACGCACAGATATATTCCGGTTAGATATTGACTCCGGTTAGATATACATGTACAAGCACGAGATTCGGTATTCCCGAAACACATGTTTGTACCATATTCAGCAATATGGCGCCTTCACTAGTCCATTCAAACTCCGCCACAGTAGTTACCTCCCCTTACAGTTGTCGATAACCACTGCCACCACAAGTAGATTCGGCTGATATAGACCAGATTTACTTTTATCACCTTTGGCTTTAGTTTTGAATATATCATATCAGTTTCGTTATATTTCACGAAAATAACAGTCATGATTATGAGAAAAGTAAAAAATCAAATCAAATAACAGTAATTTATAAATGGTTTCAACTATCGTCACGTGACTTATGTGGTGGCAGTGGTTAAAGTAGCGTAGCGTGACGTAACCAGTGCACAGAATTTGTAGTCCATTCAAACTCCGCGCACCGGTTACGTCACGCTACGCTACTTGTCGACAACTGTAAGGGGAGGTAACTACTGCGGCGGAGTTTGTAGTCCATTGTAGCGAAATCATAAATATTATTAAAATATTTTACCTGTGAAATGTGCGTATGCGCTAAGAGTGAATGTGCTCAGTCATATGGAGGCACCGTAAATATGAATTCTAAATACATGTATAGTTTTTGTTATTGTATATCTGTTGAATCGGGTGACCATGCGTCTGTAGATGGTATTTATAGAGGTAATACATACATAAAGTTTTTAGTTGTGTGTGACGTAGTCATGCACATCTATAGTACCTACATTCTCAGGGACTATTTTCTACATTTAAAACCGAATAACCTAAATTCTACAACACAGGTATGCTTAGATTCAGCCAAAGTGTTGAAAACGTAATTCTGAGTAAAAAAAATAAATATTTACGAGACACAATAATTGAATGTAGCATAAAAGCACAAAAGAACTATTTTCCCTCTGATGTTGCGTAACTTTCACTTCGCCATGCGGAGGAGTATACATTCTTTTGATGAAAAGGTGGCTTGTGCCTGAATTTGGATGTTCAGGATACGGGTATTTAGTGGTGTTACAATGGTTCATATAGAAAGCTTGGATTTCGATACAAATCCGTGTAACTTACTAAAAATCACGACAAGCTATCTCAGATATATCAGAGATACCTCCCGGAGTTATTTGTTACTCTATAGAATGCCTGATAGCTGTATGTTATTATTACAGTAAATTTAATAAACGGGGGTCAGATTTTCGCGCAATGCCAATAATCCCGCTTTAACCTGGCGTTAACATGGTCAAATATTACAAGAAATTAAAGATGAACGCACCATTTGTTTCAACAAACTGTTAACAATTAGCACTTCGCCACTCTTACTTTCCCTATTTCTATAACCTAGAATGAACAATCGTTTATTATTTTAGATAAATTTGATATTTGGCAAAAGTTGCCCTGCATATCTGCAGCTCGTCAAACCATCTTCCACTTTAGACACACACACACAACTTCAGTGACTTAAGCGCTTTTCATTATTCAAATCCTTAGCCAAAGACCGTATGTGAACGAGCTGCGTCAACATGTTTTTAAACATAATTTGCGAACTGTTTTACCATAACAGTAATCTAGAAGTTTCTACATGTGTCTTTTAAGACTTTTGTCTAAAGATTTCGAGTATAAAAGAAAGTTAGGCAAGTCATTAGTCGGGAAAGATGATATCCTATATTATTCCTTTCCAATTTAATCAGATTGACGTTAATGGAATTGAAAACAAACCGTGTAGATAGGTAGTATCTTTTTCTTTTTTGTATGTGTGATAGGCGAGTACATACAACCTAGGCGACTTTGCATTCAATGCACATAACTATGTGATAAACAGAAAGATAAGTAATCTCCATTCTTTCGGAAAACAAATACACACAAAACAACAAACAATATATATAACATTTAAAGAAATTTATTTTTCTATATGAATATTTTAAATGATATATGTAACTATAGTATATTCTAGATCACAATGCGCAAAACACTAGTGGTAGGTAGTACCGACCCTTTCATATAAATATCCCAACAGAGAATGGGATAATACATTTCATTTACATATTGTAAGGGGGATAATTCTGGAAAACATTTTTCTAGTGTTTGTCATCAAATGTCTTTAAACTTTGTATTGGAACTCAACCTTTAGGAAAAACACTTTTAGTGATTTACAAGACTGATTTAGTGCAGATAAGCTGCGGCTGGCGATAAACAGCCAATCGTTGTGTCGAGTTGTCCGTTTGTTACAGGTGTCTTCTCACGGTAAGGCGGAAAGTGTCCGGACACTCAGGGAAGGGGCAGCAATGGCCGTCCTTGTAGACAAGGTTACACTCTGTAGGCAGGGTCCATGTCGGGCACCTGTAACATGGCGCAGTATATAAAGGCTATTTTGTGTGAAACATACTTTCCGCATTAGCAAATAAACCCAAATAAGTAAAACAATATTTCATACATTAAACTGTATATCAATTATTTAATCATATATTCATTTACAATCTTTACAAATAAAACATAGAAATAAATATTACATTTTTTGAGCATGAACACGTGTAAGTTTTGTCTGTCAATCTATGTAAAAATCAAGATTACAAACATGTATAATAATTTAAGCGCATACATAACAAAACATTAAACACTTTGTCAGTCACCAACGATTGACCGATTTTGGTTTTTTCCATTTATCGTCCGAGAGTGCATTACTTTGTTCCCTGTAATTTTCAACAGGTACACAACCGAATCTAACCGAATAACCCAAAGGTGATGTACGCAGTTAGACTTAATCAATCAAGCGTTGGTTCCCGACGATACTGTCTTAATACACGATATTTGAGTACATACGTTGTGTTTCCGGCTGTCTGACTCTGTATCACTTGGTAATCGTAGCAGAACCCACAGTACTTCTTACAGTGTTGCTTGGCCCAACTGAGGTAGCTGTCCGTGGTGCACATGGACAGACCACCGTAGGCATCACAGTTACCAAAGTCGTCTTCACACTTGCCAGCTATATGTTACAAAAGCAATTTTACCAGTGTCTCCCCGAAAGATATGTCGCTAAAAACGAACATATTGTTCGGAAACTGTACTAAATTGTAAATCATGGAGCTATAAAATGCGCAATACATGATTTAATTAGCAATATTTAAGCACCCCAGAAAAATAGACAATACTGATGCTTGGATTATTATATCAAACATATAGATAAAACCAATTAGAAAATAAAAAGAAAATAAAACCCAAAGGCAAAACAATATAACCACACTAGATGAGGCATGGGGTTTGCTGGAACCACCAAGCTTTCCTCACAAGACTATCAAACACTAGGATGACACTACCAGGTCCCTTAAAACCCCTAATTCTCCGAGAGATGTACAGGTATGCCTCAGTTATTTGACATTTACTAAGTCTACTCCCCACCTCCTTCCGCTAAACTTACGCCGCACAGAAATATACATTTGACAAATACGTATAGTCCATTTGAGTTAACAAAAAACGGATTGATCTTAAATACCTCTGCAAATAAAATAAATATATACCTACAGTCAAACCTGTCTTAAGCGGCCTGTCAAGGGAACAAGAGAAAGTGACATTTAGCGACCACCTCTGGGAAACGGCCATTTTCTCTTGTTCCATTGACAGGCCGCTTATGACAGGTTTGACTATATGATGAATGTAAGTTCTTCAGTGATTGAATCATCTCACGTACGCAAGATACTAAAGCGCCTATTTATCATTCTCTATCTATATCACAGGAAGAGTCTCAGTATTCGTGATTGTTTATAATTCATATTTTATGGAATTTATCGCAAGCGACGCGAAGCGGAGCGCTGCGATAAATCCATAGAAAGTTAAATATAAACAATAACATATTTATAGTTTACAGAAACGCCATACATCTTTGCCTATAGAATCAATTCCCGTTTAATTGACAGTGCACGTGACTGTTCAGAGTCAATATTACTGGGTATGTTTTATAAGGCTACATGCAAAACGAAATGCGAGTATTTCATTGGACGAATAAGTCGAACAAATTGTAGCACGAGTTACTAGACCAAACCTACCTGATGTCACAATTGGACTGATTGTCGTCACAACAGCTGAGGGCATGTCTGTCTTAGCTCCTGAAATAAACGCAGTTTATGATTGATTCGAAACGCAACACGTTAATCAACAACGTTTGTTATACAGTTTGTTAAAAATTATAAATTTAAGTGTATAAATTTTAAAATATTTCTCTAGATTTATTCTAAATGCAAACATATGAATAAAAATGCATTCGAGATTAACACGTTTCATTGACACTTCATTCTAAATTGAAACGTTATAAACTATGTTTGATGCATCATGCTAACATGCCTTTATTTTACAACATAGAGACTGTCCTAATATCTCACCACAGAATCCACAGTATTTCCGACAATTGGAGTCGGCCCACTCATAATCGCTGGCAGAATTACAGAAGTCAACACCATAGCTGTGGCAGTTATCAATGGTGTCCGTGCAATTTGGTTCCAAAACGGGATAACCTGGACAAAATGCAAATAGGCCATATGTCTTTACACAAGTGTGTATTGCTCCTCTGCAGAGTTTCCTTCTTATAACCTTAAAATGTCTTGATTAGGAACAATATTGATTCAGCCAATTTTGTAAATTTATACTTAGCAACAATCAGTACGTACCTGAACTTACAAGAAGTAATTAAATGTTTGACTCAAAAGCTTAGAAACTCTTTTAAGACTCATAAGGCAATGGATATGAAATAATAAAAATTCATTCAGTAGATCAAAACATGGAGAATGTCAATGACATTGGTTTAGCTCTGGAAGATAATGGAAGAAAACTGCAATGTACATAAAGTTTGAGATTGCCTCACCCGGGCAGTATCCACATGTCATGGGGCAGTTCTTCCTTGCGTATGGTTCGTAGTCTGTACACGAGTCCTTAGGGTAGCTGGGACATTTAGGGTCAAGGTCACCACAGCCTTCGGGCGTAGTGGGGGCGGGCGTAGGCGCATTAGTGTGGTACTCGATCGGAAGTACGACTGAAAGAAAAATGGACTTATGGGATATAATTTGTGCAATGTCCTTGGTCTTGTACCAGTTATCATTCTTGTGTTGAAAATAATGTATAACTGTTAGGTTTGTGCACAGTACTGCGTTTGATAATCATGTATTAATGTAAATCGTAATTTAATTTTAAACAGGAGCATGTTGATAATGTCAAACCCATTGGTCGATTCGTTTTTGTCTCTTAGTAAAAACTGTCACCGTTATTAACTCTTACCGTTGTAAATAAATCAAGGTTTCCACGACAGACTTCTTTTGAAAGGCGAATATAGGTACTCGGCATTTTCTTTTAATTAAAGCAACAGAAGTTGCATTTGTGTTCACTTACCTCCACAAGCAGTGTGGGCAACAACGCTGTCGAAGAGAGAAAGTTTTCCGAAGTCCCCAACCTCGAATACATAACGTTTAGAGCTAGCTATGGCCGATAGTTCGTTGTAATCGGTCTCATTCCCGATACCTATCGAGAAAATTGTGATACCAGCTGTCTTAGCAAGGTTAGCCTGCGACCGAGTGACCGAAGGAAATTTGGACAACCCATCAGTGATAACTATCGCAACATCCGGGGCTGCTGGACGTTCTCTGAAACACACACACATATATATATATATTTAATTTAAGTCAATGGTACTAAATTAGAAATAGAAAAAAAATCGCTTTTTTAAAGATGGTCTTTAATTTAAAGTCATAAATAAGTATGTATGAGGCTAATAAAATTGTTGCGTACCTCAGAAAAACTTTTATTTGCATACATAATTATAATTATATATATATATATATGAGTATATCTTACTTGTCGAAGCCTTCCCCTCTCAAAAGTTTCAGAGCTTCAGAAGTACTGGTTCCACCGCCAGAGTACGTGATCCCATCCACGGCCTGAAAAAGCTCCGTTTTGTTGACCAAATCTCCGAGTTTAAACTCTATTTTGGGATCAGTGCTGTACTCTATCAATCCGACACGCGTGTAGCGAGGGTCAACATCAAATGTCTGTATCACAGCCTTGATGAAGTTTTTCACCTTATCGAAGTTCTCTAGACCGATACTTCCAGAGGCATCAACGACGAAAACCACATCAGCTAACTTAGCTATGCAACCTGTTATTACGGGAAACATTGATCAAACATTGCATTTCTGATAGAAGTTACAAATGTTCTCGACAAAATATGTTTAACTGTAAGACTATTCTACTCTAAATATATATCAGGAAATGTATGAGGGAGTACAACTTTTAAATTGCGAGTTTTACACGAAAATACGATTTTTGTTAAAATAAAGTCTTTCGATCAGAGATATTTTAACTATGGTTTCACTAAATATGAGAGTTTACTCAGGAAAGATAACTTATCGCCATTATTATATAGTTATAGTAGATGTTGATAATACATGTAGAATAGACATTACCCAATAAACTTTGTTTTAGGAATTAAATCATTTCAAGAGAATACAAGAACAAGAAATAGTTTTAAAATAACATATTAGGCGTTGATGGGGATTGAAGAAATGGAGAAAGTGGCTTTATAATGTAAAGCGCCCCTCAAGGTAAAGTCCCTGTAATGGTTCCGCTACGTCTTGGACCACTTAACCTCTACCAAGATAACCAAGGCACCATTGAAACATTGGGAAACCTTGGTTATCTCCGTGCAAGGCCATAAGGTCCGAAATGTAGCGGAACCATTACAGGGACTTTGTGATGAAGCTAATCATAACCATCTTTCAGTCAAACGGAGACCATGAAACAGACTATAATATACTGCAGATGTTTATAACGTGTGAATACCTTATGAATACTTCGTGAATACGAAGCATGAATATCTCGATAAAGAATTGTGCGTAACTTTTACCCAAAGTATAAACATTTTATTGATCTTATATTGCGTCATCATTTGTAAATAAGTCAAAAGTGAGGCAAGACAGCTACCCCCCCCCCCCCCCCCCCCCCCAAGAAAACACACACACAACAAAACAGTTAAGAAATCATAATTGTATTTTATATCTACATACTTGCAGTAGTTGTTGACACAGGAGTTGTAGATGTAGTTACAATAGGAGAGGTTACTTTTGTTGTTGGGGAAGGAGTTGGTTGACTTGTTGATACGACCGTAGTTGGAGCTGAAGTTGAAGGCTGAGTCACTGATATTGGCCCCGCTTGAGAAGGCGTAATTGTTACAGATACTGGTCCCGGGTGTGTTATCGGATTTGTTACAGGTACTGTCGCCGGGGTTACTGTCACTGGGGCGATTTGTTACAGATACTGGCCCCGGGTGTGTTACTGTTACTGGTGGTTTGGTTACTGTTGCTGGCGGCAGGTTGGTTACCGTTACTGGTGGTTGGTTGGTAACTGTTACTGGTGGTTTGGTTACTGTTACTGGCGGCAGGTTGGTTACCGTTACTGGTGGTTGGTTGGTAACTGTTACTGGTGGTTTGGTTACTGTTACTGGCGGCAGGTTGGTTAGCGTTACTGGTGGTTGGTTGGTAACTGTTACTGGTGACAGGTTGGTTACCGTTACTGGTGATGTGTTGGTTACCGTTACTGGCGGCGGGTTGGTTACCGTTACTGATGGTGGGTTGGTCACCGTTACAGGTGGCGGGTTGGTTACCGTTACTGTTGGTCGTTTGGTTACTGTTACTGGTGATGGGTTGGTTACCGTTACTGGCGGGTTGGTAACTGTTACCGTTGGCGGGTTGGTTACTGTTACTGTTGGCGGGTTGGTTACCGTTACAGGTGGCGGGTTGGTTCCCGTTGTAGGTGGCGGGTTGGTTACCGTAACTGGTGGCGGGTTGGTTACCGTTGTAGGTGGCGGGTTGGTTACCGTTACAGGTGGCGGCTTGGTTACTGTTACTGTTGGCGGGTTGGTTACCGTTACAGGTGACGGGTTGGTTACCGTTGTAGGTGGCGGGTTGGTTACCGTTACTGGCGGTGGGTTGGTTACCGTTTGAGGTGGAGTTGTCGTTGTAGAAGATGCAGTTGTCGTAGGAGTTGTTGTAGGTGGTTTTGATGTTGGCACTGGAAAAGAAATGATGCATTTTTATTAACTCTTGGAAACAAATAGAAGATCATACATGAACATATATTCAAGTACATAAAACAAAAATGAATTTTTATTTGAACAAGAGATATCTCATTACTCAGGAACTAAAACCATGAATTAAATCAATCGTACCAAGACAATCCTGAGAATGAAATTCGCCCACTATAGAATTCAGTGCCTGGAAATTCGGTAGCTTGTAGAAGAATCTATGATAAGGCGAGCTGCTAATTGTCTGTCCCTCGTGTTCGTTTACATCGTCACCGACGCCAACGACAAATATAACCGTCCCGATAGCTTTAGCATTGTCTGCAGCTTGTTTAGTCAGAACTGGTTCAAATGATGCACCGTCTGTGATCACTATGGCTATTTTAGGTCCGAAATCGTCATAATGAAATGAAGAAGTCATAAGCTGAAGTGCCTTGTGTGTGTTCGTGCCGCCGTGCGTGTAGGTAATGTTGCCTTCTGATAGCAGGAGTTGGGTTAAATCAGCATCTTGGTCAGATGCTAACGCCACCTTGAAAATAACAACAGTATATGACAAGAAAACCTTTTTACGCAAGCGTCAAAGAATTGGACCGATGGATTATTGTTGTTGACGTGATTCTCCGTCATTGCGGAAATTTGGAACTAGCATGTAAAAAGACTGTATTTTAAGATGGTCCCCCTATATATGACGTTCGCACCTATTGGTTTTCGTACTTGCTGGTCAAGGTGATTTCAGCATTATTACATTAGGACTAAACCATGGTCTACATTTCTGGTGAGTAACTGGTAATGCAAAAAGTTTAAATAATAACGTTGTGTAATCTATTTTACACCCTGTGTTGACATACCCAAATGTTGATATTATTGTTAACAGAAAAAGTGTAGGTACAAAATAAACAAGTACGTGTACTTGATTTTGTGTAAGTACACTTTTACACAGATAAAACCTAAAACAGTAAACTAAATTTTAAATATCGGAAAACATAATGACATCTGTCATTATCATTATCATGGACAATTTCAAGAAATTAAGAGACACATATCTGTCTATCAGACTAATTATTTTCCTTGCCAAAATTACATCATATAAAGACAGGCACGGAGAAACACTGTTCAGCAATTTAAAACCGTATCAGGAACTTGTCGGCTATTGCCGGCTCGGGATTACAATTATATTGTCAAAAAGTACAAACGAGAGTAGATATTCAAGTGTAAAGATTGATCACAATATCAAATTAAAAATACCGTGTCATCTTCTTGGAATAACCCTTTCAATACAAGCTATATATAACACCCAGCCAGAAAACACACACACACACACACACACACACACACACACACAGAACAACCTAAATATACTTTCAAATTAGTTGGTATGGAAGACTACAATATGACGGTGATAATGACGTACATACCCTGGCGTCGTTGCTAAATGTTATGACAGTCACGTTTAAAGATGAGTATTCAGTCTTAAGTCGACTTGTGACATTCATAGTGAACTCTCGCATCTTCTGATAGTTCTCTTCTCCCACACTGCTTGATGCGTCCAGTACAAAGATAACTTCTGCCGTTGTATTGCAGATTGCTAAGCGTTTCTCTGAAAAGTAAGACAATGTTCGTATTTTGCAATTTTATTCATAAAGCAAAAAAAGTGGCGCCTTAGATGTATTCATGTATATATACAGTTGAAGGCAAAATGCATTTCAGGAGGTTATTTTCCGATATGCTTGCTGAATAGGTATGGTTTAATCTTCAAAATGTATATATAAAGGTATGTGTTTGGAATTATTTATTTATCAAAAAACTGTTGTAGATTACGAAAATATGTTTTATTACCTGTTGTGGGATTCTCCGTAGCAGCTGGTGTAGGTACTTTGAATGCACTAGAGCCTGTTAAAACTGTTGGGACTTCAGACGGTTTCGAAGTTGGTATTAGCATCGCAGTTGTTTGAGCTGCAGAAGCTATTGATGACACTTTGGTTGTATCCAGATCAATAACTTTTGTTGAAGGTGCCGCTATGGAAGTGGAAGGTGGAATAGGGGGATGTTTTGTTGGGATCTGCGGTGGTTCAGTTGTTGGGACTAATGTAGAGGCTTCCGTGGCTTGCACTTCTGTAGCTTGCGCTTCCGTCACTTTACAAAAAAATGTAGATATACATAATATTTAAACAGTTCAGTTACCGAAACGCTGTAAAATAGAAATATCACTATACAAGAAAATTGTTAATATGTTTATAATATGTTTTTTTTTCCAATCTCCTTCTATTTTTCCCGGGAAAAACGTTTTCTCAGATGATTGATAAATTGCGATATCTCAGTTTAGGTATCCTGGGCCGTAATATACCATATTACTAGATATGTTACAGTTTATATGTGTGCTGTATCAAGCTTATTAACCTTCCCAAGTCAAAGTAACCGTCACCCATTGGTATATAATCTAGCTTAGGCGGACACGATGATATTGTTAACCAACTGAAGGCAACATTCTGATGCAACACAAGAACTGTCGATATATATTTTTTTCTAAATCTATAAGAACTTATTCCCCAATAAGAGACCTAAGTCAACATGCGTACCTGTTGTTAATCCAAGGTCCCCACAGTATTCACAAAACTCCCTGCAGTATACTTTGGCGAAGTCCACGTGTGGGGGTTTACATATGCTAGAGCCGATCTGGCGACAAGTGGGATCCTCATCGAAACACGTCGAGTTGTAACCAGCTATTAGAAGTAAATATAGCATATAAAAATAATCACATCAGTATTCAAAAACGAGATATAAACATATTGTCTCATAATTAAAATTTAACTTTATACTTTTTTGTATTTTGGTAAGTTCTGACGACTCGCTTCTTGAACGAAGATTTTTTTTTATATCAGAAATGAGGAATTCCAACAGTTTACTTAATCAAACTTTCCTTATGCTCTTCATCTATGTGGCTTCGAATCCCAGTCTGGTCCCTTGGCATTCTCATAATATGAGCCTTCTAGATGGCCCCGCTTCTAGCTGTCTTTTTTATGACTCCAAATTTATATCAGTCATAATAGAGGGTCACCCACGGATAATCCTGCCAAATTATTTTAAAATCTATCTGTTTTTAAGATTTGTTTAATTTATTCGAAATATTCCTTTTCATGGCACTTGACAGCCAGATTTTTAATAAACTTTAAAGGTGAGCACCCAAGAAACATTCATGTACAGTTTCAACAAAATTGTCCATTCTGTTTGGGGCGGGGGATTTCTTTCCAGACGAATTGTTGGCTGACAACGTACAAATATCAATCACAATACTGTGAAATCATTAATTTTCGTGGGACACTAAGTTTCGTCGATTTCGATTTTCTCCCCCACGAATATTAATCCCCATGAGAACTTGTCTCTTATATAGACCGCACGTTTCCAAAAACATAAATCCACGAATAATATGTACCCACGAAATTCCCTTAGGTTCATAATCAACGAAATCTAATGTCAATGATTTTACAGTAGCTCACTAGGAGTAGTTACTTTAGCCAAAACAGCAACCCTTAAGATGGATAACAAATGAAATAAAACTTACGTGTAGTTTGGGCTTCTGTAACCACTGGAGCTGAAATACGAGTTTATTCATCTTAAGGTAAAGTCCCTGTTATGGTTCCGCTACATCTTGGACCACTTAACCTTACTAAGATAACCAATGTATCCTAATGAAACATTAGGAAACCTTGTTTATCTCCGTGAAAGGCAATGAGGTCCGAAATGTAGCGGAACCATAACTTAAGATATTTTTATATCATGATAGTACCCGTTAGTCGCACAAGGATTAAATTTTATCTAAAGTACATATTCATTTGAAATTTTATTATTTCATTAAGGGAGTCTTATATACTCGATGAACAAATTTAAGGCCGTGTTTCATTTTATTCTTTTTATATTTTTTTTGTTTTCTGGCATATTTATTCAAGCTAAATAGAATTTTACTATCAGATGTAGTTCGTAAATTAGGAATAGGAATCTAATTTTATATTGATGCATTTTGTTTAAGAGTGTGTTACTATTAAGCGGTTTATCGGATTTTTAAAACAAATTGTCAAGAGAAAATTACATGCCTAGCCTTTAGTATTTTTTAGGTATTAGAGCTTATGCATTAATACATTTTGTCTGATGTTTTAAATATGTAGCTTTCGTTTGAAATGTAGCTTTTCGCGTCGTAGGATATACGGATTATATTTTGTATATATACTAATATATAAAATATACGCATTTTTAATTTATTTTTCTATTCAACCGCTATGTTTCAAGGAGAGGCATACTTAGATGCAGACAGAAATTGCTTAACTTAAAGCAGCTTGTTCACAGATGATTGGTAGAAATATAGAAATAATATACCCCCCTCGTTCATATTTGTGAAGACTTTGTTTCCCGACACTAAACTTGGCAAGTGTTGGTCTCATTGAACAGAAAAAGTTTTTTTTTTTTTTTTTTTCCCCCTTTTTTTTCTTCAGGTATCCCTAAAGAAAGTGCATATGACACGTTCCGCAACATGACGTCATCACCAGTCCCGACTAGAGAATTCGTAAGTCCAGCCTATGAAGTGGTGAACGCATGCGCGAAGAGTGAATGTAATTAAAAATATGACGACACACGGAAATAGAATTTCTAAATAGTTTTTTATAATTCTAAATATAGCTTCAATGTCGCTAGTAACGCTATTGTCTTTGGAGAAACCACCCTTTCTTTACAATAACAGGATGTTGCATTTGCTGACCATGTGTCTGTAGATTGGTACTGATATACGCAATACACACAGATAGATAAAATTCAAATCCTTAGTCAATGACCATTTGCGAATGAGCTGCTTTGAGGCCACCGGCCCATGTATAAAGCAAAATACAAAACCTATAACACTATCATTATAAATTCGTTTATAATGTTTTGCCAATGTAAGTTAGCATTTATTACTAACATGCTAATATTTAAGTTCTTAATTATAAATATTTGACCACTTTAAGGGTGTTTGCTACATCTGCCCTTAAATATGGCCTAAAAGTGCTAACATGTCACATTCAGGGACAGATAACTCAAGTAAGTAGGACGGTGACCCCAGATTTTTTTCCATAAAAATGTTTCTTTTATGATTCTGTATTATCATGCAAAGTTAAAAATTCTATGAAACAGTTTAAATTTTTCTTCTTTGTAAATATAGAAACTGTAGCAAACGCACTTAAGTATATTCTATTCTTTTTTTGCGCTCTAGTTCTTTTATTTTTTAAATTTTGAGATGCGCCTTACCGGTCACGCCATTTCCGGTTTGCGATCCTTCTGTTGTATCTGTATAGTTGCAAATCTCGCAGTAATCTTTACAGTAGACAGAGGAATATTCTAAAAAATTCTGTTGGCAGATCTTTGGTCCGATCTGCCGGCAGTTGGGGCTCAGATCTCTACACGGCGTTTCCTCTTGTCCCAACACTGTGGATAAGATAGATAACTTTTGCCGCGAGTGTTCATTAATAAATATGTAATTAAATCCTATTTTTATTCTTCCCTAAAACTCCCTTTAATTATGAAAATAAGGTTAGATGCTGTATTTAAGAACTCCAGCCTTTACAGCTACACATTTCAAAATAATGTGACCACTTATTTAAGAAGAGTGGCGACTAATTTATATTAGTATAAATAGATATCTAGATACTTTTATAACTGAAAAATATATTTCAATGATCGACTTAATTCAATTCACATTTTTTCCTAAAAAAAGAAAATATCATGGGACAATTTAAATGTCTAATTTAGCTTGGCTAATAAAATAAAAAATAAATGTCGGAAACTATCAGAAGGAATGGTGTAGGTTGAGATAAGAGTGGGTATTGGACTGCATCAAACTGCCTCACTGCATAAAAATCAAGTCAATGAAAAAAAGGAATAAATAAAATTTTACCTGAGCTGACAAGAAGAATCGCCAGAAAGTGAAAAATAATTCCAGAGGCCATTTTTCCACTCCGGACTGTAATAAAAGTGTTATGAATTTAAAATTATTAGAGTAGTTCACATACGTTTGTTTTTGTTAGAACGTTTCCATTAGAGCTGGCCATATGCAAACGTGTCCTATAATGCGCGCGTGCTTTTTTCTTTCTTTTTTGCGGGGGAGGGGGCGGGGGGGGGGTTAAATTTGAATTTAAATGTGTCAAAACATAAATATAAATCCAGTGCGATGCCATTTTCGAAAGCGTTGCGGAATGTTGAACTGGATTAATTTTGGAAGAAAAGGTAAAATAGCAACAATCACAGACTGATTACTTCTGCAACTAATTTCACCCTGTTTTCTGCTCGTGTTTGTTAAAACTGACGCAACATGATAACATATACAATTTCGATACGAAATTTTTTGATTTATGGTCTTAATTCAAGTTCAGAATTAGGATTTACTTTCTCTATGTTTTCAGAACCTTAGAAAAATAGTTATTACAGCAAAATAAAATTAATATTAAGATATTTTAAATAGAATGCTAGGACAGTTTTCCCTCCTAGTATGACTCTTCAGCGACCTTAAAATCAGTCATAAAACTATTATTTGTTTTGGTAACTGTGTCGCCTTGTATTATATCATAAAAATGTTAATGTTAAAATATCATTTTAATAATTTTCACGCAAAAAGGCTTCTGTAATACTTTCAAATACTTTTTGAAAATCTTAAAAATTTTTTTATATGATAAGCACAACTTTCAATGACACCTACCTGTCTACTCCCGGCAAATAAACGCGTCCAGTCGCTGCCGAAGAAGTTTCACGCAAGACCACGCGAGATCAGCTGAATTGCCGACTGGTGAAACCTGTACAACGACGATGCTTAAAAGTAGATCACAAACAAAAAACTAGCAGCGTATGCAAGATTTTCTGCAATATATGTTTGTTCAGATGTAATAAAGTACAAAAGACCCCATTTAATTAATTTCAGCGGTTATTTATTTGTTTACACAAAGGTCAAGTGGATATCACAGGTTGCCTGGCAGATGACACTGTTTCCCTGTCGTCTTTCGTGCGAGAACAAATACAGCTTATCTTGCAATAGCTTCAGTGGGCTTTGCTTCTCTCCTTATTTTCCGCATCGATCAAGTTATAACGGTACGATCTCTTTGTTATTTGATACAATGTGTTTAAGGTGGTTCCGATAAAATACTTTGATACGTCCTGTGCAATCTAAGGTGAACACAAAACAGAAAAAAAAAACTCATATTGCAAACATTTGATTTTTTTTTATTATAATTATTGACTTTTTCATTATAATTATTGTTTATCGTCCACTAGGATATTTATTAAGCGTTTTTGATGTTTGTTAATTGTTAAAGCTATCCTATAGTAACATCATAATATACAGATACTTAACAAGTATCACATCGAATCTGCAAACAAAGCTGACAAAGCAGTAAGTATTTTGAATATAGAATCTAAAGGGGATTATATAAGCAAATATTTGAATCTTGTTTTGTACAAAGACTTATTAAAAAGAGATAGGAAACTTCTGTAAACGCCAGGGGAAAATATTATTGAGGCAAAAACAGATAATTGAATTTTGCAAACTTTCAAAAAAGTTTGGAAACACGCACACAGAGAGGGAGAGAGAGGGAGAGGGAGGGAGAGAGAGAGAGAGAGAGGGAGGAAAATGTAACCATGTTGTAAAGTAATCATTTCTCTACTACAAGGAATTTTAGTTTGATTTATTTTAAAATTCTTTTAAATTATGATTAAAATTCAACCAGTGTAATAGAAACAACAAAATTTACATATTTTAAGTTCATACAGATATTTTTCTATTTTACATAAAACCTCTTTATTTCTGGACTTATTTCGATAAATAACGTATCATTGTAATGGTAATGCAATGGTCTATTGTAAGATATAATTTAGTTTTACATATCTTCAATAGAATGGACGATATTTGATAAAGTGGCTAAACGAGAATTAAAGAATTTGGTACTCGCTTTTGTGAGATTTAGACTAGTTGCCAATCTTTGTTTAATAGGTCTTTGCTATGAACGAAATATTTAATCTTTGGTGTGTAACATTGCATATAGTTAACACTGGAAATGGTTGAACAAGTCAGAAGTGAAAGAAAAATGCAATGTTTGTGCTTGTACTTATATAGGTGACGAATTTCATTAAATTCTTATGAAGGTTAACCCTTTCCCTCATATAGACTCATTTTGACGCACTAAATAGGTACCACATAAAGCCTGATCTGCAGAAAACCACAGTTAAACCTTGCCAAATTTAATTACAAAATCCTCATTTCCAGACCACTGAGGAGCAGCGAACAGCATAAAACATGATCAGCCTGCGAGTTACTCGCAGGCTGATCTGGTTTTATGCTGTTCGCATAGGTCTTTTCATGGTGTCCTCTATGAGGGAAAGGGTTAAGGAAACGACATAAAACAGGTACTATAACATTAGTCCAAATGTGGTAAATTTATTGAATGTATAGAATTTTAAACAAGATTTCAAGATATCTCTCTTTGTAAAACATACGTTCAAATCAAGAAATGCCAGTTTAAATATACATTTACTTGTTAATATTAATGGTGTTATTTGGAAATAAATAGAAGTATCAATTTACATGTGAATAATGTGTATATAATAAGAAATATACACTGTATACTATAAGTACACACATTGTATATAGTCGTACGATTGGTACACTATTGTCTAACAATTAACATCAAAGGGCGCATTTTTTTTACTAAAGAAAAGGAAGTAACCCTATAAACATAACGTAAACTGTATGTTTATATTTTGATATTTAGTTAGTATAGCGAGAACAGCAATATTTGATACATCAGCAGCTCTATATTATTCTTTTTTTATCCACAGGAGCCAAGTACATAATCGACGTTTTATAAATAAATATTAAACTGTCTAATCATCACACTCACTCAGCCCCTCACCGCGTGGGTTCGAAACCCGGCAGGGTCATTCGGATTTTCATGTGAGGAAGCCTTCCAGCTGGCTTGCGGTAGGTCGGTGGTTCTACCCGGATGCCTCCGTGCATTCGGGGTCTTCCTCCACCTGTAATTAGCTGGATGTCGCTATATGACTGAAATACTGTCGAAGCGACGGTAAACTCAAATAGTCAAGTCAAGTCTAATCATCACGGTTAAATTCGCGGGAATGCGAGAAGATCGTGTTTAACACATTACACGATTTTTCAAATGCTATGAATACAATAATTGTGATTTATATTATTTCGAATACAATATATTACCATAGATTTAATAAAAAAAAGATTTGTATTTTCTACAGAATACTTTTTTTAATTCACACTGGACCACATCGGACAGTAATAATGCATCCTCGTGCGTCCATACATACCAAAATAAATGTACAAATCACAAGAAAACATGAAAATACTTTATAACACGCATATAATACATAAATTACTTTATCTGTTAATGAAATAGATTTTCCAAAATATTTAAAACATTCTTAACACTGAACCTCATGCATATTCATGTACATATTTATGACGTCATGAATATTATTTTACTTTTTAATTTTAAATGGTTTATGAAACAATGCATTGTTCTTTCCTGTGTAGACTGGGCAAACAGAGGAGACCCTGATCAGACAGCTCCTGGAAGGAAGTTGACTGATCTGGGTCTGCTCTGTTTGCCAACTGGTCAAAACTATATATATGAGGTAAATGTATAAGAAATAGCATGAAGGTACTTCAGTTATTCGATCAACTATGTCGAGCCACCTTAAAATTTGTTTTTCGGGTTAGTTCGATTTTGAATGCCCTAATAATGAAATTTTGAGATAGACACGTCAAAATAGAGTTCAGTTCAGTCCGGGCATCCAAGCAAATATGAAGTACTTAGTATTAAATAGTCTGATAAAAGAATCTCGTATCCAATTTACTTGTCTCGCCTTTTCAGGGCGGTTGAACGAAATGTAGAGCAGTTCACGCCCACCTATTTATAACTGAGGTGTAACTTTTGAATACGTGGTGATTTCTCTTTCTCTCTTTTTTTTTCTCTTTCACCCTCTCCCTCTCTCCCTCTTTCTCTATTTGAAAAAATAAAGTATATGTACAATAATTAAGAGAGAGAGAGAGAGAGAGAGAGAGAGAGAGAGATTTAAACGCCTCTGACATTAGTTTTGATTTTTTTTTTCAACAAATAAATTACTATTTTGGTCTGATTTGTTTTGTTTTTTCTTCTTTTTTTTTTGCGTACGTGTGTGTGAATATTGGTTCATACATCAATTCAGTCATATGGAAACTGTGTATAATAAAGCATGAAAACGCCGTAGACATCCGGTCACATTATCCTGACACCGGTCAACCAGACCTGAGATTACCGCCAGGCCTTCCCTTATCACAAGCAGAATAATTTATTCAGGACTAGCATCTATCTCGTTGAAACAAGCAGAGCACTTGCCCCGTTACCGAGGGTTCGACCACAATTAAGTATATGATAGTTGTGTAAAGGTGTTTCCTAAAGTTTTTTTTTACTATAAAGACACGGAAGGAAAATAAAAACAAGCGTAAATATTTTTCTGAAACTTTGCGTGATTATAGAGAATCACACTAGACACAAATTCTTAGGAAAAAATGGGAGTCCCCATTCTACTTTTTTATGGTTATCTGCCCCTGATTTTTTTTTTTTTTTTTTTTTTTTTTTTTTTTTTTGCTCTTTGGGCTATCATGTAGGACCCCAAAGTTTTCCCAAAAATATGTATCTAGTGTAATTCAATATAATTTAAGAAGATTTTATGCGCTAGTTTTAATTTTCATTCTTTGTCTATAAATATAGTAAAAACATTTTTACAGTAGGAAACGTCTTAAACCGGAAGTGATATCAGTTATCTCCCAAAGTAGTCCCATATCGTCGAAACCCAAGTTTGCTTAATATTTTTGCTTCTTAATCAACTGCAGGTTACTTGATGAGCAAAACTTCGTACCCATGCTTGAAGTATTAATTGACCCGTGGCAAAGACAGCACGGATGAATAACCAATGAAACAGAGCGTTTCATATATATAGTTGTTCGAATTTTGAAAGTCACAGTTTGCTTTTGTTACTTCAATAAAGAGTATTTAAAATACTACAAGCGGTTTCATTGGTCAGCAAGTAGCTGATTAATATTTATGATAACGAAGTTTTACCAGTTGAAAATCCAACGGTATATACGGTAGGGAAAATATGCCGTTGATTCAGAAAATGTAGTTCTAGGACTTGTTAATACAAATGAACTGACTCATAAAGTGTTTTTTTAAACATATTACATGGTTTTATTTTACCAATAATGACAATTGTTGCTCCATTTGGCAAAAAAAAAGAAAAAAAAAGAAAAAGAATAATGATGATATAACCGTGAATTGATAAATCTTTTAGCACGTACAAAACTAGCCCAAAGCACGGCTAGTTTTTGGCGGGGGTCAAAAGCGAGAAAACGAAATGCGTATGCGTAAAGCGACAGACATCAATTCAGATGGACTTTCGTGTATATGATGGGGAAACATCGTCAGAAACCAACGAGTGTCTTATTACGTTACTCTCCATACTTACAGATGTAGGGAAATAAATTGGCAGCAGTTGGTATCCGACAGGGGGGGGGGGGGGGGGGGGGGGAAAAATCAATAGATGCAAAGGCGCGACGTCCTGTCGCGCCAACGTGAACGCATAAAATCTGTTATTGTTCTGGGACCCGTTTCGCTATATTTCATAAGAAAAATAAATTTCGAAAGCGTAAATTTACAAATGTAAAATAGTATTTTCCTTTGATTTTTTTACGAAAGTTGTTGAGTTATGCATAATGCAATGAAATTGGCCAAATATCATCATGCTGTATTGTGAACATAAGACTTTAAAAAACAATATTTAGAACAACAGACTTACGACTAAGATCCAATTTGATCGTACGAAGTTAAGTGAAAGTGGCCACTGACCTCTTGCTTAGGACTAGAGTTAGTGTAAGGGTTTACACCTATAATTAGATTAATAGTGTTAAAGGAAGTTTAATGTAAAACTTACAATATTTATTACTGAAAATCAATTGCAAGTCAGTAGTCTTTGTTACATATACTTAATCGAAAAAAGAGTATGCTTTCAGCTTTTCGTTAATTGATATGTATTATTTCTTTGAGAATTGTATTAAGTTCGGGCTCTAATTCCACTGACGATACTTAGCAAAAAGGATTACTTACATTCGACCGAAAAGATTTCCGCCATTTCTGTTTTAAATAATCAATTGCATGACTTAGTTTCCATAAATTATAACTTTAATGCCATGCAACATATGTTAGGAAATAAAATATTACAGAAATAAGAATCATGAAATTCACGCTCAAGGTGAAGGTCCTGAAATGGTTCCGCTACGTCCTGGAGCACTTAACCTCTACCAAGATAACCAAGGACTATGAAACATTAGGAAACCTTGGTTATCTCCGTAAAAGGCCGTGAGGTCCGAAATGTAGTGAAACCATTACAGGGACTTTACCTTAAGGGTGTATTTCACAATAAGTTTTTGTACTTTACAGACAAAGAAGGAAAATCAATTTAAACGGAGAGAATTTTCTTAAACTTTACATGATCATAGGAATCACACTAGAAACAAATGTATGGGATAAAAATGTGGGTCCCCATCCCACTTTTTTTAGTTACGTGCCCCTGAAAGTGAGTTTTTGTTGTTTTCTTTTTTGCTCTATTATGTCATTTTCAAGGGAAGATAACTCAATATTATTGGCAAGCAACACCTCATTTAATTTCAACTCGATGTTTTGTATAATATATTCTGTCACTGTGAAAAAGTTTTAGAAATTCTATGCACTATTGTAACAGGAACGGACTCAATTCTTCGTTTCAATCAATACTTTTATTATATAAAAAATGAGTAAAACAAAACAACAGGTACATTTAAGCATCAAAACTTGGAGTGGCTTCCATCGGTAGCCAGTGCATCAGCCGACAGCGTCAACCGTATGATGCTAAATACAAACCAAATCTATTTTCCCCAAGAGCATGGGAAACACTCACATAAAACTCATAGGTCAGCTCGCTGAGCAAATACTCTAATGGAACTGACCCCAAGCTGGAGTGACCAAATTCATGTGTTTCCTAGCTTTTATACCTAGCAATAAATTCTACAATCTAATTGGTTGAAACGTTAATAACAATATGGCTGACAAAAAGGCACCAAATTCAACTTCCGTGAATGCAAATCTTCTTCAACCACAATGTTTACAGAAATAAAATTGGTTCTGCAAACCAATACGAACGTGAAATGTAAGTTGTTTAAATATATGACCATCACTGACACAATGTTCAACTTTCTTAATAACAAGGGTAAAATGGATAGAGTGAGCGACTGACAAATGGATAAGAATGGTAACTCTGTACACTATGGTCTCATACGCGAAAATATATAAAAAAAAATTCAGGAAATTATTTATTAAATTATTTATTTGCTGAAACATAGTGAAAAATCTATTGGATAGAATTGTTTAAATCTTTGCTTAATGACTGGAAATTAAACAACAAACAATAATGTGAAATAAAATAAGGTATCTATAGGCTTGATTTGAGTTATCTGCCCTTGAAATTGACAGAAAAGAGAGAGAGAAAAAAAATCAGTGGCAGATAACTCTAAAAGTAGAACGGGGACCCCTATCTTTTATCCCATAAATTTGTTTCTAGTGTGATTCTCTATAATCATGCAAAGTTTAAGAAAATTCTCTCCGCTAGTTTTGATTTTCTTTGTCTATATAGTAAAAATGTAATTTATATCACTTAGCACTAAGCAGTCAAGCCGGGTTGCAAACAATGTCCTTTACGCTGGCTCCCGACGAAAATACAATGGTTTTTTAACACTACAAAATAATGTAGTTGCAGATCCGAAAGCTATAGGCTGGAACTTTGTTGGGGACAAGAGTCTTGAATTACATTCCCAGGGGCTGATCGAAAAGAATTAATATGAGTTGTAAGGATTTGCTCCCCAATCGAAGTAAAAAGAAAACAGTTTTTTACGCACCACAGAACCTGGCTTGAATTCCATCAACAATACTTAATGCTAAGTAAAACTTAAATTCCTAAACTGGAATGGACTGCATTCCACCATTCATATTTTATAAAATATTCAAGTAAATTACAAAGCCAAAATCAATTATTACCTTTAAAACTGACAATAGTTGTTAGAAATGAAATATTTAGGATTTTTTATAAGAGAAACAAGAATAATGAAATTAGCCACTAAGTATTTAAGTATTACTTAGCGCTAAGAATTGTTAGTGGAATTCGACCCTGGCCCAGTGTTTTCGAAAATACTTAAGTACGATCTCAGGCTCAAATTTGAGTATCATACTCAAATCCCTATTAAAACTAATGGGCATTGTTTGAGTATAAGTATGAAAATAATTTTCGAGAACAAAGGGACAGGTCTCGTTATACTTAGTACGTTCTCAGACTCAAGCTAAAATATCTTACTCAAATTTCTGTTGAATTTAATGTCTTGAACTTGAAATACTTTATCATGGTTCTTATTGTCGAGACCTTGGGGTCCAGCTGCATGTGTAAGGCTGAATGTAGGCCAAACAATGAAAGATGTTTCAACTGGGTGTTTGAATGTGTTTGCGATAAGCATCCTTTAAATTTCAACTTCACTGAAAGAATGCAGCCGTGGTCCATTAATATCAACCAGACCCAAGCACTGAGAGTTTGATTCCCAATGGAGGCAGGTCTCGTGACCGTTAAAAGTAAGAGTTCTGGTTATACCCAGGAGCCGCCGAAAGATAAAAGTTAAAAATCTCTCTCTCTCCTTCTCTTTCTCTCTTTTTGTACACATAAAGTTAAGGGATTTCAAGAAACGAATAACACAGCATGAAGAGGAAACAGTGGTTTATTATTTTTTCTTTGTATAGAATATCGGTTAGTAGTAATGAGAAAGAAGTGACTTATGAATTGAATGGTAAACAGTTCCTAATATTGAGTTGGCAACAGGTTATCGAATGACAAAGGCACTGACTAATAACCAGTACTTGGTATAAAAAAGTTCTAAGTATTGACATAGTAACAAGTTCTAAGTATTGACATCCAGTAACCAGTTCTGAGTATTGATATAGTAACCAGTTTGAAGTATTCATAATGTAACAAATTATGCATATTCACATTGTTCACAGTTCTAAGAATGGATAAAGTAACTCGTTCTAAGTTTTTGATATTGTAACCAGTTCTGAGTATTGACATAGTAACCAGGCCAAAGCATTGACATAATTACCAGTTTAAATTATTGACGTAGTAACCAGTTCTAAGCATTAACACAGTAACCAGTTTGAAGTATTTATAAAATTAAGTATTGACATTGTAACAATTG
This sequence comes from Solen grandis, assembly GCA_021229015.1. NCBI lineage: Eukaryota > Metazoa > Mollusca > Bivalvia > Adapedonta > Solenidae > Solen > Solen grandis. Next base: position 60,171,916 of record CM037780.1, read on the forward strand.
CTAAGTATTGGCATAGTAACAAGTTCTAAGTATTTACATAGTAATCAGTTCTAAGTATTGATTTTGTGACAAATTATGCGTAATGACATTGTATACAGTTCTAAGAATGGATAAAGTAACTCGTTCTAAGTATTGATATTGTAACAAATTATGCGTATTGACATTGTTACAAGTTCTACGTATTGACAAAGTAAACATTTCTAAGTATTGAAATAGTAACTTGTTCTAAGTATTGATTTTGTGACAAATATGTATATTGACATTGTAACCAGTTCTAAGTATTGACAAAGTAACCAGATCTAAGTACTGACACAGTAACCAGTTCTGAGTATTGACATAGTAACCAGTTCTAAGTACTGACACAGTAACCAGTTCTGAGTATTGACAAAGTAACCAGTTCTGAGTATAGACATGGTAACCAGTATTGACAAATTAATCAGTTCTGAGTATACATGTAGACATATTAACAAGTTCTGAGTATAGACATGGTAACCAGTATTGACAAAGAAACCATTTCTAAGTATTGACATAGTAACCAGTATTGACATAGTAACCAGTTCTGAGAATAGATATATTAACCAGTTCTCAGTATGACAATTTACCAGTTCTGAGTAACCTGTTCAGTACTGACAAATTTACCAGTTCTGAGTATAGACATAGTAACCAGTTCTGAGTATTTATAAATTTACCAGTTCTGAGTATTGACACAGTTACCAGTTCTGAGTATAGACATATTAACCAGTTCTGAGTATTGACAGTAACCAGTTCTGAGACAGTAACCAGTTCTGAGTATAGACATATTAACCAGTTTTGAGTATTGGTACAGTAACCAGTTCTGAGGGTTGAGATAGTGACAAGCTCTAAGTTTTGACGTAATGACAAGCTCTGAGTATTGACACAGTTATAAGTATAGTATTCATATACAGACAAGTTCTGAGTATTGTTATAGTAAGTTGTTCTGTTTATTGCAATGGAATTAGGTACACAGTATTGTCAATGATTATAACAAATTATAAACATAAAGTGTAATTACTTCAAACAAAAGGAAAGTAAATTGTATTTTCGCTGCTCCAACGAAATCACTGTCCACATGACTGTCCGTCCTCTTGATTGTCTGTAAGGATTTCGTCACTGTCAATGGAGGCAATGTCTTGGAAAGGAGAATAGTCATAAATAACAACTGATGAACTTTATTTAATGCTTTTCGATTATAGAGAAATATCAGTGGACTATGTCCTGATAATTTCACTGTTTTGAACAGTGAAATTATTAACAAGGTTTTTCTAAGATTTGAACTCATGACCTACTTTTTGTCCCCACATGTCTTAAATTTGAAATCGTCCAAGAATTTATGGAAACAAACATTCTGACCAAGTTTCATGAAGATTGAGCCAAAAATGTGGCCTCCAGAGCGTTAACAAGGTTTTACTAAGATTTACCTCGTACCACTTTTGACCCAATTACCCAAATTCGAACTTGTCCAAGATTTTATAGAAAATCTGACAAGTTTCATGAAGATTGGACCAAAAATGTTGCCTCTAGAGTGTTAACAAGGTTTTTCTAAGATTTGACCTCGTGACCAACTTTTTGACCCCACATTACCCAAATTCGAACTTGTCCAAGATTTTATACAGAGAAACGATCTGAGCAAGTTTCATGAATTATTGGCCCAAAATGTGGCCTCTAGAGTGTTAAAAAGGTTTTTGTAAGACTTGACCTCGTGACCTTCTTTTTGACCCCACAGACCCAATTTCGAACTTGTCCATGATTTTATGGAGACAACATTCTGACCAAGTTTCATGAATTTTGGCAAAAAATGTGGCCTCTAGAGTGTTAAAAAGGATTTAATAAGACTTTACCTCGTGACCTTCTTTTGCACCCCACATGACCCACATTCGAACTGTCCAAGATTTTATGGAGACAAACATTCTGACCAAGTTTCATGAAGATTGGGCCAAAAAATATTGCCTCTAGAGTGTTAACAAGGTTTTTCTAAGATTTGACCTCGTGACCTACTTTTTGACCCAACATGACCCAAATTCGAACTTGTCCAAGATTTTATGGAGAGAAACGTTCTGAGAAAGTTTCATGAAGATTTGGCCAAAAATGTGGCCTCTAGAGTGTTAAAAAGGTTTTTGTAGGACTTGACCTCGTGACCTTCTTTTTGACCCCACATGACCCAATTTCGAACTTGTCCAAGATTTTATGGAGACAAACATTCTGACCAAGTTTCATGAAGATTGGCCTAGAAATATGGCCTCTATAGTGTTAACAAGCCAAATTGTTGACGACGCACGACGGACGACGGACGCCGGAAGAAGGGCGATCACAAAAGCTCACCCTTGAGCACGTTGTGCTCAGGTTAGCTAAAAATCATCATCATCATCATCATCATCATTGAATTTCTGCCTTTTGTTTTAAAAAATCATCATCATCATCATCATTGTTTTTCTGTCTTTTGTTTTAAAAATTCATCATCATCATCATCATCATCATCATTGTATTTCTGCCTTTTGTTTTAAAAAATCATCATCATCACCAACAACAGCACAAATAAGTAAAGCACCTACCACATTACCTAAACACCCGGGCCCTTATTCATCATATATTAAGTATACTCAGTGTTTAAAAAAAAAACAGTATTTTTTTTCGTAAATACCACCAAATATCTGATTATTGTATTTTTCATGTATTTAAGATAATACCCATAGCCATTGATATATTTAAATATTATCTTAAATGCCACTTTGAAAATTTGCCCTTCTTAATTCCGAGTCTAGAATATAGATTCAGAGAATAGATGTATTCAGGCCCGGGCCACTAGTTCTCAAACAATACTTTAGTACAATTCCAGGTTCAAACTCAGATATCGTACCCAATTCTCTATAACATCACATAGCCATATTCTGAGTTTGAACATCAAAATCATACTTAAATACTATTTTGAATTTGCAGAACACGGGCCATGTGTTCTTCAGCCTTGGTCCTCAACAGCGTGGCCCTCAGCGACATATTTTTCCAAGACCTTGACCTCATCTGTCGGCAGTACAGCAGGTTCATCCCACTGGACGTCTGCATCATCTCCAGGGTTCTCCTCTCCCACTCCTCTTTCGCCCTCTTCAACCTCTCTCTCTCAATCTCCTCCGCTCTTACCCTTCTTTCCTCCTCCGCTCGCTCCACTTCCTCCTTTCGTCTCCTCATCCTTCTCTGCAACATTCGCCTCACGTTCTTCGTCGCAATATTTTTGCGGACGTCAGGCAAGCACCTGTAATCAACAAACACACTCTCCAAAACACAATTATCCACTTGAAACATACAAACCCCGACATTCGGCCTCACATCACCCTTGCCTCCACCAACAATCAGTCTGTCAAATAGTTGTGTCTCAAACCTGTCGTCAAAACTGGAATCAGGACAGATCTGTATCTATCAGTCCGCCATCATCCGTGTCTGGTTCCACGTCCAGCTCCGTGTTGTTCTTGGCGGTTTCACGTATCCGTCCTGCAACATCAACAATTATATGGTATCACCGAAATGTCCAAGTTGAATTAGTCGCTTTGTTTTTTGGTTCGAAACAATAACACATACACAACAGCAAGCAAGGACGACAATAACAATATAGCAAACATGCAAAGGATTGAAAACAATAACAGAGTAAGCAAAACAAGATTTCTTAAGAATTTAACTCTCAAACTAGACAGATATTTTGCCAAATTTAGAGAACACATTATCTACAATAGGCTTTGATCCAAATTTAGTTATTATACGTCAGGATTACTCCCTTACTAGAGCTTACTTACTTTTTTGTCATAAGGCAAAAGGCTGACTGAAGTTGCAATGTGAACAGGACCACATTAATGTACTACAAGAGCTTCCAGCGAGTCCTTTAAAGGACTAGCAGATTTACAAGACTTACCAGCCGGTTGTTTCATAATGCCTGCACAGATTTAACAAGATCACATGTGTCACCTGATGAAGCATGACGGAAAAGGTGTCACGGACGGGCGGACAGACAGCGACGGAAAAGTGATCCCTATGTATCACCCTGCGCACAGCAAGTGACACAATAATGAATGTCTTCAGTAGTGTATGTTAATATAGTCTGCCTTTGTTGGAGGAAAAGGATAGGGCCACCCAATCCTGTATACTTCTCATCAGTGAAGACAATAGATAAAGACAATACACTAATTGTAGAGAGGGTATTGGATTTGAAGAGTGTAAGATCACCTTTGGTTTGTGTGGCAGTAGGAGAGGCCCCACAGTAACCAGAGACTCGGACCCGGAACCTCCCGAACACACTGGGGGGGAGGAAAGATGAGTAAGTATGGTGTGAAGAGACAGGATTTAATGTGAACACGTGTTAAACAAACTGGCAAGAATAAAGGCATTTTACATAACAGTGATGAATTGTACAACATTTAGTTCATCTTGCAGTGCATACAGAGGTCTCCACCACACCTTATCAAACATTCCTCTACAACAATACAATTCATACAATACTGTTACTAAACAAAATGCAGTAACTACTACCATCATCATCATGATCATCACCACCAACAATTTGACTACATGTATATTGTTCTCCATCGTCGAAAACCCACGGCCGATCGTTAGATCATCTATAGGATTGTCATGTAGTGAAACGGAATAAGTCAGCCGGGGGTATTCGACTATGATTGTTCTCCTGCGCCTTAAAATTACTATAATTTTTTGTCCACAGTTGATTACTATGCATTACTGAAAAACGAGAAAAAATATGTATTCATAAATTTCTTTTACAGGCCTTATGGATTAACGAATGTATTTGGCAAGTTAAATATACGAATACTTCGACGACCAGTAGCCGACAGGAAATGAACGTTTGAAAAATAAACAACAAATATATATAAAAATTGTGTTTTCGGTTGCATAGTCATTTCTTTCTAGCAGAATACATCATCATGTTAATGTAGTGTAAGATTATTTTCCCAGAGACTTGTGATATTTACAGCTGGTTGAGCCACCAGAATCACAAATTTTTTTTTCTGTCATACCAGACTGGCGTTTCACGAAATATTTCAATCTGCAGCCGTTCCTAATCAGCTGGGAGAATCAATGTCTGCATGAGGAAACCTCGAAGTTTTAGGCTGATGACATACGTCATTTTCAAGATAAAGATGTGTGCAATACTTAAAATACTTACACTATACTGGAAATGACCATAGCTAGAAGTGGAGCTATCCTGAAATACAAGTAAAACACAATAACACAATACAGTAATGACTAACGATCAGGTTAAGGTAAAGTCCCTGTAATGGTTCCGCTATGTCTTGGACAACGATAACCAATGCACCCTAATAAAACATAAGGAAACCTAGGTTATCTCCATGAAAGGCCATGAGGTCCGAAATGTAGTGGAACCATTACAGGGACTTTACCTTAATATATGTATTAATATACTTGTCTGTCCAAAAATATAAAGATCTAGGATGCATTTTAATTTTATTGCTGCAGATAGCCTGATATAGTCTTACAAGGCTCCTTTCATCACAAATTAGGTGACAAAATATACATAATTTGCATTTAATTTGAGATTTAATGGAGATAATTAAATCATAAAATACCAGCATATCTAATTAACGGTTATTATAAACTTAGTAAACTCAATATATTTTTGTAAACAGAAAGACAGATACACACATTTATGGAAAAGGTATCTGTATGTTAATTATTGTCATATTTAAACAAATTTGTAGATTATTTTGTCGTTACTACGATACTAATAATAATAATAATAATTACTTTAAATTTCATCATCATCATCATCATCATCATCATCATCTCAAACGAAATACGTAAAATACATCTATTTAAGGTAAATGTATTTTATGATTTATGTTCGATGAAGGTAACATATCTTCTTACATCCAAATCAATGTGAGACAGATTATTTCAGCAAAGACCATAAGAACAGACGATTGTATTAAAGATTTATATGATTTGTGGTGGATTTCATAGAATAAGTGCAGGTCTATTTCATAGTTTAAACATATTTCATTTCAATATACGTGAAGTGGAGTTGGACCATTTAACAACATATAATAAAATAAATTCTCTCCAGATCACTAGATTATCACAGATTTTAAAACACTGATCAAGATGAGAAAAAAATAATAATTTATGATGAATATTAAATAAATACTGACTTTAATACAACGGGTCTTTACAAGGGGAAATTAAAAACACGCTTCTCATAATATATATATATATTATTTTTTTTTCCTGCTTTTAATCTAAACAGCTGCTGATGTGTTGGAATAAAGAGGTGTAAACAAATACTGCAAAGCGTTTCGCTTCAGTCTTCTTTAAGAAAAATATGAAAGTCTATTAAAAGTACGATTTACCTCCTTGAGTTAAAGCTATATATGTATAGATGTATTTTACAAGATAATCAACAATTCCCGGTATAATTCGCTGATTTAGATTAACCCATCTGTGACGAGGAAAATTTTAAATGTATGTTTATTTCGAATTGAATTATGTGTGGAGTGTAGATTGTGGGTTCGGGAAGTCCTCGTATATTTACGTGGGTTATCGTCTCAATTCGGAGTGAAATGGTCATTACAATTGCCTTTAAAATGCTTAAAAAAATCAAGGAAAATCAAAACTGAAAATCAATATTATCATATATGGAGCAGTCGTCGATTTCCATATGCATTCAGGTGAAAAATATGAGAAAACAACAACAGCATATACATTTCTGAAGTATGAAGAAGAAAGATTTATAATATTCAAGAGAGATGCCACAGCCGACAAAAAAATGTTCCGTAATTGACGGGAAAATTTGAAACCAATCTACAGACGGTTTGTCCAGTGTACAGACGGACACTACTCACATGCCCCGGACCACGTCCATATACATCCCCGTCTCACAAGTCGCCATAGTTTACAGTTTTGATCAGAGCTCAAAATATCGTGATAGGTAGCAATGTCGCACAATGTGTAACTAGGCGACACCGGAAACGGAAGTTGACGTTGTCATTGACGTCGTTATAAACAAACGCCGTCACGTGATATTTAGAGCCAACCGCCATTTTGAAATAATTATTACTAAAATCTTTTTTCTCTTAATTTATGTCATAATATATGTTGTATTTCTTTTCCTTTTCAAATTAAATTACCTACACATATACATTTATACCACGAGAAAATTACAAGCAATGTAAAAAGGAGAAATAGACAAAAAAAAAAAAAAAAAAAAGAACATACTGAATGGGGAAAAGATATATGAAGATATGTATACGAAGAGAGAGAAAAACAGCATTCTGGTTAAGTAAATAGTGTTATTGATGTTTGTTTGGTGGTCCGAATATTCTTAAGTACTCAATTGCATATGGTGCCGGTCAGAAAAACCATACAAACCTTAGATCTTTAAATCAATAATTTGATGGTAAGTCAGAAAAGCGGAATAGTTAATCATTTAATGATTATAAAATGGCAGAAAAAATACTGAATATAAAAACGATTTTTATTTTACTTTTAAAGTTAAAAAAAAACAAATGTGTTTGTTTGTTTGTTTATTTAGTTTAATGTCCCACCGACAGTATTTCAGTCATTTGGAGACTATGTCTACTTGAGACAGACATAGTGCTGCCACACTGTAGTATCACGGCGTAGATATGTGGCATGATACCACACCCAGTCATATTATCCTGACACTGACCAACCAGTCTTGGAACTACCCTTGTATGTTGAGCGCCAAGCAAGGGAGCTATACCAGTTCTATTTTTTTCGACTTTGGCATGTCGTGGCCGGGGATCGAACCCTTTGTCTCCCGATTCCGGGGCGGACGCTCTTACGACGAATGTGTAAGCTCAGAGATAACATTTTTTTCAGTACTAGTGTTGTTTGACTCTGAAATAAGCACACCATAAGATTGAAGACAATTGTCACAGTGAACATGTTTATTTCGTTAGTATCGCCTTGATCTGAACCAAATCTAAAGACGGTTTGTCCAGTGTACAGACGGACACTACTCACATGCCCCGGACCACGTCCATATACATCCCCGTCTCACAAGTCGCCATAGTTTACAGTTTTGTTCAGAGCTCAAAATATCGTGATAGATAGCAATGTCGCACAATGTGTAACTAGGCGACACCGGAAACGGAAGTTGACGTTGTCATTGACGTCGTTATAAACAAACGGCGTCACGTGATTTAGAGCCAACCGCCATTTTGAAATAATAATTTTAGACATGCTTAACTAATTCTTTGTCATAATATATGTAGTCTTTTTTTCTTCTTTTTTTCCCTTTTTAAAAGCGACTTTTTGACTTGACTATTTGAGTTTACCATCACTTCGATAGTATTTCAATCATATAGCGACGTCCAGCTTATTACATTTAGATGAAGAACCGGAATGCACGGAGGCATCCGGGTAGAACCACCGATCTAAGGTTGTATATAGACTCATTAGGTAAATAGGGGAGAATTAACTCAGACATGTATTGAGGACATAAACCGTTTAAAAATTTATATATTATTATTAACTTATGATTTTCACGTCTGATATATAACGGTTCGATACCTAACTCTCTATATAAACATGATCTCGACGAATTTCGCCTCAGGCCAGTACTTATTCTCGCGGCTTCAATTTGGACACTCTCTAATAGATCGGACTCTTGTTGTGAACAATTACACCAAACAGAATCAGCATATTCTAGAACAGGGCGAATAAAAGAAAGATACATTCTTAGTAAAGAGTTTCTGTCAAACGTGTATTTGATTGTTCTTAGGTTATATAATCGACTGCAAGATTTTGTATATATATTCTCAATGTGGGACACAGGTACTTGACACAGATTATACTCTGTATATATTAAAAAGATAAGGTATGTAACGTAGGTTCAATAGGCTTGTTAAATAAAAATTTTAATTTTTTTTTTATTTATTCCAACTTGTGGTTGTCAACTTTAAGTTTTTTTCGTTTGGTTTATAGTGTTCATTTCAATTTCATCGATCTTGAAACCCCAAAAATTGTTCAAATTTCTCAAAATCGACACCAAAAATAATTGATGTCGTTTTCAACTTCCACGGTACATGTAAACAACAAGTCGTTATCAGGTTGCTTATTACAATAAACGCTAATTACAGAAATAGAAAATGTCGTTACCGATAGGAATAAATGTTTTTCTTACGGCTTACCGTGAAAATATTATGAATGCATGCAGCCTGACCTAAATAATTGGAAAAACAGTCATTGATACTCGCAAATTTCAGTACGCGACGACCTTAACCGACCAAATCTGCACTGAATTAAATATTGCTTTCTGATTGGCCGGATCAACAATTCGGAGGTCTTGGTTTTCATCGTCATATAGCGTTCATCCGCGTTTGTTTTGAATGAATTTGACAGATCACGGGAATTTTTCATCAACATCATCATCGTCAACAATGCGATATTAAAGACATGAATGAATTGCAGAAATATGTCACTATATTTTGCTTCAAAAAATTAATATGTTACAAAAAAAAAATGTTTTTTATTGAAAAAACAAATTTGAAAAATAAATATAATAAAACTTACCCTTATTTAATTTTAACCAATCAGAAGGCAGCATACGCGCACGTCATTCAAAGTGAAATATGGCGATGACATCAACCGAAAACTGAATCGTACGTATTTAAATGCCGACTTAAAAACACACACGGTCAAAATGGAATAAATTTGGTTCACGGATATACGTATTATATTATTTTTGATTGATTATTTATAATATTTAACCACGTGTTGACTCAATGAATGAAAAAATTCCATCTATACATTTACCTGTCAAGTGGACGTCGAAAACGACATAGGTACAAATTTCGTGTTGAATTATTGAAGCTTAGTACATTAATTAAAATATCCGCGGTATTTCAGAAAAATAAAAGATACACATTGACAAATAAACCTTTGAAAGTTGAAATCAACATTCTTAGTGAATGAATTGAACACTTCTTAACACCGTTCAATTTCATTTTTTCGGATCATCGTTGGGTTTGCGTTGTTTACCTTCTATTATATATAGCCTAACAAATACTTTAGTGAGTGTCAAATACCTGTGATGTGGGAAGACCAAGTTGCATTTGACTGAAAAGTTAAACCAAGGTGAGTATGAGATTGTACTTCCTCAACAGGTGTATTTGAAAAATAAGTAGGAGGATGGCAATTCTGTTTCCTAGTAAATGTGAGAGTTTTCGTCTTTAGTTGATTAAAGGTAGCCGCCCATATTCATATTTAGCTCCTTAGGGAAAAAATTTCCTTAACTTCTAAGATTTCCCTTAAAATCACACAGATTTCCCTTAATTATTAAGGATTTCCTTTAGTCTTATTTATAAAACACCTTAGGAGATTTATTCCAGTTAAGGATTTTTTCCTTAAAAACTAAGGAGCTTTATGATATGGCCCCAGATCTTACCGTAGGAAGATCGTGTACTTTAGTCAGATTGGAAGAGCGTCAATCAGTATTTTGTTCTTGCAAGGGGTCGTAAGTTCTTGTCCAGCTGAGACCGTTCTTTTTTTTTTTTTTTTGTAATACTTATTTATTATATATATTGTACGGTACTCTATTCCGACGCATCACTATTCCGACGCCTTTTTTGTTTTTACCTCGATTTTTATTAAATGGAGTCCGTGTGACATCATTCTTACAAGTTATATTTGTCAACATCCCTTTAAGCGTTAGAAAGCCAAAATGTGGCGAGTTATTGATGCAGGGCTATTATTTGGTGTACTTTGTACAACACACCTGCAAAACCTCCTTTTCAATAAGTACTTTTTCTCATCTGCCATATTTTCAATGAAACAATGAAATAGAAAAAATATATGCAACCAACATTCCCTCGTACATTATTTCTGACACGAAAATTAAATTTTTAAAAGCATGCTACAATGATTAAATGAAAACCCAATCAGATGCGTCGTTTATTGTACGTACTCTCAAGTCAGCCTCACTGAATTATACAGACATGACTACTAGTGATTTTTCGTTGAAAAAACGATGCCAGCCACTTGAAAACAATGTAAGGCTATGAATAAATTCCTTAGTTTTACCATGCAAAGGAAAATTATATTTTTTGTTTATGTTAAATTAAAAAAGACGACTATTTTTTCTTAGGTGCGTCAGAACTGTGTACTCGAGGATATTTAGAGTTTTTTAATTCTAGTTTTATATTTGCATCGATTTTTCTAATATGAGGGTCCTGCGCATAGACAGATTCGGTTGCCGTCAATTGAAACATTTTGTTTTCAATCTTTTCTCAAATGACTGTAGTGTCTCTAGTCGCATCTGTGTGCCACAACTCAGAAAGTATTTTAGGGACTGAGTTTATACTTTATACAATTGTCAATTTAATTTACCAAGAACAATAACTCAACATTAATTATGTTTTTCTAGAACATATTTTAAAAACTATTGAAGGCACGGATATCATTCTTTACACATGGGAAGGATGTGAAGTGAAAAAGAACAATAACTTTATCTTGTCCTATTTTCTTGCTCTTTTCCATTAAAATTATTTCTGTCTGCAGCAAATTCATGAAGTATTAAAGGTATTTAGAGGATCACTACTAAGAACCACTATTCTTTATCCAATTGCGTTTAATTTGACAGAGACCAATAAATAAAATAATCTATCTTACCTGCTGTTTTAATAAGATTTAACTTCTATGATTTTTTACATGCATACCACAAAAAAATTAAAGGGATTGACTTTATAATTCACACATTTTAACTTTCGCTTCTGACAGTGTTCTCAATGCTTTGATTAAATTAAGTGCCACTACTCATATACCTTTATACCACGCGAAAATGGTAAGCAATATATAAAAAAGGAGAAATAGACATACGGAAAAATTGAATACTGAATGGGGAAAAGATATATAATCAAAGCGCTTATAGCGCTGAGAGAACAGGGTTTTTAATGTGATGATGTCGCATTTCGTTTGCTTATCAAACTTAATATAATAAACAATGACCAATTTTTTCAAGAGATGCCAATAAACCCAATGTTATAAACCCGCCGCTTTAACATTGCGTGTACACGGTCGTTAAAAGAAATGAACAAATCATTTGTCTCAATGGACTGCTAACAATAAGCATATCGACAGTCTTACTCTCCCTCTTGAATATTTGGACGCAAATCAAAAACAAAATTTCATTTTATATACGCATGTACTTTATATAGGAAAATTAATGATATTTATTATAAAAGATATATATCTTATGTTGTAAAGATAAAGAAAAAAAAAATGTAAAATATGCTCCCCTGATAGGACTCGAACCTACAAACCTTTAAAACACAGCCTTACTACTTTACGCACGGCATAATTGGGCCATCTGTTGCATGCTATGAATAATTTATCTATATATCGCTGGAAATTCCAGTCAGTTATTGTTCAAAGTATCGCCGGATGAGGTATTGCGTATTTTCATTTTTCATTACAGTTTATTGAACATGTTAGCACCAGCATCGATTATCAACACATTTTAATTCAGTTTCAACTTCCAAAACGCAATCGTACTGAAATAAACATGAAAATTATTACCACATAAAAACAAAATTTGGAACTTTTTTCCGCGTAGTAGAAAAAAAAGGGAAATCGATGTCTTTATATAGCCCCGAAACGTTGTGCGATGCAGAAATGTAATGCTACCATGTAACAACGTTGCAAGCAACCCTGTTCAAAAATTGTTTTAGAAGAGGGAGAAAGAAAACATACTGGTTAGGTAAACTCTTACTTGACCATATGGAAGATTGGTTGTAACAAATATGTTATCGACTCTAAATAAAGACTTACTTACTTACTTACATGCTCAATTACTACATGCTCAATTTATTAATTAATTATTACATGCTCAATTACTTACTTACTTACTTACATGCTCAATTACTTACTTACTTACTTACTTACATGCTTAATTGCGGAGAAAATAAAGGATTCATATTTGCAAAATATTTGAAAAATAAAATGTGTGGACAACATACATGTACAGTGTATCTCCAAAAGAAATTAACAAGGGAAAAAAAACAATCACTGTGTATCCCAAGGGGGGTGCACCCGGCGCGCGCCCCCTCTTAACTTCCCGGACCATACATAAAATCCAACCGAAACTACACCCTTCTCACGCTTCGGGCAAAGCAGCAAACCACTTGCACTGCCACTGCACTTATTCTCTTTAGTATTACGCACCCCCCCCCCCCCCCCCCCCCCCCACTGCACTTATTCTCTTTAGTATTACGCCCCCCCCCCCCCCAAACTGAACTCATGGACCCGGCTCTGTATCCGAATGCGGTGCTAATCACAGAAACCATATAATCAGTAGATCTTTATATCAATAATTTAATGCTAGGTCAGAAAAAGCGGAAAAGTAAAACGTTAAATGATTTGAATAAGTTCATATTGTATTTTTAAACACCATGACCTCATGCTTAGGACTAGAGCTAGGTGAAGCTTTTCGCCAAATGATCAGACTATTTGTGTTTTAAGGAAGTTTAATGTAAACTTACACCATTAATGACAGAAAATCAATCGCAATTCAGTGGTCTTTGTTATATATACTTAGTTGAAAAAAAGAGAGTATGTGATCAGCTTTTCGTAAATCTAAAAGTATTATTTAATTTAGATATATATTAAGTTCGGGCTCTAATTCCACCGAAGATACTTAGCAAAAAGGATTACTTAGACAGAAAAGCACTTCGTCATTTGTTTTACGAAATATTCAATTACATGTCTAAGCTCACAAATTATAACCTGAATACCATGCAGTATTTGTTGGGAGATGAGATATTAGAAATAGAAATATTCGAAATAACAATCATGAGTATTTAAATATTATTAGCACTAAGTTATCGAGCCGGGTTGCAAACAATGCTCTACACTACCATTATAGTTGTCATGTATTACTAAGAAATTTCGGAAAGAAGTATTGAATTTAACAAAAATGTTTCTTTTACAGCTGAGATTTGTTAAATCAACAACAACAACTGACTTAACGTTGGCTTTCGAAGAAAATACAATGGTTTAAAAATTACTACATGTATATGATAATGCTGTAGTCCAGTGTCAGTGTACATGACTGCATATCTGGAAGCTGTGGGTTCGAACTTCCTTGGGGACAAGAGTCTTGAATTACATTCCCAGGGGCTGATTCCACCAAAAACATCGAGAGGAATTAATATGAGTTGCATGGATTTGCTTCCCAATCGAAGTAAAAAGAAATTAGTTTTGACGCACTACAGAAACAGGTCAATGAGAACGATTTATTGCCTGTTTTCTATCTGTCTTATCCCAGTATACTTTAATACGTCTAGATAAAATGGCTAACATAAAGTGTTATTACTTTCGGGCGAGCTATGCTGGTCAAGAAACTTTAAAATGTCCCTAGGGGTTTTAAGCTGAATTTAAAGTATATGACTGAACAATTGATTTTTAGCATAACTTAAAAAATATCTCCAAAAACTGCTGTTCAGGACGGTTCAGCGGGTTACCACTGATTTTAATTCTTTTTTTTTTCTCATTTTTTTTTCTGTAGAATGTTAAATGAAATCCCACACTTTAAGATTCCTGTATTATAAACATGATTAAAAGTATATTTGCCAGATGTTGAGGGTCCAAAAATTCGGCATTGTGGTCATATTGCACGGGAAAACGCTATTTTCGCAAACGCCACTTCGGTGAAATGGGTTACATATAGAATACGGTATCCCCGAAGCAGGTGTTTGCGGAACCATGTGACACGTTCCGCAAAATGGCGTCTTCACCAGTTCCAGGCGGTAAATTTGTAAGTTCAGCCTGTGATGTGGGCGCATGCGCGAAAAGTGAATGTGATCAGTCAAGTGACGGCAAATGAAACTAGGAAATCTAAACAAAGGTTTTATAATTATAAACATATACAATGTAGCTTTAATACCGTTCGTAACGCTATCGCTATTGTGTTTGGGAAACCATTTTTTTTTTTTTACAATCACGGATGTTTGGTTTCATTGGGTGACTATGAGTCTGTAGATGTGTACTGATAGACGTAATACACACATGTAATTAAAATCATATTCTTAGTCAATAACCATCTGTGAAAGACTGTTTAAAAAAAAAAATGTTCAATAATGCCCCCCTTTTTTTAAATATGCGCATAACCCATTTTCCGTTGTAAAGGGAGACAACTAAAAATAACAAATAGATATGTAAATGTTAAGGATTATCTTCCTTCCATAGTTTCATCATATACTACACTCAGTTTCAAAAAGAAAGAAATAAATAGTTCAAATATTTAGCAACATATCAGTTTCAATGTTCACACACTATATCTCGTGTGTATTTGTAATTATATGCCACGTGGCATGACAAATACACACGAAATATATTGTTAAAAAAATGAAACTGATATGTTTGCCAAATATTGAAATATTTGAAATAAAAAAAAAGAACACTTGCTTTTGAAACTGAGTGTTTATTGAGAGGCACAAAGCAAGTCACCGTCAGATACCGCGATCGACTGCGACTTAACATTTGGTGTGATGAAATCTGTGAGTCAGTCAATGAAAAAGAAGCATACGCTGTAACTTCTCTACAGCTGAAAATCACCCCTTTGCCTCATGAATATATCCATGTACTGCCGTGCTCTGACGTTACAATACAATAACATGGGGTCTGATCTAGGTAGGTCTACTATGTTAGGTCTAGAAACTTGAAAGGGCAATTTCGAATTTTATTGAGTGATTTCTCTGTGTAAGCAATCTAATTCGATAACAGATTCTATCTGCTCAAGGCACTCATCAAATTTCCTTCGACCTCATTAATGATTATAAAAAATGTCCGCTGGGAGCGAAATAGTTGTACGTGGGAGTCTGGTGAATATTTTGTTAATATTTAGTTAAACACTTTTAAATAAATACGAGGAATCGTGTTTCCGACTTATCTGAATCAGACTGTAACCACTTTATCACCTCGTCATAGGAACAAGAGGATCGAGGCCGTACCTAACTCTGTTACAGTATATTTGGTCTGCATCAGTCACTGTCACATTGAGTAGCACGTGACCATGGAATGTACCATATTACCTGTGACTTAGCTGTAACTCAGCTATTTTTTTATTAACTCACCTTATATCCTTTGATACTACACTTACCATAGCTTATTAGTTACCGCCGGTTTTATCATCCTTGAGCCATCTGACGGGACAGGCAACAAATGTGTCCATTTCACCATACCTATTGATTCAACAAGAGTGCCAGTGATGCCACAATATACGCCACCACAAAATATAAAGACCAAGAGGGGCCTTTTACTTATTGCTTTTAACACTGACCAAGTTTTGAAAAGATTCATTCAGAAATGTAGGAGGAGTTGCGTTCACAAGGCTGCAATATCAATCAGCTACAGAGACTAAGTTTCAAGGGTCACAAATCTTGTAAAAATCAATGAACCGGAAAATCGTCACTTCATGCACATCTAACCTTTATAGTAACGACATTGACCAAGTTTTGAAAAGATTCATTCAGAAACGTAGGAGGAGTTGCGTTCACAAGGCTGCAATATCAATCAGCTACAGAGACCGAGTTTCAAGGGTCACAAATCTTGTAAAAATCAATGAACCAGAAAATCGCCACTTCATGCACATCTACCCATTATAGTAATGACATTGACCAAGTTTTGAAAAAATTCATTCAGAAATGTAGGAGTTGTGTTCTTTTAATAATTTAAATTCTTATAAATATATATGTATTTTTTTCATTTTCATTTTTTTTTTTTTTTTTTTTTTTTTTTTTAGTTTAACATTTATTGTCCCCGTAACATAGATAGCAGTGGGTCGGGGATCCATCCCACTGACCACCTTACAATATTTTATATGCATTTACAATAATAAAAATGTCAACTCCAGCATTATAGAAAATGGACATATGAATAAAATATTGAATAAAGAAGAAGAAGAAAAAAAGAGAAGTAGATTTACATGTTTCCCTTCATATTTATATATATGTAAACATAAATCTAGTGTGACATACAAGCAATAAAGATTGCTATCTGTGTTATATAAAATCACTTATATCAATTAAACATGATTACATAAAACATTTTCATTTTTAACTTGGATTCATTTCTTTTACAATGAGTTAGAAATGATTTCTTAAATTTAAATCCCTTTGAAAACTCCCTGGGTTGGACAAATACTTTTCTAAATGTAATTCTTTTAATCAGTAGTGACTGGACTAAGCAGGGCTCATACAGACATGAATTCTATAGCAATCATGTTAACATATCGTCGAAACGTTCACCTTCACGACACGTGTATCGTGTCATCAACAACGCTCAAACTGAAACTAGACAAGAAAATGTGTGATTCTGAAGAGAGGTGGACAAACTCGATACCCTGCTGATTGCCATGGCAACCAAATTTCTGCATGGATAAAGTTTATTTTATCAGCTTTTATGAAGGGTCACTTAAGGATCATTCATGCCAAGTTTAATCAACTGCTACCGAGCACTTTCAGAGTAGATATATTTTAAAGGAAATTGTTGACAGAATACGAAGCTAACTCTGAGCACTTTGTGCACTGGTGAGCTAAAAATACAAAGGGCCATAACTCTGTCATAATTCATCTGACCTAAACATGCTAACGATATGCAAATCTTTAGTTTATACTGATCAATCCATTGAGGTTTCATCTGATTCAAGCCAGGGGTTTCGGAAATGAAGAGCGAACAAAATAGTGTCTACAGACAGCTGGATAAGCAGATTACTGTACACCCCTCCCCCTCTTCCCAATTTGTTCTGGTGGTATTAAATATGTTATACTCTGATAGAGAGTGACCAAAGTGAGGCCTTATTTGTTCATATATATCAGTAGGAGTTCCACCGCATCACATTCCTGCACCTTAACCCTTTCCCTCATATAGACTCATTTTGACGCATTCAATAGGTACCACATAAAGCCTGATCTGCAGAAAACCACAGTTATTGAGTTAAACCTTATCAAATTTAATTACAAAGTCCTCATTTTCAGACCACTGAGGAGCAGCAAACAGCATAAAACCTGATCAGCCTGCGAGTTACTCGCAGGCTGATCTGGTTTTATGTTGTTCGTAAAGGTCTTTTCATGGTTTCCTCTATGAGGGAAAGGGTTAACGTGTATATTGTTTATAATAGCATAAGCATAGTGTTTTCATTTCTACTGATTATGAACTCACCCTTCGTCAAAACTATGTGACTGAAACTAAAATACATCTTGGTGATGGAAGACATGAAATGCTTGTTTTGCTGATATGCATTTCATATCATTTTGTCCACTGGAAGCCCAGAAGGGCTGATCACCTCTACTAATGATTTCAATGGACAAATTGTTTATTAGATTGGCATCTTTTGGATAAAATTAAAAAGTATAACTGAAAGAAACCACCTTTATTTACAAAAAGCAGAAGCATAAAATATGTATAATATTTAATAACATTCGGATTGACACTGAATAAACATATATCTCTGATTAATATTATACAAACAAATAAAAAATGTCATCTTTAACTGGTCCATAATTTCCCTCTTATAATTCCAATATACATTTCAAAAATGACAATAAGATGTATGAACGATAAATAAAAAATCCTCAACATTTTTTAATATACTCATGGAGCATTCTTTCTAAAGACATTCAGGATATATTATCCCAAATTTTAATATTCCTGTATTAAAAACATGATCAAAAGTATTTACCAAATGTTGAGGGTCCAAAAAGTCACATTTGAGTGTTTTTATTCAGATTTGATAAAAAAATTTTTTTATCAAAAATCAGCTTTCAACCCTTTCCCTTATATAGACTCATTTTGACGCACTCAATAGGTACCACATAAAGCCTGATCTGCAGAAAACCACAGTTAAACCTTACCAAATTTAATTATAAAATCCTCATTTCCAGACCACTGAGGAGCAGCGAACAGCATAAAACCTGATCAGCCTGCGAGTTACTCGCAGGCTGATCTGGTTTTATGCTGTTCGCATAGGTCTTTTCATGGTTTCCTCTATGAGGGAAAGGGTTAAAGACAAATGTGGTGAGGTATACATTTTTTACATTTTCAGAAAGCATTTTTTAGCAGAGGATTGAACCTAAAAAAATAAAGTAAAACTGTTGAATTTTTTTTTATCAAGAAAAGTATGTATAAAATTTCATAGCTTTCGGGTTGTTTTTGAATATACATGTATTTTGGTCCAGACACAATAACCATTTTTGCTAGTATTGTATTTTCAATACAGTATTTTCACCTGTAACTTAGAAAACACATTATAAGCTGCAAATTATAATAAAATATTTTGAAAATATTACTTTGATATATTATCAAAATATTTAGAATGCAATCTTTCCAGTTTTTTAATGCTTTGATATTTTACCACGAGCACGGTGACACTAAGTTTTAATTCATATATCTTTTAGATATAGTCTAACGAACTTAAGTGAATTTTTTAGAAATATCTGTCCAGTTGAAAAAAAAACAACCCCCAAAAAAACCAAAACACTGAAACACCTTTAATATCCCTATATTCTTAAGGCTGATTCTGCAGCTGCAAGCTAACTTAGTGATTTTTAAAAAGTAATCAATTTTTACCATGATTTGGGGCATGGAATGTTTTTGATAATCACAAATAAATACAAGTTTTGAAGAATGTTAAAAAAGAATAATAAAGAGTGCAAAAAAATTCAGTTGCAAACTCAAGTTCATATTTCAGCCCCATAAAAAAGGAGAGAAAGTTCAGGTTTAAGTTGATCTCATTAAACTTTTGACTTCTGGGGAGATTTTGCAATACGTTGTGTGAAGATAAGTACATCGTCTGCTTCTAAGACGACACGATTGTCCACTGCCCCTGCCTCCACACACACCATTGTCTTGTATTCTTCATCATCAAAGTCCGACATGGCTTTGGCTTTTTCAGCCCAAGGGTTCCAAACCACTGATAAAAAAAATACAAAAAGATAAAAGTAATACTAAAAACAAGAAGTATTCCTTGGAACACACGTGTCACCTGCTGAAAGAAGCGTGATGGAAAATGTGTGATGGATAAAGCAACATCACAGCAGGTGACACAAAAAAGAGAAATAAGAAAGGAGAAAGGTGATGGACAAACCAAGACCGAATGCTGTGATTTCATCAACTGAAACATCTCAAAATTCTGCATCAATGAGTTTTTTCTCAACTCAAAAACCTCCAAACTCCTATCATCAAAAAAAGAAAATTTTGATGAAATTTGAATAAGAGTGAATTTGAGTGTTTATTGTATTATTTCCCACTGGAAAATCAACATATTTATTGATGAAATTAAATTTTGAAAAATGCTAAAATTAGCAAGTACAGTGAATCATTAATTTTCATGAGACACTAAATTTCGTCAATTTTGAAAAGGATTTTGTTCAGAAATTTTAATCCCCATGAAACTTTGTCTCTTATATAGACCTCACGTTTTCTATAACATAGATCCATGAAAAACTGTACCCACAAAATTCCCTTAGGTATATAATCAACAAAATTTAATGTCAATGAAAATTAATGATTTTACAGTATTCAAAACTTCAATTCTCAGAGTCAATAAATGAGAGAGTTCTAGATCTTTAAAAAATTTGTTTGTTTGTTGGGTTTAATGTCCCACTAACACTATTTCAGTCATTTTGTCACTATGTCTACTTGAGACAGATATATAGTGCTGCCACATGGCAGTATCAAGCCATAGACATGTGGCATGATATTACACCAAGTAACTTAAACCTGACATCAGGCCAACCAATTCTGGAACTACCCTAAAGCAAGGGAGCAATACAAGCCTACCATATTTTATAACTTTCTTATGTCGCAGATAGGAATCAAACCCACAACCTCCCGTTCCTGAGACAGACACTATAACCACTCAATCACTGTGTAAGATACAAAAAATAATACAGTACTAACTACTGCAGTAAAATTGTGTACATGTATGTATTTTCAGCAAGTACTTTCATACCATTTGAAGTTTCTTTAGGAATTTAAAAAATATACATCCTTACAACATTCATGAGCAAGAAAAATATATAAAATGAGGACTCGTACATAAAAATAAATTATCAATTAGCATAAAGAAAACAAACTGAGGAAGATCAAATTAGACCATTTCAATATACTTGGGGCCAAAAAAAAAGTTCCGTTTCTGGTCTCCAAATAAAAAAAGGGTTGGTAGGTTTGGATTTTATTTTTTTTATTTATTTTTTTTACATGAAAAGAAAGGTAAAAAAATAGGAAATATTTCTTTTAAAGGCGGAAAGGTAAATGCGTCTGGTGTTAAGACATTGCATTGTTTGTTGACCTTAAATAGACATAAACGTACAGGGACAAAAAAGAAAACAGCCAATCAAATATATATATATATTAAAGGAGCTAAAGTAACCAATCAAAAATATATTTTAAAAGAGCTGCAAATACGTTTGTATAGAATTCAGAGAAAAAATCCATCTAACTTTTATTTCATTATGAATGTTGTGATCTCACGGATATGGAAAGATTGGTAATTTGACTTAAAGCAATTACATTACTTTGTTTTCTATTTTCAAATGCAATGTTTGATAATTAATCATAACATGTGCATCTTTAAATTATGTCGTTGATATTGTATATATTTGAAATCATATATATCTTACAGATATAATTTTCATATTTGCATTTTAAATTATAAACAATGCTGATATAACCATAATAATGGCCAGTGTAAACCTAACTTCATGTTGTGTTTATACAGGTTTAGTCAAAGATCTACACCAAACAATATATAGCATAAATCTTGAGTTTAGGGAAATACCTCTTTGGTTTAGTATATGTTCTTTAAAACTCAGAAATATGAATAGAACTTTTATAATATGTTGAGTTCCAGCATATGTAAATGATTTTTTTTACACATTTTTTTTTCTTTGTGTAAATGTAATGAATGACCAATAATAGCTTATCTGTGTATAAACTACTCATCATCGGATCTACATCAGTATAGTTCATACACTTATGAACCATCAAACCTGGATATATATTCATTTTAATGTTGCAGACTTTCAACATTCGTTTATACATGTATTTAGGTGTGACTCTTTATATGTGTACATTATAATAATAGAGGCCCCATTCTTTAATCAACTTTGTCTCTTTTTATACCTTAAGAAGTGTATGCATGAATGATTGTATAAGTAGCATTTGACCCCAAAGATGACCGCCACAGTCAGGTGCGCTTAAATGATGACGTCATAAGAAAACTAACTATAATAATGAAATTAAAGAAAATAACCCCCCTCCTCCAATGCCTCAATTTCCACTGATGGAATGAACAGAAAAAGTATAATAAAAACTGGTTTATTATGGCTTTTTTTCTTCAAAATACCGGTATCTATCTTTTGAATGTTTGGCTATGTTCCGACCCAAATTCATAAATGGAACTGCAAGGTTAAATTATGATACCCATTTAGGATGACAGTACATACACATTATAAATGAGCCCCATATTGTTTCTCAATGGTTCCCTTTTTTTAACTGAGAGATGCCTTGCCTTTAACCCTTTACTTCATGAATATTCATGTACAAATTCATGATATAATGAATAATAATGAACTCAACTTTAAATGGTATATATGATATCATGAATTTTTCTTTGCCACATGGCCTGTGTAGGAAATGAGCTACAGTATTGTATAAGCAAACAGAGGATATCCTGATCAGACAGCTCCTATAGGAACTATCTGATCTGGGTCTGCTCTGTTTGCCAATGCGTTAAATTGAGTCAATAATTATGAAGTAAAGGGATAACTCCTGCCAGCTGTAAAATTGGCAGAACAAAGGCAGCTGACTGACCCTGTGCCTCACCTATATCAGGCAGGTTTGTTGGCGCCACAGTGACTGCTGGTGAGCCCTCAGCAGAGTCCGTCTGTATCTCCACAATGCCAGGAACATTCTTGTAAATTCTGTAATTCAATATTTTTTTCTTTTTCTTTTTATTTCAGTCACTCAAGTGTCCTCCCACATTGTTGACTGTGTCTGCCATTCAGAGTAATTTGTAAAAAGCTCTCAAACTTGTCATCCAGTAAGTGCTAAATAAATAAAATTTAAAAAAGCACAAGCACAAATCCAGTAAATAATGTGCTATTGCATCACTATCTACTGTATGCT
Organism: Solen grandis; assembly: GCA_021229015.1. Classification (NCBI taxonomy): domain Eukaryota; kingdom Metazoa; phylum Mollusca; class Bivalvia; order Adapedonta; family Solenidae; genus Solen; species Solen grandis. The sequence goes on from CM037780.1 coordinate 60,195,097, forward strand.
TTCAAAATTGTGTGCATACCATAAAAAAAATGGCTTTTAAGTATTTGAACTTTTAAAATTACGTTGTTGATATATAGTGTTGAGGCATATCTATTACTTGACCCTGAATTTTCAACCACTCATTGCAAAATAACCACAAAAATCTGACCAGCAAATTTAAATTATTCTGTTATTATTGTTTGTTGGGTTTAACGTCCCACCGATAGTATTTCTGTCAACAGGAGATGATGTCTACTTGAGACAGATATAGAGCTGCCACACTGCAGTATCACGCCGTAAACATGTGGCATGATACCACACCCAGTCACATTATCCTGACACCGGGCCAACCAGTCCTGGAACTACCCTTTTATGATGAGCGCTAAGCAAGAGAGCTATACCAGTATCATTTTTTACAACTTTTGTCACGGCTGGAGATCAAACTCACTACCTCCAGCTCCTGAGGCAGATGCTCTAACCACTTGGCCACCAGGAACGGTACTACCAAATTATAGAAATACAATGTCACAAAGTAACCTCTGACCTGTCATAATTTTCGTCCACTTGAATTAGGGCACGATCCTCTTTGTGTTCCCCACCATGCACCTGAAGCATGAAAGGATTAGTAACCATAGCAACCACATTTTACACTTTTTAAGACAGACCAGTACCAGTATGTTGTCCATGACCTCTTGCCCCCAACCCCATCAATAAAGACTTCCTTAGCAGAGTTAGAATGCCAAATATCAAGCCCTTATCCCATATAGTAATTAAGTAATAAAATTGTTTACAAAACTAACTAATTTGCATATTCCGCATATCTTAATAAGTTTTTTGATGTTTTCCATAGACCTTCCGTATGTCTTGGTTAACAAATCACTATTGCATAATTTTATGACTTAGTAATAAAATTTTTTTTCAAATTCAAATTATTTCCAATTACAGACCATCATTGGGAATACTCACAAATGCCAAAATAAGAGAATTTTGACATCCATCCAAAATACTAAATGCATAATGATCAACATTTTCAATGCCTTTAACTGTTAATTTACAGCAGATATTTGCACAGTATGGACTATTTGTGTTAGTCTACAATATGTCAATGTGATTTTATATTTCCTTTCTCGTGAAAATTAAATCATTATGAAATATTATGGGCCCTTAATGAACGAATCAATGACTAAATGAATATTCATTTACAGAAAATTATGTGACAAAAAATATTTTCTTTGTAGTGCAGAATATGAAGAATCTAAGCTACAACATTGCATGAGCAAATAGAGGAGACCCAGATAACCCCTTGATGGAGCTCTCTGATCTGGGTCTGCTTTGTTTGCCAGCGAGTCTATGTGAGATACAAGGTTAAAACCCAAAGGGTTAAGATGATCTTCAAGAAAGCTTCGCCTAAATCTGTCTAAAATTTCAGGCACAAATTTAAAGATCTGAGAGTTTATGGTAAAGCTGTCAAGTTCAACAAGACTC
>CM037780.1:60196660-60246660 GCA_021229015.1 Solen grandis
AGTAAGCAATTTTTGTTAATCAATTTTGGTCTAATGGATTCAGGAGATATGTTAGGGAAAAAAAACAAATTACCACAATGGATAAATGGTTACAATAGCCTTCTTGAGGACATTGGGCTCAGATAAACCAAAAATGAACAAGATATATTTGTTAAACACGATTTCACTGCCATGTTCTATCTCTATAAAATAAAGTGGTCCCATAAAAGATAAACAAAAACCATTGACTCTTATTAGTAAACAACGTCTTTTTCAAAGTCTTCCAGTCTTCTAGAGGAAAAGCGCGCGAAAGACCGACGCACAACAAATTTAGTACGCTCTAGAAATAGTTCAGTATTTTTTCTATGAAATATACTTATTTATAGACGGTAATACAAAAAATTATATCTGTAAATAGGCTTGTTTGATATTTGTTCATATCATTATTGCATATGACAATTATGATATAAAAGCGTTATTAGTTGTTTTGGTTTTGGCGATTTAATTTTCAATGAGAGCATCTCGGCAGGCTGGAAGAATTCAATATACATAGTAATTAAGGGGTTTCATGTCATAACACGGTGGATTCTTTTTTGTTGATTTTAATCATTTTCACAAAGTAGCATTCCTCAACTGATGGAAAAGGATTGTATTTAACTTACTGAAATCACTTTCATGTTTACATCAAAAAGAAAAGTAATAACACCAAGCTGAATGATATATACAAGCTGCACCCCTTATTTACAGTAATTTTATAGTCCATAACGATGCGTTAACCAATAACAGGAGTCCTTTTATTCAGCTTAGAATTATTTACCGCTGTTAGCGTACATTTGATTGGTTTAAGATGCGAGTTGAAATCGAAATTATACAGCTACGCCGAAAAAGGGGGGAGAGGGGGTGTCGTCACCAGGTCCAGATAGACATGATAATTTTGGACTTTAGTAAGGCGTTTTAACCGTGTCCCTCAGCAACGCTTGCCGGCCACTACGGTATCAAGCGGTCGACACTTACTGTGTCCTGGGATCCTGGGGATACCAATTATTGGGAAGGGACTCCAGAATTAACATGCTAACGGCTCCGTCGGGACACTTACTTTGACGATTAAACAGTCGCATTGAATTTGTTGCAAATTTATGTAATTGTCTTCATGAAACGTTCTTATTGACAAGTTTTAGCCTACCAAAATTTCCTTCCAGGGCATTTCTAAATGATGAAGTATGAAGTGAAAGCCGTTTTTCAGCATTTGCATATGGAAGAGATAACCTTAGAGTACGAAAAGGACAAACTGTAGGTGGTTGAACATTTCTCTCCAAGTCAAAACTTTCTTATGTTTTTTTTCTTTAAGTCATGGTAGCACAGGAAATGAAGCAAGAAATTCAAGGACTTTCATAGGGCTAAGTTCAATTTATGCTGATATCGTGTTTTCTTAATCGGGACAATACGAAGCCGTAATTTAAACTTGCACGCACCTGCTAGACTGACTAAAAATGGTCGATAAAATGGCGTATAAATGGCGCACATCACGTGATATCACGTAATGGCCGTTAAAATGGCGGATAAATGGCGGTTTCTGCTATCACGTCACTTCCGATTGGATCCCGTCTCATCGTAGGTATCATGAGGCAAATCAGATACTAAGCGGGATAACATCTCCGCAGGAACCGAATCTGAAACTGTCAAGTTGAAATGTATGACTATAGATGTTCCTTCCCATGGGAAGGAACAATAACCCTCTTTACTAATATTGCAACTTATTGACCACTGTTTATATACAAAAAAGCTGTCATATAACGTTATACAAGTTTTAGCCTACCAAAGTTTCCTTCCAGGGCATTTCTGAATTATGAAGTATGAAGTGAAAGCCGTTTTTCAGCATTTGCATATGGAAGGGATAACCTTAGAGTACAAAAAGGACAAACTGTAGGTGGTTGAACATTTCTCTCCAAGTCAAAACTTTCTTATGTTTTTCTTTTCTTTAAGTCATGGTAGCACAAGAAATGAAGCAAGAAATTCAAGGACTATAAAAGGCTATAAATAGTGATCTAAACGTTTTAGTTAATATCACCTGATCCGCCACTGATTTGCTGATAACTTGACAGAAAACCAACACGTCATCAAAAATGGCGGATAAATGGCGGTTTCTGCTATCACGTCACTTCCGATTGGATCCCGTCTCATCATAGGTATCATGAGGCAAATCAGATACTAAGCGGGATAACATCTCCGCAGGAAGCGAATCTGAAACTGTCAAGTTGAAATGTATGACTATAGATGTTCCTTCCCATGGGAAGGAACAATCAAAATGACGCAACAGTGACTCCTAATTTTCAGAAGGGACTCCTGAATTTCAGCGCAGGTGTTCTCCTTAAATGTTGGTATCAAATCCTGGTATCCGGGAAAGCACATCTACAGTGGATCAAGTCGTTCCTACAGGCAGGTACTAGTAGAGGGGCAGGTGTTGGAGCTGGTACTTGTAGTAACCGGTGTTCCCCTCCCCCCAGCTGCCCTGGTCATACATTTTTCTAGGCTATAAAATTCTTTGATTACATCATAGTAGTGTTGTCTAGAGGAAATCCCCATCGTGGGCCCCCATACTGAACCATCCGCATAACCACCTGACCAGCCAGACTCCTATTGTTTTATGGTCCCCTGCTGTTAATGTGGAGGTAATCAGAATCGGCAGTCGTCCATGACTGAGTGATAAGCATATGCTTAGGGTACTGCGTAAACCAATTCAATGACTGATTGAGAGACATTTACATGTCGTCTGCCGAGCGATCTAATTGGGAAAAAAAGGCAATTACCAAATTGCTGTAGCAAATAAATTTTAGTATTCTGCAGATCAGAAATAGGTCTTGTTTCTAAATGTCATCAGCTTTACTATTTTTACATACTTTTTTAAGTATTATTTTTTATGAAACTAAATCCTCTAAATATTTTTCCTGAATGGAATAAATACAGTAGGCCATGTAGATACATCACCATGTTCACTTTTTTTTAATATTTACGAATATAATAATCTACATGTATGTGTATTCATGGTCTCTTAATATAGACACCCTGGTGTATCTTAAATTTATTAAAATTGATAAGTAATGCGAGAATTTGAAAATTTCAATCTTCGATATTTTGGGACAATCCATATTTAGGGACAATGTATATGTAGATCCACAGGGGCTCGAAGTTGCATGGGGCGAATCATTTCGTACTTAGTGGTAACATTAAAAATAAGTAAGGAGGACACTGTTTTAAGACCAAATTTGGAAAAAACGCGTTTACAACGATTTTCAATATTGAAAATGACAAGGTTGTGTTTTAAAAGAATAAATTCAGAAATCCTAAACGTAAATGAGATAGTTTTTCTCTTGTAACGATAATATCGTTAATTTATTGTTCAAATCGAGCTTGACAACAGCCGGGGAAACCTATTTCCGGTTTCTTTAGAGGTGAATAAAGAGGTAAGTTTATATTGGTCAATCAAAATGGAAACGAAACTGACATTTCCCGGGAAAACTTCATTAAGTTGCAGGGGTCCAGAATAGCATAAACAACGCGATCGAAAATGGGCGCAATGTAATAATTGTCGGACAAGAAAGTAACGGGGAAGTCTTACCTGCTTACACAGTATTTGACCAATGAGCGCTTACATTTTATTCATTAGAAAAGAAACCGGAAGTAGCCGGTCCGCATTGGAATGGGAATTAAAAACACTTGTTAGTCGTTTAAAAGAGTAAAAACAACACGGGAAACGACACGATCCTATATTTCTATTCATTTCAAATGCATATGAACCATTTTATTATCGTTATTTGCCGAAAATGCGTTGTTCATAAAATAGCCGAAAATAGTGTCATCCCTTCCCTTTTTTAATGCTACCATTAAGTACGAAATGATTCGCCCCACGCAACTTCGAGTCCCTGTGTGTAGATTATGCATGATCACTAATTCAAATCAAATCCAGGTAATCAGTCATTGAGCGATGCTACTGATAAGTCGATGAATACGAAATACTAATGCACAGAAAACAAAATTTATGTGCGAAATAAAACGGATATTAAAGATTTTTTTTTAAATATCAACATCTATTATTACTGAATATTTTTGTTTTTTTTGTCACTGATTTAACATTTACACAAAAAAATGTACAAAAAATCGACACGCCCACACCTTCTGCAACCGCCCGACCCTAAAACGTGAGCCTGATTTTTTTTATCTGGGAAGTCTGTGTGTGAAGGCTGCTTCCAGATCGACAATTAGACAGTCAAGATTACCAAGTTCGAAAATACAGCATATACCCGGTATTCCATTCCACATATTTGACAAAATATGTTGTTTTTTTTTTTTTTGTTGTTGTTGTTTTAATTTTTTTTAATACAACTGTAGTCAAATACTATTGCAAAGTAGTTATTCAATAACATGGCTTTGCTAAGGTAAAATATAAAATTATATCGCTCAAGGCTCAGTCCCACTTGACCCCTTTTTTTTGTCTCGGGGATGTACTCCCTATGGAAATTGATGAGCCTCGGGAACAGGTTCCCCCGTGTCCCGCGGAAGCTTCGAAAGAGTTGCTAGCCATGTAGAGTCATCGGGAGGCCTCGGCAGAACTTCATTGCTTACATTGAAACATTTCCTATGTTTAATTGGAAAAAACAGGTCAGGGAAATATACGCATAGCTTCCTGGAAGCTCCTGGGAAGAGTTTACGGAGCTTCCGCGATTTTTTCTCTCTCCGAGGAATCCCCTAGGCTTCGGTGATGTCTCAAAGGTTCGGTCACCTTTCTATGACACATTTCAGATCTTGTGATAGAATCTCAGAATATTTGCACTCTAAAATTTGTTGCTTTTTTGATCACCCTTAGGCTGAGACGTTCACAAAAGCCATTGGACATTGCTGGGAGCATCCTCATAACCCCCCGAAAGTCTACCCTTGACTTTGTCTCTTAATTCCATCACCAAATTCTTATAATCTCCACAATCTTCCCCGAGGCACATAGGTTGGTTCAATACAACGATACATCCCAAAATCTACGGGGATATTCCCCCGATGATGTTTCAAATTCGGTGAAGCTCCGGGGCACCTTTCATTTTTATCCCCAGATAAACTTCAGAATACATTTCCATCACGCTAAAATCATTTTTTTCCCGGGGGAGCATGCTCCCGGAACCCCCCCCCCCCCCCCCCCCCCCCCAGCGGAAAAATTCTGGATCCGGGCCTGGATGACCTTGATGCACTTGCAACCCTCTGACCAGATTTCACCCAGATAAATAGAGCATCCTCCGTATAACGTTATCAGTATCAAAATCCCTACAGACTGAAAGGAATCCCACTAGCTGAAGCAGGAAAGGGAAGCGTTTCTATCTACTTATTTCTATCTAAGTAAATACTTGATGCTAAGTATTGTTGCGGATTTTGAGCATGGATAGATATATTTCCTTTGATTTTCACTTGACTTTATCAAAACATGGGAACACATTGAATGTCAATACGAAAACTACTGTTGACCTGGTTCGAATTTCACCAATATTACTTAGCTCTAAGTAAAACTTAAAATGGGGATTTACTTTTATTCATATTTATTTTTCCTATATGCGAACAGAAATAGGTATTGTATGCAGAAGTAAATGGGTCGGTTTGGAGGCAAACAAACGGGCGCCATTTTGTTGACCTAGTTTCTATTTTTAGTAACTGGCGCCATCTTTGTTATTATTTATAGTAACTCATTTGCATATAAGCATTTTAGGGTATGACGTGTAGTGGCCATGTTGAAGGAGGCCATTTTATTTTTTATGTGTGTATTGCGCATGCGTGGTGGCCATTTTGGATTATAGTATGACATCATGAGCTATATTTAGAATGACATAATGATCTACAGTTAGAATTACCTTATCGGTAGAATCACTTCATGTTTGTCTCAATGATGTACAGAGCTGACTTGTACATTCGACCTAGGGCTTGATCACGGGCATTGAGGGTCAGGTCCTTAGCCCTAGGCGGAGACTCATGGTGTACAATGGACAATTCAAACACCGTATGAGAAAAAAAAATGGCAGCAATAAATAGAAAATACAATTGGTAAAATCACTACTTTAAAAATAAAAAGGGACAAAATTAAAAATGTAAATAATAAGATAATAATATAAGAAAAACTCAATAAATACATGAGTCAAAATAAAATGATACATTATGTTCAAAGAGAAACACTTACGATGTGAACAGTTCCCTATCATTCAAGAGAATGAATACATTTCCGGTTACTACTCTAATGTGTTTTCCATTTTTGGTCAAGCTGTTTCCGGTCTCTATTTTTAGTCCAAAGCGTGAGAACATACTCTGTTTTCGTGGGAACCCCATTGAGAAATGTCATGACTTTTCCCCAACACCGGATCTCCGGTAAGAACATGACGTGGCATCCAGCTATGAAAGTCATTAAATGCATGGATCTGAAGAATCATGTTTGAACATGTACTCTGTGATCATGGGAACCCTGCTGTGAAAGTTATTCACTTTTCTCCAACACCGGATCTCCGGTATGAACATGAAGTGGCACCCAGCTATGAAAGTCATTAAATGAATGGCCTTTTTTCTGCTCTAACATTTAGTCATTTGAGTATAGGAATTTTATTATTTTGATTTTAGAAGTCAGTTTATTGATATTGTTTTGGTGCAAATTAAGTCTAAACACATAGATGATTGATCTGATATTAATTATTTATCGATTTTTGTTTAAATTCAAAAATCAATATTTTCCCTATTTTCACTAACATTTAGTCATTTGAGCATACAAATAGTAAGTAGCTTCAAAATAAATCTGTTGATATGATTTTCGATCGAATTATTGTCAATTATCGATTTTATTGACCCCCCCTTTTTTTAAAAGGTAAAATGTTAAAAGGTAGTATCTCCCTTATTTGTTAACCGATTTTAATCATTTTCATAGCTATGAGCTAAGCTCAAAGTGAGATCTTTACTTTGAACCCTCTTAACAGGAAGTCCATGATGAATAAAAACCGGAAATGACGTCATCAAATGTAAAAAATAACTCTACCTTCCTTAGTTGTTATCCGATTTGAATCATTTTCATAGCTATGAAAAGCTCATAGCGATAAGCTATCGTTAACGTAGAGGTCTTTTGATTGGCGGTTCATGCATGACTGATTTAGATTTTCTGATTGGTTAGTTGTACATTTTTATTCAATATAAATTCGCTATTTCGACATTTTATGAAAAGATCTTGTTTGTGATCATAGGAAGAAAACTCTCGTTGTATTTCAAAGAGTGATTTAAATACTATTGAGAGTGAATAATTATGGATGTTTTATCAGAAAATCTCTGTATTTTAATTTATAGAAATATGGTGGAAGAACCATACAATTCTTTGAAATATATTTTTGATTATGAACTGTATAAAGTGGCTTTTTTGAGGCATGTAGAAATATAGTCTTGAAAACCAAAATGTCTATTAAGCAGTGGTTAAACAAAGAACAAACATTTCTAACATTCAAAAAGTCATTAACAGAGTTACCATACAAGAACAACGAACGTATTAACATCAAAATCCTTACCATGACAGAGTGGAATACTTACGTTCAAGATAATGTAAAAGTTGTGAATTGGATATATGATGGGAGAAATGGTGGCTGTATAACTTTTGACATAGGGCCCGAAGATCCCTATATGGAATATCATTTTCAGTTGGCGATATTGGGATAGTAGCTCTATGTAGACCTATGAATGCAGGTCTAAACGACATTCTAAAAATAGATAGCCAATCATATGATAGTGACTTCATACTCATCATTTTCAATTCAACTTTACTTAATGATATATTATCTTATTCGTTACTAAATTTGACAGTGATGCTGAGATTTCATCATCAAACAAGTTTGGACACGTTTGACGTACTATACGAAAATCTTGTCATATAAGATGGACAATTTCATGAACTACGACGAGGGATTTTCAGAGCCGGATCTAGTGATGTGTGAACACTGATTAATATAAGAACAAGCAGGACCAAAGTCTAAACGGGAAGTGCCTCCTTTTTCAGTTCATAAAACATGATTTCTATAAAGTGTTTAGAGTGTGAACAAGTATTCACAAGAAGGGTCAATATGTTAAGACATTGTGCATTTAAACATGGAAATGGAAAGACAGTCAATGAAACGCCTCCTCCGGAATTGACTCCTCCTCTTTCTCCTCCTCAAGGAGGAGGTTCGATATTTCAGGAAGTACAGACACAAAAGAAAGTTAGAAAAATACCTCCTTCAACATTAACTAATGGACAGGAATTTGTTTATTCAACATCCCTTTACGTGTATGGTCAGCGGACTGACCTCTTGCAGTAAAACTTACTGCGTATCACAGCTACTACAGAGGGCTTATGAAAAACTTCGTCCCGCTCCACGACGTATTATCTGGTTATACAAGAGATGGCAACCGTTATATGAGGAAATACAAAGAAACGATTTTCCGGAAGTAGAATTCAAAAAAGGAGTACCTTTTAATCTGGAAAAAGATGAGTTTTTGGACCCTAGAATCAGAAATGTGATCATATTAGACGACATGGCTACGCAAGCGGTGAAAGACCAACGAGTGACCGATTTATTCATGAAAGGTAGCCACCATCGAAATCTCTCTGTCATCGCTCTGAACCGAAACCTGTATTTCAGCAGAGATCCTACCCAGAGACAAAATTGCCATTATCAGGTATTATTTAACAACCCTGTAGACAGACAACAGGTTATGACCCTTGCCCGACAAATGTACCCAATTAACCCCCAAGAACTGTTAAGACCTTTTGAAAAGGCTGTTAGTCATCCCTATGGCTATCTACTCGTAGATTTAATGCCACTTACACCGGCTTCACTGCGCATGCACACAAATGTGATGGAATTTATAAGAGAAACAGATTGTAGAATGGAACCACCAAACGATATACAGAGACAGGATACTGTTCCGGTCGAGACTTTGCAAAACATCATGATTTCTTGCGACGACTGTGGTTCTATGTTTTCAGACATTAGTAACTTACAAAAACATTTCAGAGCATGGTGTCCACGGTGTGGAAAAGAAAAGCTGAACATAATGAAGATGTGCCTACGAGTAAAAGAGGCCATTGAGATTGGATCACCTGCGATGATGGTTCTGATAATGAAAGTTCTATGGACGAACAAGATTACATTGAAGACATAAATGAATGTTTCGAATCCTTAGCCAAAAAAGCTGGTGAGAAAACGGAAACAATTTGGGATGAAAAATACTACGAATATAGAAATGAAGGAAACTCAGAACAGAAAGCCCGTTCAAAAGCCTGCCAGTTTGTCTTTGAAGACGATAAAAAAAATTTATGCGAATGTATACAGATTTTTTGAGAACAGCGGCTCAACTAGAAGGAAGCGTCATTCATCAGAAAATCTTCGAGAAATTTTGGATTCAGACAATAAAAAGAAAGTGATTAAACGAGTATTGGTTCGATGAGGTCATTGGTCACGGAGAGATAGATTTGGCATTTAGTGATGATGATGATGAATAAGTTTATAAGGGGAGAAGACTAATAGACATAAATAAAAACTAATAATGAACATAGACAGATGGTCACAACATTTTCGCCTCATGGCCGCGGGAAAACTACGTCCTAATCATAAAGGACACTACGTTGTAGAAAAAATACAGACTGGTGGCACGTCTAAAGAACCAGCCATTCAATATGTTACCCCTGTGGCACAAGCGGTAGAAATGGCCAAGTCAGAACTCAAGAGACAAGACTCTCCACCAAGGGAAAGAAAGTCTTCTTCCATGAAACGTCAGAATATGAGTTCCCCTGTAAAATCAAACAAAAGATTTCAACCACCAGGAATTCCGGCCAATTCAACCTTCTATGTTTGAGATTAAGGACAATATAATTGTAGAACAGAAAATGTGTGCATATAAAAACGAATTGTATTGCAAAATAAAATAAGTAACAGATTTAAATTTGTATAATTTTAGAACGGAAAATGTGTGCATATTAAAGCGAATTGTATTGCAAAATAAAATGAGTAACAGATTAAAATCTGTTTGTTTTCTTTGACAATAGGATCCTCAAAACAACCAACTCTTTAAAAGAGGGAAATCAATGAAATCGATAATTGACAATAATTCGTTTGAAAATCAAATCAACAGATTTTTAAGCTACTTACTTGTATGTTAAAATGACTAAATTTTAGTGGAAAAAGGGGGGAAATAATGATTTTTGAATTTAAACAACAATCGATAAATAATCAATATCGGATCAATCATGTGTTTAGACTTAATTCGCGCTAAAACAATATCAATAAACTGATTTCTAAAATCAAAATAATAAAATTCCTATACTCAAATGACTAAATGTTAGAGCAGAAAAAAGGCCATGCATTTAATGACTTTCACAGCTGGATACCACTTCATTTTCATACCGAAGATCCGGTGTTGGGGAAAAATTGATAATATTTAACAGCAGGGTTCCCATGATCACAGAGTACATGTTCAGACATGATTCTTCAGATCCATGCATTTAATGACTTTCACAGCTGGATGCCACTTCATGTTCATACCGGAGATCCGGTGTTGGGGAAAAGTTAATAACTTTCACAGCAGGGTTCCCATGAAAACAGAGTATGTTCTCACGCTTTGGACTAAAAATAGAGACCGGAAACACTTTGACCAAAAATGGAAAACACATTAGAGTAGTAACCGGAAATGTATTCATTCTCTTGGAAGATAGGGAACTGTTCACATCGTAAGTGTTTCTCTTTGAAAATAATGTATCATTTTATTTTGACTCATGTATTTATTGGGTTTTTCTTATATTATTATCTATATTACATATTTATACATTTATTCTTACTTATTTTAATGTATTTTGTTCCTTTTTTTTTTTTTAAGTAGTGATTTTACCAATTGTATTTTCTATTTATTGCTGCCATTTTTTTCTCATACGGTGTTTGAATTGTCCATTGTACACCATGAGTCTCCGCCTAGGGCTAAGGACCTGACCCTCAATGCCCGTGATCAAGCCCTAGGTCGAATGTACAAGTCAGCTCTGTACATCATTGAGACAAACATGAAGTGATTCTACCGATAAGGTAATTCTAACTGTAGATCATTATGTCATTCTAAATATAGCTCATGATATCATACTATAATCCAAAATGGCCACCACGCATGCGCAATACACACATAAAAAATAAAATGGCCTCCTTCAACATGGCCACTTCACGTCATACCCTAAAATGCTTATATGCAAATGAGTTACTATAAATTATGACAAAGATGGTGCCAGTTACTAAAAATAGAAACTAGGTCAACACCCGTTTGTTTGCCTCCAAACCGACCCATTTACTACTGTCTGCATTGCTGTCACTTTAAATGTTAACTTATTTTGATAGTAAGTAGGTATTTGGGTTAAAATATTTATGTTTAATATAGAAATAAAGCATTTTGCTACCATCAGTATACATGTACTTAAATTTTTTAAAATTTGTATATGTATATATGTTTCTATATACAAAGTCATTCGAAAGGAGGTATTTCCGCACACTGTAATTTGCATTTGAGACTGCCTACATATTGTGTTTTACGTACGGTACTTGAATTAACTTGTCAACATGAAAAATTGCATGTCCACATGGGTCATTGACCTTCTTGAATATATGATTAAAATTAAATCAAAACTTGAAATCTTAGAATCTTAGACAAGGCAGAAATCACACACTTACACACACATACATTTTTTTCGTTTGACAGAATACCAAATAAACGTCAATGAGTTGACAGTTACTTACTGAAAAAATGATTGTAATGATATATATATATATATATTTATTAGGGAAACAAAGATGATAATTACGTAGTATTTGAGACCATGTATTAATTAGCGCTAACTGAGTGAGGCTAGTGGAATTGTGCCCTACTCTAATTCAAACTACTATACTTAGCGCTGAGAGAGGCTGAGGGAATTGTGCCCTACTCGAATAAAGCCTACTATACTTAGTGCTAACTCAGAGAGGCTGGTTGAATGGGTGCCCTACTCGAATTTATCGCTAAGTAACACCTAAATATTTAGGGGGAATTTGTATTCCATTTTCACGAATACTCGCCCTTGCCCAGCATTTCATTTATTAACAAAACGTGTTATTTTATTTAATTAGAGTATTAATGTGTTTTAATGTTTTTTAATGCATTGTAGATCAGGTATGGTGAAATGCGTTTCTACGTAATGTAAAAATTTACGTATTTCCCAGCGCTAAGTATTGTATTGATGGTGAAATTCGAGCCCGGTCAAGTTTTTGGACGCATTATCATGACGATTGTTATTTCATACACGTTAAGGGTTCATTTATTAAATTTGATTAAACTGTAGATAAATAAGTATTTGTGTATTTGTAAGACATTGTCGCCTTTCTCGACTTATTTAATTAAGTGATTGATTAAAATTGTAAAATAAAAGCTTTTTTACTAGATACCCTAAATTAGTACTAATACTGGAAGAACTTATATCGGTAACTGGATGGTTATAGACGAGTGGTTGTGAATTCAATCCACGACCACGACATACCGAAATGAAAAAAAAAATGGTACTGGAAAATATCATATTTAGTTTAAATTTTATCGGCGAAAAAGGTGTGAAACATAACTAGAAGTGATAACTGGTCCGGAACGACTCATGATCCGGAACCGGTCAATCAACTGTATTACACGGATATTACGACCCTTTTGCGCTGAGCCCTCGAGTCAAGTTGTCTACGGTGTGAGGAGGCAGCATTTTGTCTGACCAAACTTCCGCGACCTCGTATCTCTCTTTGCACTCGAGCCCTCCACCTGTAATTAGCTGAACATCTCTATATGACTTGCACGTACTCGCAGTCCGTCACGTGTTCGATACCAGATTGCGATTGATCGATATGGTGTTAACATATTACTGTTACAGCTCCTTAGTTTTGGTGTGAGGGAAGCCCCAGGTGTCAGGCTTACGTGACTGGGTGTGATTCACCGTAAGATATGCAGCACGTATATCTAGTCTACGTGGACTCCACAGATTGAATGAAATACAAGAGCAGGAATGTTGCCAGTGTATGGAGGCTATTCGTTGCCAAAAATCCAGCCTTGTTGAACTGAGTTGAACAGTTTATTTTCCGACATAATACACAATTTATTTGAATTTCTTAGTATTTAAACTCCAGAGATACATTCTTGGACTGAATTTGCCGATGCAACATTGTAAATACGTATTTCAACAAAATGCATTTTGATAAACTACAAAACGCCTTCTTATTGTAACGCTCTCAACTTTACATTGTCGGACCATCATGATTCGGCTCAGCTTAATCCAGGTTCACACGTTTGCAATGTTGATAAATAAGATCCGCCCATTTCCCCGCCCACTACATCATCGTATATAAACGTAATTGTCCGCTCACTTTCGGTATTTTCCGACAACGACTGGAAAATCTCCACGCAGTTATCTCCTATGTACGAATAAGGGAAGTGTTGCAGCGTGTAGGTCTACACATTCAAGGTAAATGCATTATGAAAATTAAACTGTATCACAATTATTTACTAAGCATCATGTGTTTCAGTTGCATGAGTGCCATTGTATGCAGGTATTGAATAAACATAAGAAGATATAAAAAAAGATTAGTTTTTGAAACGTACCCCACCTACATTGTAAAGCCAGCAATATAAGCGCAGCATGGCGTACATTTATATTTAGATTTTTATATCCCTGGCCAGGATTTAAACTTTGATGTTTTTTTAGTCGAGCCACCAAAGCCACATGATATGAGAACCCACTTCCTCACAATTGAGCTTTTTTCAAAATTTAATATCTAGCCACTGCCATTACTGGTGTTGTGAATTCGCGCTCAATGCCACCTTCATAAAAAAGTCGATTTTTTATTCACAATTTTCAGAAAAACAATGCATAATTTTCACAAACAGAGCTGAGGTGTACCGGGCTCAATTTTTTTAATAACAATTCAAGAACACATCCAAAATTAAGGTGCCATAATAGTCAATATTGACTATTAGCAGTATAAAGTTCAAGTTGAAGTATTCATTATGTCTTTAATCAGCAGATGTTCTATAAAGATATAAGATATCTCCTGCTTTAATAAAGATTGATCTTTTGCTTGTCACCTAGTATATTAATGTTTTAAATGCAAAAACAAGTGTCTGACTTCCATTATTATTTTGAATCTCTGTGTTTGTTTATATACATACCTACAGATGGATTAATTTATTTAAGAAAATACACATAAGTTACATGCCATCAACTGTCTGTGTCTTAATCCAACTCTTAATGGGTTTTTTTTCCAGACAGTAAAAATTACTGCTTGACTATAAATCAAGATTTTTTACGCAAAACAAATATATTTATAGAAGGAATAAGTCAAATTGATATTTAAGGTTCAGTTAAGTTGCTGCTTTACTATTGTCCAATCTTCAAGTCAAAACAGATGGAAGATTTGCTATAGAAAGATCTATACAATAATTTTTACACGCCAAATTCTGGCTGCTGCCTTTCCCATTAATATTAAGTAACATTTAATTACTATATCACAAATATAACCTTAATACTAGGGTATGATTGGATAAGAAAAAAGAGAAAAAAAATCTATGCCGTTTCTAATGTAAAGCTTTCATTTCTTAATATTCACTTATAACGTTAGTAAAATTAAAAAAAAAATTATGAAGCTTAAATGTTTGTACATAGCAACTTCCCTTTCATAGATCTACATAACATTTTTTCAACCATATTTTTATTTTCGTTTTCATTTTACCATGTATATATCAAAAGAGTCCAAAAGGTAAGTATAATGATTAACAATTGATGTATATAAAATTATTGTATCTACAAAGTATCATTTTCAGACTCCGGTAAATACGAAATATTTCTGTACTTACCGATTTATCATGGTGTAAGAGTTACCTCTCTTTATTTTCCGCTCGTGAAATTTGGCTCCGCCTTTAAATCTTCGCCTATTTCCGTGATACTGCCATATATGGAAGTTGCAAAATCGTCTACAAATGTTAATCGCGTAGAAATGTAAAAGTCAAGTATGCAGTTGTAAACCTGATAGTGTTATCTGATGTGGCTCCATTCTCGAACGTCGTGATGTACGGCGTAAAACGTGTCGTGTATTTCGTTGTATATTTCGTAAATTTGAGTTTGAAAATAATATTTATTATTTGCATTTTATCTTAGCTGCATGTTACCAATTACACTCTAGAAGTAAAAACGTTACTAGTTAAATCGAGATAATCAAAACGCACAATACGAGCACAATATATACCTTTCGGATAAACGTTTATACTTTTACAAATCTGTTTAGTTGAATCGAAGTATAAATTGTCATGATTACAAGGCTGGATTTTTGGCAACGAATAGCCTCCATACCAGTGAGGCGCGCTGATTGTATGCTATCGAGTGATTTTATTATTACAGATACTAGTAACCGACCGATTTATCATAAGTTCAATATTGTTGATAACTGCCAGGTTTAAAAAAAAAAATGTCGCGGAGGTTAATCAAATACTTCCATTACGAACATTCTTAAGCATAGTAAGTTGTCTTTAATTAAACTGGCGACATGAAGCTAAAAGAAAACCCTTCTACATCGGCATTTGAAGTAGAGTGCCGGACCACGCTGCTAATAAATATAACCTAACTTCTCGCGATTTCTCGAGGCCAGGAAAAGACGTTGAAGAATTGCCATATGCGTGAAATCGTTCAGATGGCCTTTTTTAATATGTAAATAATCAGACGTCATGTTTTATTCTGTCCTTTTGTATGCTTATGGTAGTACTCTTTACATATATATTATCTAGCATGTTTCAATGATGGAGGTCCAGCTGGCTTGCGGTAGGTCGGTGGTTCTACCCGGATGCCTCCGTGCATTTGGGGTCTTCCTCAACCTGTAATTAGCTGGACGTCGCTATATGACTGAAATACTGTCGAAGTGACGGTAAACTCAAATAGTCAAGTCAATGATGGAGGAGTCACTCGAATATGTTAAAATGTGGAAATCACTCACACACGGTTTTGTGTCACTATCTTCGCGACGCATCCCATGTGTGACTTATACCTCACTATTACGGTTTGTATATCGATCTGTATGAAGAATGTTGTCATAGCAAGGCATATTTTCCCCGAAACTAACCATCATATCGGCCCAAAATCCAAACCTAACACACACTACCCACAAGCAGTAGCCCAAACCCTTACACCAAAATATACAAACCGAGGTACGGGATTTCTTCCTCACAATGTGAGGTTCACACACACACACACACACACACACACACGCTTCCTTAATATGAGACAAAGTCACAGGACACGACCGGCTTGAAGTTATTCATACTTCATATTGTAAGTAACTTAATAGAGAATAATAGTTTCCATTTTCTTTGTTACCTCAGCAGGTCGTGGTTGTTTACCAACCAAGTCTTTGTGATTAATGAATTTCAAAAAGGATATATAGGTTTGCCTTCTATTTCTATTCTCTTCTATTTCTAATTCAATTCCTACAGTTTATACAATGAATAAAACAGTAGATTTGAATTAAAAAAGAAAGAAAAAAAGTTCCTAATACACTGCCACCTTTTACAGTTTTTAATGAATTCAGTTGTATAACGATCCCATCATACATTTCAAATAGTAATTTCATTTCAAAAGTAATTCATATCAAGTATAGGAGTGTTGAGTCGTTTCTTTTCTATATTATCAATATATCACGGCCGCGAGTGTTTTTATTTATACACCGGTAGGGCGGGGTTATTTATGCATGAAGTAAAACGACCCCTTACAAGCTTACGCACAATCCTTTTGCAAATAAATCTGACAAATGTGTCCTTGAATCTTTCCATAAATAATTCAATGTTTACCTTATAATGTAATACACCAGTAGATTATTTCTAACACATTACGACATTTATGTCGGGGTAGTAATTACTTCATGCAGAAAATTAACCCCGTAATTTTACAATCTTTTTTTTAAGATTGTATAAAACTTAAGTGCTATAATTATCTCAGTGACACGTGCATAGTATACATATGTGTGTATTAGGGATCAATATTCTATAGAGAGATTCGTGGCTCTCGGTATATGTAATAAAATTACAAAAATAGCTTTGGCGTTGTACGTACGCACTTCCGTCCGAAAAAAAATCAGTCGGATGGAATTTAATATAACTTTCAATGAATACGCATAACCAAAGGTACCTGGTACGTTGCTGTCCATTTAAAAAATCAACTTATATATTATTATATATAAGGTGATTGATTTTTTAATAATTCCGGTACGTTGCCTTAAAAAATCACCTTATATATTATTATATATAAGGTGATTGATTTTTTTAATAATTCTGGTATGTTGCCTTAAAAAATCACCTTATATATTATTATATATAAGGTGATTGTTTTTTTAACCCTTTCCCTCATATAGACTCATTTTGACGCACTCAATAGGTACCACATAAAGCCTGGTCTGCAGAAAACCACAGTTAAACCTCACCAAATTTAATTACAAAATCCTCATTTCCAGACCACTGAGGGGCAGCGAACAGCATAAAACCTGATCAGCCTGCGATCTGGTTTTATGCTGTTCGCATAGGCCTTTTCATGGTTTCCTCTATGAGGGAAAGGGTTAATGGGCAGCAACGTACCGGGTACCTTTGCGTATAACTATCATATGCTGATGCAACGTTCAAATTGGTCTGATCCACGTTAGTTGCCGTTGAACTGGTCAAAATAGTAAAATACAGAGAATGTTGAAAATACAACTATTGAATCATGGGAAGATTTTCTGGTTCAACCAATATGTAACCCACTAGTGAAGGTCGGAGGTCATTCTGTGTTATACAAATCTTTTATTGAGGAAAAACTTTTTTTTTTTCAATTTGTAAATGGCACTCTTCATAAAATTTCAAAAGACTCAAATTTAAAATGGTTTCAATATCGGATATATACTACAGAATACTGGCAACAAATAAATTCTTGACAATGAAAGGATTAAATATGATAATAAAATGTTCTTTTTGTCACTCAGTAAGTGAAACATTAGCTCACCTTTTTATGATTGTGAAATTACTCGTAACTTCTGGTCAAAAGTAGTGAATGTCGGGTTACATATCCAAATTGTTAACTCTTCTTTCAAAAACAGATATTATTTTTGGACGAATAAAACCACGAGAATCAGACATTATTATTAAATGGATAATTCTCTTGGCCAAAAAAAATATCTACTATAATAGCAGCCAAAATAATATACCTGATATACATGTATTTGTTAAATTTCTAAAGAATTATATGAAACGGTAAAAAAAAAAAAGAGTTGCATATGATAACAATTTATGGGATACTTTTGATAAGGGACAGTTTGGCTACTCTTTGAAGACAAATTATTAGTTTTATTTTTTGAAGGTTTTTAGTTTACTACCGGTATTATAGTATATATCTGTATAGAAGATGAATTCTATTCAACATCCGTAGTGGTTTATATGTTTAAGATACTCAGAGGCCAAACTGACATACATACACACACATACTTAGGAATACAAACATAAACATTTCAAACTTTTTTTTAACGATGAAACTTGAAATCAATGATTAAGCATCACCACTGTACTTGCAATTTGGTTAGATTCACTAGAGTTATTTCCCTTTAACCACGAACATATGCACCCATGACCATAATTAGGAAATAAATGTTTGTATCTTAATCAAACTTGATTGGAGTTTGATTAGGTTCAATTAAGCTGCAAAAAGGTTATGGCAAAATTTACATAAAAGTTGCATCTAGATCTATTAGAAAGCTTTTGATAAAAAAAAAATAAGAATGCACGTATTATAAAGGACAATGAACCTACAGATGGTTAGTCTTCAAGCAGATCAGAGTTACTGCCCTTTAATAGATTTTAATACATGTCCCCATTGCCTTTCTTGTAATTCCTTGAAAAAAGTTTACCGTATTGGGATGATATACATATAGCTGTAGAATGGGATAAAGTGTTGATTAATGCAGTGCCACACTAAAGACGTGATCCAAGTATACCCTTATATACTGGTACTCAGTGCAAGGCAAGGGAGCATTTTCAGGACTCTAGCGTGCCACAGTTGGGGATCATATTACATGATATAAGGGGCTAACTTTCTGTAACAACCAATTATGGAATATCAAATAAAAGAAAGTCATTTTCATTCCTTTCGAAGATTATTTTAATAAAATATTCTGTGTTCATGAAAATATACGAAACCAACATTTACAAATAAACATCTATCAGCTATGTTTCTGTTACCATATATCCTTAAATATTGCTTACAAACTGTTACTATGTCACTAGGAATGTACAAACTGTCAATAAGAATGTACAAACTGTCACTAGGAATGTACAAATGTCACTTGATAAGAATGTACAAACTGTCACTAGGAATGTACAAAATGTCACTATGATGTACAAAATGAGAATGTACAAACTATTAATAGGAATGTACAAGTTCCATGCTCTCTACAGAAAAAAAGTCTACAAGGATATGTTGAAATAATAGTAAAGAGATGCTATGTTATTATCATACTATGAAAGCATCAAAAGGAGCTGATAATAGCAGTAAAAAAGTCATCATCGGCATTATGAGTCTTTGCTGTATTGTTACACTAAATAAACCAGGTTAAACTACTGATAAGCCAAGATTGTATGTCACAAAATAATGAAAACTGAGATTTTTCCCACTATAAAAATTCAGATTCTGTATCAACATATTTTCAAGATTTTGAAAATAGCCAGAGATCATTTTCTAACTTTAAAAGAAATTACAATGCCTGATGGAAAAAAGAGTATGCTGCTTTTCAATATATCACAGTCAATTTCATTTATTACAAAAAAAAAAAAATTACATAAATTAATAAAACATGATTTAAATATCATTAAGAAAAAATGTTTTTCATTACCAAGTTATTAAGTCTGATTCAGACATGTACAGTCAGAAATCAATTCAGACAATTTCTTCATGTGAAACATGATTATCAATAGCATTACACAATGTGCTGATGTGTTTGTACCAACATGGGAAAAAACATTTAAGTTCAGAATTTATCTCTCACAAAGAACATGGGTGTTTATGAAGATATATCATGTAAAGCCCCTATGTACCGGTAAAACAAGGATGCCATTCAAGAAATTCTTCTATTTATAAATTATTTATTAATACATGGAGGATATTTTTATAGAGTATTAAGAGAAGAAATAAACAGAAATTACAGTCAGATCTATGCTTGAATATACATAGAAAGTAAGCATTAGTTTTTTTTCATGCTAATTTTTGCAATGCTTGTGCACCTTAACAAGTATTTGCCATGTATTTGGGTTAAAATGGTATAAATAAAGACAAACTCTTGTTTGGAACACATCTTCTTCAGGCAAATCTTAAAAAACTGGTAACATCAGTATCATTTTTTAGAAATAGATAAATAAATGACTGCATGAAATAGTGCATCTGATGATTTAAACTTCTGAAAATGTAAAATTAAGCCAATGTTAAAAAATGTAATTCTTCAATCATAAATGGACGGATTAAAGCAGTACAAGGCCATCATGATCATAGGTTATTACTCCATTACCTGACATACCCAGTATTTGGCACTGATTAATTCTTCTAACTTCAATCATTTATATTAATAGACCAATAATCAGGAAATGTCAGAATTAAGTAATATAGCATTTTTTGCAATATGAAATATCTGGACACAGTAACTCACAATTTCAAAGAATTGAAAAACACAACAAAATTGTTATCTGGTTAAATACCATCACATTGTGGCAGTGATGTTTGTAAATGCAGTGCCCTTTACCTCAGGTAAGATATTTCATTTCATTGCTGCAAACAGACAACACATCATTTCGAAAGAAAATTCATCAAATGGTACCAGTAAAATTTTAGGATTAAGAAATACCCAGTACTTTTTGTAGACTTGATGTTTATTGGTGTCCCAATAAAGACATATCATTTCAATTTGCTAAGGAATTGGTCAGTAAACAGAATAAAACATGACCAAAGCACTGGGAAAACCCATAATTAATATTCAGATATTGGACTGGTATAATGCCTATCAATACAATGATGCTATGGACTGTGGACTGGTATAATGCCTATCAATACAATGATGCTATGGACTGTGGACTGGTTATCATCTGGCAGTAACATCTGACTGGTTCTGGGGTTTGGGGCTGAAGAACTTAGACACAAGGTCACTTCGCTCCTCTATCTTCTGAAGGAACAAGTCCATGAGGGCCATAGCGAAGTCATCCTGAATAAGTAAAAAAATCATTTTCTTGAAGGAATAAACCTAATCCTTACACCTTTACCTCATGAATATTCATGTTTCAAATTTCTGACTTGATGTATTCATTTACTAAACTTTAAAGTGGTATATGAAACAATGGATATTTTTTTATCCTGCAGACTGTACAGAATCTAAGCTACAATATTGTTTGCCAAAGGGTTTACATTCCACCAGCAGTATTTCAGTCATTTGGAAATTTTATCAACAGGAGACAAGACATATTGCTGCTTCAATGCAATACCACACCAAGTCACAGTAAAAGTCAAACAAACAACATACATTTAAAAGACCAAGTACTATTAAGTCATTAATTTTCATTTGCATTAAATTTCATGGAATTTGTAATCAAGTTGATTTTGCTGGTACATATATTCATTGAATCATGTTCTAGAACACATTTTGACGCACTCAATAGGTACCACATAAAGCTTGATCTGCAGAAAACCACAGTAAAACCTTACCAAATCTAATTACAAAATCCTCATTTCCAGACCACTGAGGAGCAGCGAACAGCATAAAACCTGATCAGCCTGCGAGTTACTCGCAGGCTGATCTGGTTTTATGCTGTTCGCATAGGTCTTTTCATGGTGTCCTCTATGAGGGAAAGGGTTTTCTTGGGGATTTATATTTGTGGATAAAGTCATCCACAAAATCACAAATTAGACCCCCACCAAAATTAATAATTCTACAGTATTCAACCTATAAGCCTCTTATGATTACATAATCTTACAAGATTGCTGTTGTGGGATAAGCTCTTGAAGATTATATACATTGTAGAAATACTATTTTTTTTCAAAGAAGACTCAGTGGAAACAAAGCTGAGTACCTTGCTATTCTGAACCTTCTCGACACGCCTCACCCACTTCTTGTCTCTCCGTCTCTCCAGCTCAATCTCGCTCTCCTGTGTTAACAAGCATAAAACATTATAGCAAAAAGGAGGGAAGAAAAGGTAAATAAAGTCAGTGTTTGCTTCCACATGTTAGGTTATTACATTAACCGTTTACCTCATGAATTTATTAACATTAATGTACTGAACTGTGAATGGAATATGAAACAATGGATTTTAACTTGCTATACAGACTGTGTAAAGTCTGAGAAACAATATTATATGAGCAAACAGAGGAGACCCTGATAACACAGCCCCTGGAAGGAGCTGTCTGACCTAGGTCTGCTTTGTTTGCAAATGCATCAAAAAGAGTCTCAAATATCCTTGCCACACAAGCTATCCATGTTCCTAATTTGGTCACATCATCTCATTTCTCACAGACATTAATGAATGGAAAGTATATGTTCCTAATTTGGTAACTATCTTATTCCTAACAGACATGAATAAGTTTATGCTGCTTGTACAATGACATACATTTTAACCCTTTCCCTCATATAGACTTATTTTGACGCACTCAATATGTAACACATAAAGCCTGATCTGCAGAAAACCACAGTTAAACCTTACCAAATTTAATTACAAAATCCTCATTTCCATACCACTGAGGAGCAGTGAACAGCATAAAACATGATCAGCCTGTGAGTTACTCGCAGGCTGATCTGGTTTTATGCTGTTCGCATAGGTCTTTTCATGGTTTCCTCTATGAGGGAAAGGGTTAACTAATACATATAACAGCATTTTAAGAAAATTTTGTTGATATAAGGGAAATCACTGTGTGTGTCAATTTTTGCATTTCTTACAATTTACTCTTCCTGAATACATAAACATCATTTGAGAGACATAGGAACTCCATTTGTGGGGAAGGAAATCATACAATGAAAATCACACTGTAGAGTTACTGACCACTTTATTTGCGTCTCCATCTGCGCTCATAATATCGTCCAAGTCAGACTGACTGAGGTTCAGGATGTCCTTGGCAAGGTCCTGTGCACGCTGCATGGAAGCGTTGGATTTGTCCTGGGCACTCCGTCTCACCTCCTGTTCTAGCAGCTGGGTTCTCGTCTGCTGTGTGCGTCGAATGATCTCCTGGGCCAGGTTCTGTTTGAAGATCAGAAAGGTCATTCAGTTCACCAAATAACAAGGAAATGAGTCTCTGCAACACTGATGCGCTGCTGGCATACTCTCTTGTATTTTTAAAAGTTGATGTACCGGTACATTTGTATAAAGTTTCAAGATGATTTGAAGTCATCTTCATAGAAAAAAAGCTTAAATGTAAAGATAAACCTGAGGCAGAACAGCCAATTTCACTATGTTTATTCAACTGTGAAATATAGGTCACAGCCCAAAAATTGTTTAAAAAGTAAATAGTTCATTTCATGAAATACATTTGTACCAAGGTTTAAGAAGATGTCATGTCGCCTTCATAGAAAAAAGCTTAAATGAAAAGGAAAACCTGAGGTGTGACATACGGAAGGATGGACATGCAGACCGAAAATCTATATACCCCACAATGCAGTTGACGGGGTATGAAAATGATGTATTTTTATACTGAAATCACTCAATTAAACAGCATAATAACATGATATACAAGATAAAAAAAATAAGTCTCAAATATATCCAAAAACAACAGAAAACATGCATATGGGCACTTCCTGGTAATAATGTGCACCAAGTTTACAACAAACATTTCAGATGGAAAGCTCCCTCACATGAAAAATTACACTGACCAGACTAGAGGTGCTATGCTTGTTTGTTGGGTTTAACATCCCACCAACATTATTTCAGTAATTTGAAGACTATGTACGAACCTTAGACAGATAAAATGCCCCCAGTGTCACCACTTTAATCGTTGTTAGTTTCTCTGTCAACAAAGTGTTGAGAACTAACATTTATGAAAGGTGTAATACTGTTACCCACAGTAAATCGAGCGAAGATGATACTTGCAACGTAGAGTTGTACTGATAAATCACGTAAATTTGCGGTGATTTCAAAATGGCGGCCAGTAGGCCTGCACACAATAAATGGAAAATCAACTTTATCCTAGGATTTAACCCAAAAGTAAGGATGCGCATTATCTATAGTCTTACATGGTATGTACCATACAGTCAATAAATAGCCTGTATACATCAAAGGGGACATACAGACTGTGTGCAAATGCATGTATACCTCAAGAAATATTTGGACAAAGGGAGCATAAACAGTGGGCATACCCGGACAAATCGCTGGTAGGCCTGCAGGATGTATTGTATCTCCTTCATCTTCTCCTTGGCCATCTCAAGGGCATCCTCACTCTCCTGCGCTAGAGATTTCATCTGACGGGTCGCCATCTTTTCCATCTCCCCTAGTGACAACTCTAGCTCAGTCTTCTTGTTCTGGCAGTCAAGCAGCAGCTTGTTCTGTAACACAGAGGTCACAGTTAAGGGTCAATGTCAAGGTTGGAGATTGTGTTGTAAACAGTTCTGATTGGTGGATACTTGATTGTGTTTTGTTACAGTTAATTGAGTGGAAAACAGGTGGAAAATGTATAATATAGTATACTATAAAAAGATATAACTATGGCTATTTGGATTAGAATGAATCCTGACAATGCAAAAACAATCTTCTTAACAATAACACATTATTATAGACATAGGCTAAAATAAAATATTATTATCAATTTGAAGGAATGGAGCCCTCACCTTTTTCTCCACTTCAGCTGTAAGCTTAAGGAATCTCTCCTCATAATCTCGTTTCTCTCGTGTTACAGCCCCCAGTCGCTTCTTATAGGAATCCAACTGAATAAGATAGTTCAGACAAGGTGTGTGTGAGAGAGAAAAACTGAGTATTTGTACTGCTTTAATTTTTCAATATTCTTCAAATGCCTTTCCTTTAGCAGACTACAAAACAATTTGAATTATCTCCCTTTTACCACACAAATGCATAAAAATGTTTTTAACCAAGAGGTAATTTACAAGATTTTATGATGTACCTACATGAAAATCATTGTGTAATTTTGATACATTTGATATGAATGAGAATCTATTGATTTCAAATAAAAGAAAGTGAGAGACACGAGCCCATACCTGTATTTTCTGTTTTTCATTTGTATCTTGAAGAAGTTTGGTTTTAGTTTCCAGCTGCTCCTGTGAACATATCAAAACTTCAGGTAAATATATGCTATTCAAAGGCCCTTTACTGCTTTCATGAGCTATTAATGAAGGTGATGCTTCCTCAACAATATGAAAAGATGAAGTTTTTGTAAAGTGGAAGATGATGTGACGCCATGCCAGGGGACTGAATGAGACATTTACATAGTCCCTACTTTACTTTGTGAACAAGCAAGTAGTATGCATTTATATTTACCTGTCCTCATTTCATTTATCAATACAACTACAATTCAAAAGAGTAATCCATCATTTGATATATGTCTTTTATTGTAATGGATGCAGACAGTATAGGCCTTAAATAATAAAGTACTAATGATGTCTTGTACCAGGGAGTCAGCGTCTGCTTTTGCATTTTCCAGGGCTGTCTTGACCCTTGACCTCTGATCCTCCAGCAACGTCCTCTTCTGGTTACTGTCCCTCTCAGCTCGGTTCACCCTGAGAAAAAAATCTAATGTTTAAACAAGCACTGATATATAAAAGACATACTAAATGGACTTTAAAGTTGAATTTAACATATCCCATTATAATGTGAATGCCAATATAAGAACTGTAACTTAGGTGATTAATACCCCTGCATATTACTTTGACATAGAAAAGGGGCTGTAATTCATACAAAATCCTTGATTCAGTTAACTGCACTTGTCTGCTGATTAGGTTTATCATGATAAATCATTACCAGTACTCAAGGTCTGAAGGCATTATCAATAAGTTACCAAACTTCATAATGCTTCCCTCTTAATGTGAATGTAGAACAGGACATGATGTGATGGGACAGGACGTGATGTGATGGGACAGGACGTGATGTGATGGGACAGGACGTGATGTGATGGGACAGGACGTGATGTGATGGGACAGGACGTGATGTGATGGGACAGGACGTGATGTGATGGGACAGGACAGATGTGATGGACAGGACGTGATGTGATGGGACAGGACGTGATGTGATGGGACAGGACGTGATGTGATGGGACAGGACGTGATGTGATGGGACAGGACATGATGTGATGGGACAGGACGTGATGTGATGGGACAGGACGGAACAAGCGTGATTCCTTTAAAGTGGTCAGGTTTTGATGCCCAGATGGGGACCCAACAGATTCCACTTGCTTAAGAGTACATGTGTACAAAACTACAGTTGAGAAACAACAAAATCATCATTTTTATGTCGAGATATAAATATGTCAACATATGAATTTACTTGTACCTGGAAACATGTGATCATATATAAACTATCATTCACAAATGACACAATTTGTCTATATAAGCCCTATATACCAAATAAAAAGGCTTGTTTTATACTGTATATATTATAGCCTCAACTGGGATTTGTTGAAGTTGATGTCAAATACTACCAGCGGCGCCGATGATAGATTGGTGGTGTTGTGAAAATTGTTCGTTCTTTTTATAATGTATTTATTTTAGCATCTATGATTGCATCTAGCATTAATCAGTTGAATTCCAGACATGACAGTTTGCAGCATAATGTAACAGCTGACACTATTTGCGCTGGTTGGGGACCTAACTAAGAAAGTGAAAGCTTACTGTAGTGATACTGATTTTTCGCAACTCTGTGAGCATGTCAGCATGTGTTGAGATAAACAAATTGTTTCAGGTAAGAATTTACTCATTGGGACAAAAGAAATATGTCAAGATATAAAAAATGTCAAAATAGAAACTGTCAAGATTAGGATTGATTTTTTATATATATTAATAAAGAAAAAGTTTGGACTTTCAAAGTATGTTGAGATATATGAAATATCGGGCCTCATGATGTCGACATAACAAGTCTCACCTGTATTAAAAAAAAAAATATCAATGAGATAAAGCAAGTGCAGTTCTGCCAACAACTCACTTGTCCTGCAGCAGCTTTATTTGGTCGGTCTGTGCTTCGTTCTCCTGCTTCAGTTGTCGCACTGCGGCATTCTGTCGGGACAATTCGTTAGTGGCACTCTGTAACACAGGAACAAACGTTTAGTTTTATCGGGCAGAAATAAATGAGCACTTATAATACAGTTATCATTAACGTATTGTTTTAGCATACTAGCTACATTTTCCTTCATATCTGAAGACTTTCCCAACATCCAGTAAACTTGAGTCAAACATGCACTTTTGCACTCCTGTAATATCATAGAGTATAAAATACATGCAGGGTACCAACTTGCAACCATCAGCTAACATGAGCGATCATTAATGGTTACTGAATGCGCTGCAGGTATAAAATCTGAAGAAAAAGGAAAACTCAACACCTCTAGTTTCACATGAATACTACCTATGCCCTGACCCCTTGTTTCTATGACAACCAATGACCCCACACACTCACGTACCTTGAGTCTGGACTCCAGAACCCTCCAGTCGTGGTCCGAGTGCCCTGGAGTCTCAGAAGCCCCCATCTCCAGTTTCTGTGACAACCGAGTCTCCACATCTTTCTTCTCTGTATGAAGCTTGTCCAGGTCATTGTTCAGTTTCTGTCGTAAGATGAAAACTTTACATGAGACAGGATAATCAGCTAGATTTTTGTTTGCTTTCACCATATCCATTATACTGTTGTTTCAGACAAAGTTATTATTAAAAACAATAAACGCCCATGGCTTAATCCATGGGTGCATTGTCTAGAAGTTTCAAAACATGAAAATGTAGTTTTCCATTGATATAAGTGCAGCTGGATGTTGCAAAAGAAGTTTTGAGGTAGAAGAAGCCTTTATAAAGCTGCCTCGTGCAGTAACATGGTAAACAAATATGGCCTATGAGGTTTTTGATTTCAGTTTTTGAATGGAACGGATATTTCTTTATTGTTTCTTAAATATAGAAAATCTTCATGTTTTGTTTGTTGTATAAAAGTTAGTGGTTGTGTGTCAGATAAAAAGCATGGATAATCTTCTATATCTTGTAGATTGGTTTTTGTTTCAAAGGAAGATAGATGTTGTTTACTTTAGACACAATCTTGAAAATTTTCTCACAGAAATTGATGCACAAAACACAAAGAAAACATTAATATTCAACTTCACAAATTTTTGTTTAAGCCTTTCTCTCACAGAGGAAACCATGAAAAGACCTATGCGAACAACATAAAACCAGATCAGCCTGCGAGTAACTCGCAGGCTGATCAGGTTTTATGCTGTTCGCTACTCCTCAGTGGTCTGGAAATGAGGATTTTGTAATTAAATTTGGTAAGGTTTAACTGTGGATTTCTGCAGATCAGGCTTTATGTGGTACCTATTGAGTGCGTCAAAATGAGTCTATATGAGGGAAAGGGTTAAAATGAGTCTATATGAGGGAAAGGGTTAAAATGAGTCTATATGAGGGAAAGGGTTAAGCAATGCACTCCATGCTGTACACTGCAGTCCCATGATAAAGCTATATTTGGCCAGTTCTTCAAGTGCAAGTTAAGTTACTGGATGTTATTGGCCTGCATAATAACTACTGCATTATATCTCATTGCATTACAACTAAACTATGTGAAAATATATTTTAACTCACAAAATTACAAGGTTACAGGTCCAGTTTTGGACCATGTTCTTTTGGATAACCTGTTAAGGAGAGCATTATTAAAGATCTACAGTGTACTGTCATTAATATGAAAGGAGTGTGTAGAAATGCATTTGCACAGAATATTATTGGGCCTAAATACAAAAATTCTGTATTTCAGG
This sequence comes from Solen grandis, assembly GCA_021229015.1. Taxonomy (NCBI): domain Eukaryota; kingdom Metazoa; phylum Mollusca; class Bivalvia; order Adapedonta; family Solenidae; genus Solen; species Solen grandis. The sequence continues at coordinate 60,225,678 of CM037780.1, forward strand.
CCACCCAACCCTACCTAGTGAAAACCTAATTTTGTTGAGACCGTTGCCCGAAACAGATTTTTTCTTTTTACACCTTATTGGGTTTAGTTTTGACCCTACACAGAAATAAAGGGGGTCAATAATTTATATAAGGGACAAAGGGTGGTTTTGTTTCTACTGACCATACATAGAAATACAGGGGGTGACCATGTGACCACAATGAGACCAATGAAAACACAAAGAACTCGAGAGTGGTAAAATAAATAAGACCATGTATACATGTATATAAGGTGATCTGTCTTTGATACAGCCAATTTTACTGATGCAGGTTTACGGTATATCTATTGTGTCAGAGACTAGTTGAAGTGTTTTGCATTACAAGTTAGTAGCACAACAGTCTGACCAAGCCGGTGTTTCACAACACTCAATTTCAAATTTTAAACTTGTTGAAAAAAAAAAGTTATCTCCCTTGATTACTGATATCATGATTTATGACAAGGTGTGAGTACCTGTATACTCTGTTTAGAGACACGGAGCCGCTGATTGGCCAGGTTGAGATCAGCCTGCAGCTGGTTGTTTGTCTCCTTCAGTCCTTCAACAGTCTTCAACGCTGATGCACGAGAGTCACGTAACGTTATCACCTTGAAAATCAACAGTTTGTTTTAACAACGAGTAGTTTAATTTGAGTTGTATTACTTTGAAGCATCCACGCTCATTGGTATTACTTAGAATTTTCAATACATAAATACTGGGTGGTATTAGGAGAATCAGTGTTCCTTTGTTTATTTGTTAGAATGTCTTTCTTCATGATTGTGAACTTTATTTCTTTTAAAAATCTTTCTCTTTACAATAACTCAGAAAACAAAACAAAATAAAAAACTTTGCTATTAGATTCTAGACCCCTACTGGGTTTGACCTCACAATTACTGGATCACCAGTCAGGTATACCACCACTGCATAACAGTAGCCTCAATACATCCTGTTTGAGCAAACACCTGTGCTTAAAAGTCCACCTGTTTTAGAGGGCCAGTTTTTAGAATCTGTAATAAATAGTTGATTAATACATCTGACCTATATTTGGCAGTTACCTTTGATATGCAGCTATTTTTCTTAATCCCTTAATCATTTATTTCACACAGATGTGTTTTGATGCACTTGCAAATGTAGGAGACAAAGTCACCTCTGTTTGCTCATACAATATTGTAGTCAGATTCTACACAGCTTTCACAGTAAGTCCATTGTTGCAAGATCAGTAACTTTGTATATATCAAGGCATAAATTTAAATATTTATGAGGTTAATTGGCTCCTTCAGATAGAGTCAAGTTGCACACACAAATAGTTCCAATATGTTTTGTAGTATGGTTCCTGGTCTGCCTCAAGATTACAGATAACGTAGTGTACGGGGAAGGTACCCCAGCCAAGAACCAGGCTACATTGGAACAATTTGTTAGTGCAACTCACTCCAGGGTGACTATATACTATTTCACAAACCTGCTGCTGTAGATAGCTGACTCTCTGCTTCATGGGTTTAAGTTGGCGGACTGCTGAACTGTGGAGGGTTGGTGAACGTTGAGGAGGTGGGGACTGCTGGGCAGGGGAGGCAACTGGGGATGTGCCTATGTCTCGTAGCAATGCTGGAATACATTCAAATGTACAAATTTTACAAAATGACAGACATCAATGCTTTTTTTCTCATCTTCTAAATCAGGACTTTCCACTGGCATTTCCTCTCTGACATTTTCTATGAATCATGTTGTTTTCCCCTAAATACCTATTTACCTGAGATTAAATTGATATTGTGATCGAGGTAATGGGTTAAGCCAACTGTATATAAAGTTTGGTATTGCTATGTCATCTCTGACTCAAGTTATCATCTGGAAAGGAAAGTTTTCCCTGCATTTTCTATTTTTAGACACAGTGACCTTGACTTTGACCCAGCTGATTTGAAATACAAGAACAAGCAAGCTCTTCATATAAGTTAGCTATACATAAAGTTTGGTATTGATATGTCATGTCTGACTCAAGTTATCATCCAGAAACGAAAGTTTGACGCCTCCCGACCCCATGTACAACGACATTCACCAATCTAATAACCAAAATTTTTCTTTGAAAAATCTGGTTAAAAATAATATAGTAAAATACAAAACAAAAAGACCCTAGAGGCCCTGATTCTCACCAAGGAATATTTGTACTAAAACATTTTGAAATCTAGCAAGTAGTTTAGAAGGAGATGATTTTTAAAGTTTTCATAATTCATTTCTATCCATTGCAATTGCAACCAGAGTTCTGCATGGATCTAGTTTATTTTGGCAACTTTTGTGAAGGTTCACCCAAGGATCATCCCTGCCAAATTAAATCAAATTCTGTCCAGCAGTTTCAGAGGCGATGTCATTTAAAGTTTTCACTATATACTTTAAAGGCATATTAGCCCTGCCCATGGCGGCCATGTTTTTCTGCAGATCGAAATAATCTTAACAATCTTGTAAAAGGGTTACCCAAAGAACATCTGTACTAAAACATAATTAAATCTGGCCATTAGTTTTGAAGGAGATGATTTTTAAAGTTTTCATTTTTTTTATTTTTTTTCCGTTGCAATGGCAACCAGAGTTCTACATGGACCTAGTTTATTTTGGCAACTTTTGTGAAGGTTCACCCAAGGATCATCCCTGCCAAATTTAACCAAATTCTGTCTAGCAGTTTCAGAGGTGATGTCATTTAAAGTTTTCACTATATATTTTAAAGGCAAATTAGCCCTGCCCATGGCAGCCATTTTTTTTTTATGGGTTGGAATAATTTAAGCAATCTTGGTAGAGTGTTACCCAAGGAACATTTGTACTAAAACATTTTTAAATTTTACCAGCAGTTTTGATTGAGATGATTTTTAAAGTTTTCATTTTTTTTCTTTCCATTGCCATGGCAACCAGAGTTCTACATGGATCAAGTTTATTTTAGCAACTTTTGTGAAGGTTTACCCAAAGATCATCCCTGCCAAATTAAATCAAATTCTGTCCAGCAGTTTCAGAGGCGATGTCATTTAAAGTTTTCACTATATACTTTAAAGGCATATTAGCCCTGCCCTGGCGCCATGTTTTTTGCAGATGGAATTAATTTTTAACAATCTTGTAAGAGGGTTACCCAAGGAACATCTGTACTAAAACATTATTAAATCTGGCCATTAGTTTTGAAGGAGATGATTTTTAAATTTTTCATATTTTTTTTTTTTTTTCCGGTTCAAGGCAACCAGTTTACATGGGACCTAGTTTATTTGGCAATTTGTGAAGTTCACCAGAGTCATCCCTGCCAAATTTAACTAAATTTGTCTAGCATTTCAGAGTTGAATCAAATTTTAAATTTCACATATATTTTTATAATGTAAATTAGCCTGCCAATGCAAGCCAATTTTTTTTATGGGTTGGATAATTTTTAAGCAATCTTGGATGAGTGTGTTACCAGGACATTGCTACTAAAACATTTTTAAATTTACAGCAGTTCTTGATTGAGATGTTTTAAAGTTGTATATTTTTTCTTTCATTGCCAGGCAACCAGAGTTTTCATGGATCAAGTATTCATTTAGCACTTTGTAAAGTTTACCAAGATCACCCTGCATCAAATCAAATTCTGTCCAGAGCGTATTCAAGTGAAATGTTGTTTCAAAAATTTCACCTATATACATGATAAAGCAATTAGCTACGCCCCTGGCGCCAATTTTTTTGACAGATGGAGAATAATTTTTAAGATCTTGTAAGAGGGATTACCCACAGGACTTCTTCCATACACACACACTCCACCACACACACAACCACTTGTACATACACTATCAACAAGGGAGGACATCTTTCAGGGTCTACTCTGCTCACTGCGTTTTTCAATATTTCAATGACTATGAAGTTAAACATCGGAAACCTCAATATATCTTTCTCATCGAAAATACAAAATTGTCGTGAAAAAATCCTCCTTTGTAGTGTTTTATTGTTTAAATATATGCGACTCGACGAAAGGACAACAACTAGACCAGAGCGCGTAATTACCGGATGATGCGGATTTTTAGCTGCGAAATGAGTCCACGTATATTGCATTATTGTTCCGCAATCTGTCAAACGTAAATGCTACTATTTTCGGCGTTGAAAAAAAAAAAACCCTAGGCTATTTATTGTAATATCACGCTGTTTCTTGTAATTTTCTTTTTAAAAAGAAATTATTTAAAAAAAATAATGGTTTATATATAGATCGTAAACATTGGGATTCTATTGGGATGAAAAGCAATGAGATAATAATATATTCAAACATGTGCAAAGGTCTAGACAGTTTCAATGTTTTGGGGCCTCCATGGCCGAGAGGGTGAAGTCGCTGACTTTAACACTCATTCGATCAGCCCCTCACCGCTGTGGGTTCGAATCCTGGCAGGGTCATTCGGATTTTCATGTGAGGAAGTTTTCAAACTGACTTGCAGAAGGTCGGTGATTTAACCGGGTGTCTCTGTGCATTCGGGGTTTCCTCCACCTGTAATTAGCTGGACATTGCTATATGACTGAAATACTGTCACAACGACGGTAAACCCAAAACACACACACAGTTTCAATGCAACATTCAAATTGTGACAAGCTGGTTTGCCTAGTAATTAGAAAAGATCATTAAGACTGATTGATTTTTAAATAAATATCCTTTAAAAACATGGCTTTTTCTGCTGCAATTGGGAAGAGGCCAAGACCTTTGATTTTGGGAAAAACTCGCAGCTAAGACTGCCAAATTGGGAAACATTTGACCCAATTGGGAAGTGAAGAAGCTTGTGTAAGTTTGATTATTTGGGAAAACTGCATGGTTTTGGATTGGGAAGTAGCCTTTTATAGGCCTCTGTCACATAGTGTGAAAAATCCTTGAAAAAATCTCCATTTCAGAATATTTTAGGAATTTACAACCCAACAAGCTAGCACAGGATAAAGAAAGTTTCCATTCCCCCCCCCCCCCCCCCCACCACACACACACAAAAAAAAAAATCATTTTCACTTTTTTCACATGATATAAAACTTATATATCTAGCTTTTAAATTAAGATGCCATTTTGTCCCCTGGTACCTATCCCAGTGAAGCTGGGGGTTGTCAGTTCAAACCTCAACCTCAACTTGTAAATTTTGAAAAATTTGAAAAAAAAAGTAGGAACATATAGTTTTATATTGTTTTTGTTTTCTTTTTTAATATTTTTGGTTCTTATTATTTTGTGTGTGTGTTTGTCTGTGGATGGTTGGGAGAGATTGCTAAACAAAATAAATAGATAAAAGTAAATGAAATAAAAAAAAAAAAAAAAAAATTCACATAACTTATATATTTATTACATGAATTTGAAGTTCAGTAATTTAAAATAAAATTCTGAAAATAATAGTACTCCATACATACAAAACATATTTTTTCTTATATATACGGAATACTAAATTCTACTGAACTTCAAATCCCTGTGATATTTATTTCAATTTAAAAACACACACTCACAGACAAATGAATTTATATCTAAGTCTTTAAACAATTTATTTTACAACAAGAAAATTACCAAGAAACAGCTGATTTCTCCATACTGCCTGGGTTTTTTTTTCTTTCAACGCCCGAATAGTCAGCCCAATTTAACGGTTTGACAGATTGCGGGAAAATAATCGCAATATCGCTGACCAATTTCGCAGCGTAAAAATCCGAATCATCCCGAAATGTACTGCGCTGCTGGTCCAGGTTGTTGTCCTTTTCTCGGATTCGCATATATTTCAAACAAATAAACATACAAAGGAGGATTATTTTCACGACAATTTTGTATATTTCGATAGAGAAATATATATTTGAGTGATTCCGTATGTTAACTTCATAGATTTATTTGAATGATTTGAAAAAACGGAGTTGAAGCGAGTCGACCCCTGAAAAGATGTCCACCCTTGTTGATAGTGTATGTACAGTGTGTGTGTGTGTGTGGTGTGTGTGTGTATGGGAGCAAGTCCCTGTGGGTTACCCAAGGAACATCTGTACTAAAACATGATTAAATCTGGCCATTAATTTTGAAGGAGATGATTTTTAAATTTTTCATATTTTTTTTTCTTTCCGTTGCGGTTTCAGAGGAGATGTCGTTTAAAGCAAATTGTTGACGACCGATGATGGCGGATGCAGGGTGATCTGAACAGCTCACCATGAGCACACTGTGCTAAAAATTCAACATTTGTGATAGATTTTTATTTTAACTCAATTGATATGAACACAATGTTATGAACTGTCAAACAAACTTACTCTTTCTCTGACTCATACTTTTAAAACCACAAAATAACAAATTATGATTTGAATACTGAGACACAGCCACAAGAGTGAAGGCGGGATACAAGTCTCCTTGATAAGACAGACTCACCTCTCTGAGATCGAGCCTCTGTGTTGCGGGGTGGGGCAGGCACTGCCTGTTGTCTATCCACATGTCGGGTGGCAGCACTCCTGGCCCGTGCAGACTGCTTCATGGGAACACTCTGTATAATATATACCGGTATATACCATACAGTCACCAGACAACAGACAGAGGTTATTCTGTGTAAAATAAAGACTATCACTTATGGGCATTAATTTCCAAAGTCACCCTATAGCTCTAACATATATGTTATAACAGACTCCATGATGACGTAATATACAATACAGTTGAAACCTTGGATTCCGCTCCAGAATCAGGAAGTCGTGGGTTCACACCGTAGACATTTGGCATGATACCACGCCCAGTCACATTATCCTTAAACTGGGCCAACCAGTCCTGCAACTACCCTTACATGCTGAGCACCAAGCATGGGAGCTATATCAGTGCCATTTTTTAAGATTTGGTATGTCAAGGCCAGGAATTGAACCCACAACCTCCCGATTCCATGGAGGACACTCTAACCACTTGGCCACCAGGACCTGTTATTGCTACACATTAACCTACTTCAATACATGCAACTATTAAATTCAGATCGATCACACAACAGTCTGACAGGATCAGTAACTTACATGTCTCATCTTATACTGGGGGCGCTCCTGGCTGGTGTCTGTGGCAGAGTTGTCTCCCCCTGCCTCATGGGCCTGCTTCACAATCTTCCGACCCAGAGTGTCAGTCCCTGCTTCCTCCCTGGTCAAACACAAGTAATACTTCAGTTGAAGAGACATACCGATACACACTTGTATTTGTAAGTAGCTAATTTTTATGGTTAAGATTTTTAAATACAGTCGGCACTCGTTATCTCGAATTTCATGGGACCAAAAATAAGAGATGTCCGTAATTTGACCAATCCGAAATGAGGTATTTTTGGCTTGTGAACAAGAAATCTTACCTGTATCATCCTATAATATTGTGTCGATATCTTGAAGAAGATGACATATATTTTTGCAGAATATATAATTTATAAATAATGATCCATAAGTAGCATATTTTTCTTTATTTATTCAACCGCTTCTTTCTGTAAAGTTTCTATTAAATACAGAAAGGTAAACGAAATAAACAAATAGGGTTTCAACAATAATATAGATCGAAAACATGCGAACTGCATTCTATTAATAAAGAGCACTTATATACATGCACAATATTCAAAGCACTTTGCACAACGCCAGATTACTAAGCGCTCATAGATGGACAAGTAGGTTCTAGAGACATTGTGAATTATGACCTGGGTTTATTCTTCGATGGCATTTAAAAAAAAAATCTGGCACATTTTGAGCAAAGATTGTCAAGCACAACGCAATGTGTTTGGTAATATAATAACCATGCAAATATTTCGTCAAAACATAATCTGGTAAGTATTGAAACCTAAAATCACGGTTTATTTTACAGATAGCCCTGTGCCAAGCTAGTGTCACCAGTTGACTGATAGGTGTGAAAAATATTGGCGGGCTAATTAGCGTGTGTGGAATTTGAGATAAACAAATGTGCATTGTACTATAGGGCGAGGGTCCAAATTTTCACTTTGGATAGCAGTAATTTGAAATAAATAAATTTTGAGACACACAAAGTTAATGTATATAATATAGACAAAGAAGGGAAAAATCTGGACCAAGTCAATTAATTTGACATAGCCGAAATTTCGATATACGCGAATTAGAGATAACCAGTACCAACTGTACATAAAATTCAAATTTGCTTCTAGCTCGGAGGTGGTTGAACTTCATTTGGAGCCCAATACACTTTTTATTCTCACCCTGTGACATATGTATAAAAAATCCAAAGTTGTACTGTACCCTGAAACTCCACAGACTTTCATACTCCTAAGAATTAAAGGGTCTAAGAATGCAGATTTGGAAAAAAAAAAAGGGAGTTTGTGTAGTACAGACAGTTTGATATAGATGTGTAGAGTCTTAATATGCATATTGAAGGTCCAAGATTTGATTCCAGTTTTAGGTAGGATTTTACAATAGGTAAAAGTGGGGCATAAACTTTAACATTCATTAGGATACATAGAAAATCCTAGTTTTTGATTCATGCCAGAACTTTAGAGGCTGAAATCAAAGGAACAGGACATGTAAAGGTTGAACTTTTTCAATTGAAAGAACATTTTTTTCTCAAGAGACAATAACAGACACAGCAGTAGATGACTTACTCTTCATTTTCTGAGGCTTCCGACACTTCTTCCCAGCCCTCCTCTATCAGCTTATCAAACTGTAATATACAATCAAGGTGTGGTGTCATGGTAACACAGATCAACTGTCACTTTCATCATCATCATCATCATCATCATGACTTGTATTATATATATGTGTAATTATAGAATTAACATATTGTGTGTGTGTTTGTAAAATGGGTCTAACGTCCCACTGACAATATTTCAGTCATTAGGAGACTATGTCTACTTAACCCTTTCCCTCATATAGACTCATTTTGACGCACTCAATAGGTATCGCATAAAGCCTGATCTGCAGAAAACCACAGTTAAACCTTACCAAATTTAATTACAAAATCCTCATTTCCAGACCACTGAGGAGAAGCGAACAGCATAAAACCTGATCAGCCTGCGAGTTACTCGCAGGCTGATCTGGTTTTATGCTGTTCGCATAGGTCTTTTCATGGTGTCTTCTATGAGGGAAAGGGTTAAGACATAGTGCTGCTGCACTGCAGTATCACGCCAGAGACATGTGGCATATTACCACACTCAGTCACATTATCCTGACACCAGGCTAACCAGTCCTAGAACTACCCTTATTTGCAGAGCACCAAGCAATAGAGCTATACCAGTACCATTTTTTACTTTGGTATTTCAAGGGCAGGGATCAAACCCATTACCTCCAGCTTCCGAGATGGATGCTCTAACCACCGTGGACAGTATGCAAATCTGTGCCTTTTACAAACATTCTGAGGCAAAAGACCATATTCCATAAGTTTTTCAATATATTTGATACAACCTCAAACCAATTGTATCATAAAACATTAAATGATTGACAAAGAACTCACCCTTTTGCTAGCACTTATATTAAAGGTATTTCTACCCTTGTTTGTCTTCTTCCTGGACTTGGACTTGACACTCCTCACAGGAGGGGAACCGGACTTGTTGGCATTTAGACGACTAATGGCCTTCTCTTCTTCCAGCTCCCTTCGCAACCTGCCCGGTAAATGTTGTTACTCTTTAGTATGTTAACACTGATTTGGAAAACAATGTGTTTGGAAAACATCTTAACCCTTTCCCTCATATAGACTCATTTTGATGCCCTCAATAGGTATCACATAAAGCCTGATCTGCAGAAAACCACAGTCAAACCTTACCAAATTTATTTACAAAATCCTCATTTCCAGACCACTGAGGAGCAGCGAACAGCATAGGTCTTTTCATGGTGTCCTCTATGAGGGAAAGGGTTAAATCTTCTTGTTCATTAACCAATCACTGTAATGAGTCATTAATCATCAGCACTGTTGCTTAGTCTATCAAACTCATCACTGACACAATAACTTAAGTCACATTTCTTTATAAAAACATCTTGAGCAAACATGCAATCAATTTCTCATTATGTGGTTATAATAATTTTTATGCAAACTTATGGAAGGGTTAATTACATTTATTTAAGTTTTAGCTGACATAAACTTATCTTGACTGGAACTATGAATCCTAGAAATATCACTGGAGGTGATTAATACCCCCACACAACCCTCTGACACAGGATATGAAGTCCTATCAATCAGACAAGGTATATTTAGCATATTTTCAAAGTTTAAAAGGGGCTATAACTGTGTCAAAATTTACTGATTTTGCCAAAAGTCATAACTGGCCTTCAAGATAAACAAGTATACAATACATGATTTAAATCTGTCAACCCTTTCATAAGTTTCATTGATCCCACAAAGCCAATAGACAAAATATTGTATTAACCAATAAGCTCACTTCTATTTATGCCCCCCACCCCCTTTCTGTATGTGGGATATAATAAATGGTACAAAGTGACAAACACTTAATACACCCTGATGGCTCTTCACCCCAACCATTGCCAATCTCTCTCTACACCCCTGTGTACCTCTGTATATCCCGTTTCAGGTCGGCCTGGTCCATGCGGTGTTGGGATGCCTCCTGCTTCAGCTCCATGATCTCTCCCTTCAGTAACCTGCAGAACACAGTATTCTCGAACACTTAGTCCAATATGCATCACATTTAGAAACCTATGGCACATTTCACTTCACTTTGTACAAATAAATCAATTCTTAGTTGAAACAAGTAACTGGTGTTGCAGGCAACACATGAGTCCCCTACCGGTGAAGTGCTTAATTTTTCTGTTACCATAGCAACCAGAATTTTGGTCCAAGAAAAAAACAACTAAGTGACGTGCAGAATCTCCATACTGCCATCTATTCATATACCAAGTTTCATAATATTATCTTTAACAGTTTCTAAGTTATTGCAGGATCCAGATTTCTGGACGACAGACAGAGGGACAGAAAGACAGACAGAGGGCAAACCTATAGTCCCCTCTGGTATGAAAACCGATAGGGGACTAAAAAGAAAGAAAGTTACCAAATGTTACTAAATTTTTATATTGACTATTAAGCATGAAGAAATGTGTTCATTTTTTTTCTCCATTATATTGAACAAAAATTGAGCTATTGATAAGCTCAAAGGGATAAGGATATGATGGATAATTCCTAGTTATCCCTCACTTTACTTCATGTAGTGGTGGTGTAATAATATACATGAGATTTTAATATGGATAATAGGAAATAAAAACTTTTATTTAAAAGCGATTGTTACCGTTTCTCTTCAAATAGTGCATCCTTATCACCACGTACATCCCTCAGTCTCTTTCCAATCGCTCAATGATCACATCTTTATTCTGTACCTGTAGAGGAAATATGCGATACACTCAACATTTTCATCAATCTCACTTAGCACTAATAATGCTGAAATACAGTGTTCTTGTTCCACTAATAAATATATACATATATAGTTCACTTCTGAAAGCAGCTCGTTCACAGATGATAGGTAGAAATTAAAAAGAAATATATTTTTATGCTCCCCATTAATGTTGATGAAATCCTTGTTTCCTGACATATAAATTCGGCAAGTGTAATTCACATGGGAAAATGCTATTTTTGTAAATGCAATTTCTGTGAGATTGGTTAAATGAAAAATATGGTATCCCAAAAGCAGGTGCTACTAGTGGAATATATGCCTACTTAATTTAGCTCTTTACCTCATATTGAGGGGTGGGGCGAAAATAGGCTTAATGCCTATAAATATATATATATACTCCTAGTTTTGCTCTCACCCCAATGGCAAAACACGGCTGACCCAGATCAGATAGCTACTTCCAGGACTGGATTTTAGAGGTCAAACTTGCAATAAAGTTAAACTGACTTTAAACGGATGATTGCCGAGAGATAATCTAGACATTGACCTGCTTGTCAAAATGTAAACAAAGAACCATAACTCTGTCAAACCTGATCATGCTCTACATCTTTATCTTACCTCAGACTTCAGAAGGACAATTTCTGACTTTATTGTAGAAACCCCGTCAGCTTCCCTTGATGACTTCTTTTTCTCATACAGACGTTCTGAAAGTAAAATTATAGTCATGAAAGAAAAACAGGAAATTAATCTAAGAAAGACTGTAGACTGAAATGTTAGTATTACGTTAAATAGTTTAATTCAAATTTTAAAATCTGACTTCATTTTTATTATACAGTATATATAATTTACAACAATATCAAACTGCATATATTTCTATCATATTAATTCTAAATTTAAAACTATCCTTATATGCAGCCTTTTTGCCTCTAACCATTTGGCCACTGGGACAATTCAGTTTTTTTGTAAGTTGTTGTACAATTAAAAAAGTCCATTAAACACAGAAAACTAAGTTTGGACTCATTGTATGTTGCTGAAACTTGGTGGTACCTTCCCTCTCTTGTTCCAGGGTAACCCTGAGCTCATGTATGGTGGCTGCGTCCTGACTGGACTGGACACGCATGTTGTCTAGCTCCTCTTCCAGGTTCATCCTGTGGATACAACACATGCTTTACATAAACATCACATGTTACCTGGAGTAATAGCATAGACTGTTAACGAAAAATATAAATATATTTAACTTTGTTTCTTTTACAAAAGCTGGAAAGAAAGTGACATAGCTTACAAAAATCTTCCTGTTGACAGTTGGCAGTGTTCATTTAATCCTTAGTGTTGGAGAAAACCGGAGTACCCGGAGAAAACCCACGTGTCAATATATAAATATGTAAACAGAAGCAGTAGCCATTAAGGGTAAACATTTTAAGCTATCATAATATCTGATATTTATCTCATTTTACCAAACAACAAGAGCTCTGCGAGTCGAAGCATAATATGCCCGTAATATGTGCTGTTCTAAAATGCACCATGTTCATGCACATTGTCAGCAAGTTTGAATACGGTAGGATCTGATAAAAACTCTTTGAATAGTAGTCCAGACACTGGTAATTAAATATATTTTTAACAAAGCAAGGGCCATAATCCAGGAGTGCCTGGGGAAATTCAACTGGAAATCAAACTTGGCTGAGATTTGCCCATATACATTGTCAGCAAATTTGAAGAGGATTGGATTAAAACTCTTTGGATAGGAGTCCGGACACTTCACAGGACGCCACCCACCCACTGGAATGCCATGGGTGAAAACATAATACGTCCATACAAAACTTGTACAGGCATATAAAATGTGTAAATACCAACTACAGATACAGACAGATGAAAATTTATAACCTATTTTGAGATAGCATATGAGTTTGGAAGTAAAAAATATTATATGGTAACCTAAAGAATTTTCCTCATAATATCTTTATGTATTTTTAATACTAGGCAGAGGTGTTATTACAATATATAATGAACAAACTGCAATATCTATATAACAAGAGTGTTCTCTAGAACATGTGTGTCACCTTCTGCTCAAACTGTGACAGAAAAGTGTGATGGACAGACTGAAAACAGAAAAGTGATCCTTATGTGTCACCTCTGCTTACAGCAGGGGACAAAACAATTAAGTTTGTTAACAGAAACAATACTTTAAAGATTCTGTTCAGATTTTATTTCAACACTTGATAGGCAGACAAGACTTCATATCAAAACCCAAATGACCCTGGTTTTGAGGGTTTTTTTTTATTTCAAAAGAAGATAAGCTGTCTACAGGTATCTCTGAATGACTTTTTAAGCACTCGAAGGACCATGATTATAATTTAATGATGGATGGATTCTTTAATTAACAAATCTACCATTTGCACCTGAGATATCAATGTTAATGTAATTAGACTTGATATACATTATTCCACTTGACAAAGTGAATGCCAGGTTCAGGAATATTTATACATTGTATACCTTTCTACGGCCATATTTCGGTTCTCATTTTTGAAGTAGGCTAGTTCATTCCATACTCCAGTGCTATCCTCATGTCGAAGATCTTTTGGATCGGCCCTCTTTATCTTCTTCTGTTTCTTCTTAGACCTACAACACAGATCATACACAAGACATCAGAATGAAACATTTAAACCCACAATAATGACCAATCAAAGGACTTGAGAGTCCAAATGTTGCGTTAAGCATAATCTGGAACAGTAAAGGAGAAACTGTGGCTTTTAATTTGGAATTGTTTTATTGATTTCCCTCATCAACTAGAGCTTGTAGTTATGAAGGCCAAACGACATGATTTTATTTGCCATATTCGTATTAGATTAACCAAGGATGTGAAAAGCTGCACTTCACTGACTTACTTCACACACTTTCGTTTGTAGTATTTTCATTGATAATTATCCCCGCCTACATAAACAGGTGCACATTTATCTTGCCCGCTAGTGGGCAATGAATTTGCATATCCGGCATTGTCATTTTCGCAATCAGTTACAATATGTTACGCTGTAAACAACGCAACATAAAAACTTATTTGTGACAATATATATGAATAAGGTAGATCAATATTATGGAAAATACAGTCAAATTTTTGTTTATAATATAGTTTGATATCCTGGTTATATGATTGCAAATATAGGAATAATGTAAATCAATATAAAGTAAAATACAGTCATTGATCTGTTGATAGTGTAGTATGATATCCTTGTTATATGGTTAACCCTTTACCTCATGAATATTTATGTATAATTTATGACTTGATGAATATTAATAAATTGAACTTAAAATGGTATATGAAATCATGACTTTTTCTTTTCCACACAGATTGTGTTGAATTTAAGCTAAAATATTATATGAGAAAACAGAGAAGCTGTCTGATCTAGGTCTGCTCTGTTTGCCTATGTGTGTCAAAATGTGTCTATATGAAGTAAAAGGTTAATAAACCTTAAATGGGGATTTCAACCCCTTTACTTCATGAATATTCATATACAAATTCATGACTTGATGAATATTAACTGACTTTCTTTAAATGGTATATGAAACAGTGGATTTGTCTTTGCCATGTTGACTATGTAGCATCTAAGCTACAAAATTGTATAAGCAAACAGAGGAGACCCTTATCAGACAGCTCCTGAAAAGAGGGACAGGTCTGTTTGCCAATGCATAAAATTTAGGCTATATGAGGTAAACGGTTAAGTATACTGAAGGACGATCAATCAACATTTCTCCTTCAAAAGAAAAATCTTTTAGATGGGTTACAGACTTCTGCAGCTCTCTACTGGGTACCAAAAAAATTGTTCAGTCACAGAAGACGTACCCATAATACTCTGCCTCCAGTGTTTTCAGCTGTTCCTTCACATTCCTGTAACTGTCCTGCACTGTTTTCAGTCTCTCCAGTCGCTTACTGTGCGCCTTCTTCAGCTCGTTAAGTTCTCGAATCTGTCCGTAGATATACCAGAAGATAAATCAATCTGATTCCAAGACTTCCCTTAATTATTCTTTATATTGAGGGGTGAGAGTGAAACTACTGCATATACATATATAAGCACATAGCCTAGTTTCGCTCTCACCCCTCATATGTGTATGCTAAAAATGTCCTTAAAATCTTATGTTACATGGACAGTGTTTTCTCTTTTCCCCATGATATTACACATACTACTTTTTCTTTTGAAAAGCAATAGCAGAATAGCTCTCTGGTTACATATTAAATACTGGTAAACAAAGTCAGATTTTTTTTTCATCAATTTATTCATTTCCTAGAAGTAATCACAGCTAATAACATTTCTCACTCTCACATGGTCCTGACCATAATATAATAAACATACATTAAAACTATCACTGAAGGTGATTAATAACCCTTCCCCCATTAACTGTTCAGTCCTTGTATACACTATAAATTCCCAAATAACCATACCTTCAAGATTTATTTATAGCAACAGTGACATCAATCCCATCAACTTCAAATACAACCCTATGGTACATTTTTTTGACATCAAAGAACTGTTCTGAGTTTCATAGGAGTACTGTCGTTATTCAGATATTAAGTTTTAAATCGATTGGGAAACAAGTTCTTAAAACTTATATTAATCTCTCTCACAAGATCCTGGGTCGAACCATTACTTTGCTCCTGGGAAGGTCATAAAAAATCCTTTCCCCCACCACAGTTTGAGTCCACAAACTACTGATCCACAGCTGGGTATGTTACCACAGCACCTTGGCACCCTAGATGATCATGGGGCCATACATGATTCCAATGTATCATCCACTCCTATAAATGCAGCCCGAGTGTGAAAATCTCTACAAAAATTCCAACCTACCTTCAGTTTCAGGATAGCTCTACAGTCATCCAGATCCTTCTGTATGTGGTATCTGTGGCGAGGGTGTTCCCTCCTGCCTGGGGACATTGACCTTGACCTAGAAACCTTCGACCTTTCAGTGGGCCCAGTGGCCTTCATGGGGCTCAAGCCCACACTGCGGAACTCCCTGGCTGGTGTGGAGTGTGTCCTCTCATGGCGGTTTAGACGAGCTACATCAAACTCTATAGTCTGATTCATAGCATCCTCCTCCAGGTTCTCTATCCTCCTAGAATAAGGTAACACTTAGGAATAAGGTAAACAAAGGGTAACATAGGAATAAAGTAATACATAGGGTAACATAGAAATAAGGAAACACCTAGTGTAATATAGGAATAAGGTAACACTTAGGAATAAAGTAACATAGGAATAAGGTCATTATTAAGTTAATTTGAATTTTTTGCTTTAAAAAGACTAATTTTAAGATAAAAAACACTGGGAAACTGAAGTTTGTCTCCATTTTAACAATGGTAGTCATTCATTACAGGAATATTTTGAATTTCTAAGACTAATTTATCAATCACTATTTAAAACAAAAATTAGGTACAAAGTAGTAATGTAGATTTTTCATGACCTCCTAGGCACCCAGGTACTGGTCCAACACAAGAACCATTAAAAGGAATTAGCATAAGCTGTTAGAACTTGTTTCCCAATCTATGCAAATAATTAAGTTTATCCTTAACTAAATAATGAACAGGAATCAGTAGATGTAGTATCAACTTGTATCTCAGCATTACAAAATAAATATCAGTTTAATGGACTCACTCCTCCCTGCGGGCCAGCTGCTGCCTCAGGTTGTCGATCTCCTTCTGCTGACATTTCACCTTGTACTCTAGGTCCAGTACTGGTTCCACCTGTAAAACACCATGTCACACAGGGTCATGTGGGGTCAGCCCTCCTGATAAGGGTCACATGACCCACTGAGAGACCAGTTTACAGTCAAACCTGCCTTAAGCGGTCAATCAAGGGAACAAGAAAAAGTGACTACTTGGTGTTCCTAAATCTAGATTAACCCATAACTTCATGAATATTCATGTCCAAATTAATGACATGATGAATATTAATTGACAGAACATTAACCCTTTCCCTCATATAGACTCATTTTGACGCCCTCAATAGGTACATGTACCACATAAAGCCTGATCTGCAGAAAACCACAGTTAAACCTTACCAAATTTAATTACAAAATCCTCATTTCCAGACCACTGAGGAGCAGCGAACAGCATAAAACCTGATCAGCCTGCGAGTTACTCGCAGGCTGATCTGGTTTTATGTTGTTCGCATAGGTCTTTTCATGGTGTCCTCTATGAGGGAAAGGGTTAAATAGTAAACAATGGATTTTCCTTTGAAGTGCAGACTGCAGAATCTAAGCAACCATATTAGATGAGCAAACATAGGAGACTTTGATCAGACAGTTGCTTCCAGGAGCAACTGATTTGGGTTTGCTCTTTTTTCCAATGCATCAAAATGAGCTAAAATGTTGAGACTACTAGAGCTAACACTGAAAGCAATAAATACTCCTACCAAAACACCTTGATTCAATATTATTAATTTTCAAGAGCTGTCTGATCTGGGTTTTCTATTTTTATGTATACAATATTGCAGCTCAGATTCTTAATCTGCATGGCAAACAAAATCCATTTGTTTCATATAAATTTATGATGTCAGAATAAGGATGAAATATGCTAAATCTTACCTGATGTTATTCAAGTTAATGTCTTAAAGATCTTTATGAGCATCAAGATACAATAAACTTTAACAGCATGCTAGTATTTTTCTAGAATCACACGGAAAGTATAGGCCTGCTAAATTTTGTGTTCACAGAATAAAAGCTGGTTGGTTATTCAACTGAGATATAAAATGGTCCGAAATAACATTTTTTCTGTGAACGGTATATGAGATCTTAGACAATAAACATTTTGCAGATGCTTAACAGACAGAGTTTTACAGTTCATCTGTGATCTAAAGAGACACAAACATATTTGGTTTAATAGGCAATAAACTGAAGACAAAACTCAAGTATATTCATAATTAATATGAGCAATGTTCTCACGTCATCTCGTGGTCACATTATCATACACATAACTTAACGAGAGCTTCTCTTGACTTGCTCTTTACCTAGATCAGAGTTGTGGATCTCTGTTAGGTTATTAGGTCAGCGTTATATTCTTATGATATCCACACCTGAATTCAAAGTATTAACCCTTTCCCTCATATAGACTCATTTTGACGCACTCAATAGGTACCACATAAAGCCTGATCTGCAGAAAACCACAGTTAAACCTTACCAAATTTAATTACAAAATCCTCATTTCCAGACCACTGAGGAGCAGCAAACAGCATAAAACCTGATCAGCCTGCGAGTTACTCGCAGGCTGATCTGGTTTTATGCTGTTCGCATAGGTCTTTTCATGGTGTCCTCTATGAGGGAAAGGGTTAAGTTAAATCACTAGAAAGTAAGACAGATTATTTCTAAATCATTTATTTTCATTGGGGACTAATTTTCGCTGATTATCCACAAATATTAACCCATATATTATATTAACCCAAATAAAAATCTTTTACTCAGTATGGACCTCTTATTTTCAAGAACAAAACTGTAACAATGTAGCAATGAACATGCTCAATGAAATCTAGTGTCAACTTCCTTGTATATCAGATAACATTTTTGGTTTTAGTGCTGCTATTTCACAACTTGTCATAGACTTAAAAGATATTGCATTAATTTTCCAATGTATAACTATATAACCATAGTTGAACTTATTTGATCTTACAAACATCTTTCCACAGTGTTACTCAAAATAATCACCAGATTTGAAAACTTTTATGGACCACTTATTCAATATCTACTCCTAACTTAAGTCAATATCATGTCAAAAGACATTCTTTCTGATCAGTTCAATTTTAACATTCTGTGACTTGGAGAAATCCGCAGAACTATAACATGTGAAAACTTTTAACCACAAGTGAGTTATAAACGAAGGACTTATGTGACCAGTATAAAACCAGATCAGCCTGCAAACAAAACCTACCCCTGCATTGCACCTTATCTTCATGTAATAAGTGAGTGTAAGACGTGATGACATGACAAATGGGATTCCTATATTGCCCCCAGTAAAGTAGGGACGTAACAGCTTGAAACTTGATGTCATTACGTCAAAGCATCTTTGATTAACAGACAGGTACACTGTAAGAACTGTCCTGAATTAAAAATTGCTTTCAGTTTGGTCTAGATTTTCTATGGTATACCATGATGTATAATGGTCTGATAAATGGATTAAGAAAAAGCTACGCCCGAATGAATGCCATGCCCCAGTGGAGGGCCTTAGACCTTGGGGGGTCAAGGTCATTTGAAGGTTATGGTCACCTGGCGGGTAGAGCTCATCAAGGTGAATGCACCTGTGAAGCTTGGAGGCCATAGGTGGAAGGACTTCCGTGTTATGGTCTAAGTTAAAGTTTTGTGACAAACAGATAAAAAAATAATATGCTCCCGATCTATCGATGAGGGGAATAAAAAGGTTAAGACATTCACATTCAAGAAACAAACATAGAGCTGTATTTGTTACCTTCTCTGCATCTGCCAGGAAGCTTCCGCTGTTGTCGCGGGTGAGTGTGCGCGGCTGTCGACTGAGTTTGTACTGCAGTTCGGATATCACGTCGTCTTTGTCCAGCAGTTCCTGCAACATAGGTATACCACTGAGGTCAACAGACTGTTCCATGTTTTCAGAAATATTTAAATTAGACCATTGGATTTTCTGATGGCTACACTGCAAAATCATATGATTAATAATAAAAACTGTTCTCATAATCTCATAAATATATTTATATAAACTACAAAATAACATCAATTGAAAGACAAAAGGGGCTATCAGCATATGTAAAAAGAAGGCTGATAGCCCCATCTGGCTTTCAATGGACGACAATAATATCCCCCCCCCCCTTCCAAAAAAAAAAGACAACAAACAAACCATAATTGAAATAACATAGGTTTATTTGTGATATTGTTTGTTTATGTGTAACTGACCAAGTCAGAGAAGAAAGGGATCCATTAAATAATGCGTAAATACAGACAATGGCATAAAATCTGCCTGCAAAGTCTGGAAAGTGTCATGCATGACAAGATAAAAATATATAATTAAGGTCATTTCTTAGAATGAAAACATGTTAAACAGAAACATTCCAGCTGCTTTATTCTTCTTATTAGACAAGGATTTCCCATGAATTTGCTCAAGCTAGATGAATATGTCTGGACCCGTATCTGCTAGACTTGTCACAAAGTGAATTAATACGGCCATATATTTCATAACAAGTCATAAGCCTCAATAAACTGTACTACTCAAACTTTGATAGGGATCACTTTGTGAAAACCCAATTATTGTTTATTTGATAGATTTTTGATGATTACAATGTTGAGTCATTTGATTTATTATACTCCAAAGAGATTTTTTGATAGGGGTTATATGAGAAGCTTGTTGTCCGGTTGCGTTGCATTGTGTCCAGTCAAGTTTTATTGTTTTTCAAAACTTATTTATATCTAACATCGATGATCCATAATCACATACTGTATTCATTCTGACAAAACTATTACCTTTTTCCACAGAACTGTGACTATGACCTTCATGTGATGTTAACCCTTTTCCTCATAGAGGAAACCATGAAAAGACCTATGCGAACAACATAAAACCAGATCAGCCTGCGAGTAACTCGCAGGCTGATCAGGTTTTATGCTGTTCGCTGCTCCTCAGTGGTCTGGAAATGAGGACTTTATAATTAAATTTGGTAAGGTTTAACTGTGGTTTTCTGCAGATCAGGCTTTATGTGGTACCTATTGAG
>CM037780.1:60246760-60296760 GCA_021229015.1 Solen grandis
TGCGTCAAAATGAGTCTATATGAGGGAAAGGGTTAAAGCAACCTTTTCATTTATCATTAAATGTGTCACAGCATTGTGGTGGGGTATGCATTACCATCAATGACAGCTTTTAGTTGGTTTATATGGTTATTTTGGGCAATACGTCTCAAAGGTAGTTTTTCTTTAATCATTGAATTAAAATATATCAGTATTCTGATATGCCATGAAAAATTAGTGATCCTTTGCAAATTTTTAGTAGTAAATAATAATTATAGTCAGCCAATCCATATGTAAATAAGTGTGAACTAGAACTGTCGCCTAAGGGCTTACTAATACCCCCCCGCAAGTGTTTTTGTCAAACATGGCTTTGGAGCATGAAATCAGAATTCTTGCATACAACACTCCATCTTAATACGTATATAGAGGACATATGTGCCAACTACATGGAAATCTAGTGATCCTTTGTAACACATACCTATGGATATACCTATGTCTATGGATAAATATCATTAAGATTCACTGAAATCTATCAATGGAAGAAAATTGTAAAACAAATACCATCAAAGGGACATATCTTTAAAACAGGGGGGAGGGGGGGGGGGGGGTAACCCAATGTTATATAGAAAAAGCGCTACTACAATGTCTAAGGTTGAATGACAGCAAGTTTCATTGAAATCCCTCCAGTAGTTTAGGAGGAGTAGTCTGCAGAAAATTGTAAAGCAAAAATCATCAAAGGGGCATAACTATAAAAAAGGGAGGTAATCCAATGGGAGGAGTAGTCTGCAGAAAATTGTAAAGCAAAAATCATCAAAGGGGCATAACTATAATAAAGGGAGGTAATCCAATGTTATATAACTAACACATGCTTCTACAATGTCTAAGGATGAATGGCAGCAAGTTTCATCAAAATCCTTCCAGTAGTTTAGGCGAAGTAGTCCGCAGAAGTTTGTAATGCAAAAATCATCAAAGGGGCATAACTTGGAAAATAGGGGAGGTAACCAAATGATATATAGATAACGCGCTTATACAATGTCTAAGGATCACTGCCAGCAAGTTTCATCAAAATCCTTCCAGTAGTTTAGAAGGAGTAGTCCGCAGAAGTTTGTAATGCAAAAATCATCAAAGGGGCATAACTTGGTAAATAGGGGAGGTAACTCAATGCTATATAGATAACGCGCTGCTACAATGTCTAAGGATCATTGACAGCAAGTATCATTAAAATCCTTCCAGTAGTTTAGGCGGAGTAGTCCGCAGAAGTTTGTAATGCAAAAATCATCAAAGGGGCATAAATTGGTAAATAGGGGAGGTAACCAAATGATATATAGATAACGCGCTGCTACAATGTCTAAGGATCATTGACAGCAAGTATCATTAAAATCCTTCCAGTAGTTTAGGCGGAGTAGTCCGCAGAAGTTTGTAATGCAAAAATCATCAAAGGGGCATAAATTGGTAAATAGGGGAGGTAACCAAATGATATATAGATAACGCGCTTATACAATGTCTAAGGATCATTGCCAGCAAGTTTCATCAAAATCCTTCCAGTAGTTTAGAAGGAGTAGTCCGCAGAAGTTTGTAATGCAAAAATCATCAAAGGGGCATAACTTGGTAAATAGGGGAGGTAACTCAATGCTATATAGATAACGCGCTGCTACAATGTCTAAGGATCATTGACAGCAAGTATCATTAAAATCCTTCCAGTAGTTTAGGCGGAGTAGTCCGCAGAAGTTTGTAATGCAAAAATCATCAAAGGGGCATAACTTGGTAAATAGGGGAGGTAACTCAATGCTATATAGATAACGCGCTAATACAATGTCTAAGGATCATTGCCAGCAAGTTTCATCAAAATCCTTCCAGAAGTTTAGGAGGAGTAGTCCGCAGAATTTTGTGTCTACAGACGGACGGACGGACAGACGGACGGACAGACAGACGGACGGACAGACGGACGGACGGACAACCTGATTCCAGTATACCCCCCCTAACTTCGTTGCGGGGGGGTATAATAAAGGACCTTACTTGAAAAATAAACAAAAAAACAACAACACATTTTTCATAAAATAATTTCATAGACTTTCATATCAATCAGGGGTGAGTTGCACGCACAATGTGTTACAATAAGTTTTATAGTCTGGTTCTTGGCTGGAGGTTCCTTCCCCTTATACTACATTATCTGCATCTGGAGGATGACTGGGAACCAGACTACAAAACACTTTGAAACTATTTGTGTAAGCAACTTGATGCAGTCTGGACCTAAGTTGTTATTATGCATGTAATACTGAGACTGTACACAGATCAAAACTGCAAACAAACCATATGGTAAACAGTACTTGTCCAAAAAATACACACAGTTTGTGTGAATATCTGTACTGACAAACATTGTAAAACCTGATCCCACTGATCAAAGCTTAAGAAATGATGTGGATTTCACACAAGTCCGATGCAGTGTCAGGTTTTGTTGCTTCTGATACCATGTATTCATTGCTGAGTCCACATTTGATCTATGTTTGCTGCGAGAAATTTAATGGAAAGTTTATTATTCATAAGACATACAATTCTACTGGTAAAAGTTAACAAATCTTATTATTTTCTGATTGTAGGACAAGCAGCCAGCTATCATTTGGCAATATTCGATTGTAGCATAAATAAATGTAGACAATCTTGCAGAAACTGTCTTGCAAATCATTAAGAGGGATTCATCATAAACAAATGGAGTCTTAAAAAACACTTACTCTATCACAGGAACTATGACAGACATACGACTCTTTATGACTGCTAGTATATGAAAACTTTATAACAAACAATTCCAGAATATCAAAGTTATAAATCCATTCCTCCCGAGGGATCGTAGATTAAATATACCTCCCATAAGGGTATCACAAAGAAACTCAGCTCTGTGTGAATATCTGGCTCTATCCACAAAAAAATAGGCACACAAAAAAATATGATACCTTGAAATAGGCCTGTAAAAATATGTCCAACATCACAAACAAAATCTTCTGACTGCACTTAATGATTACACTTATTCAACATTTGTCAGAAATGCACCATTAAAAGTGTTTCAATCAAGCAATTTTCTAGACATATGTCTACCGCACATGTCATAAACGGAAACTTATCACCAGCAAAATGCAGCTTTAATCTGATCAAGATCATGTTTACAGACCCAATTTCGGACTTTGCGGTCGTTTAGCTTGAGTTATGTCCCCTACACTAAGATGCATCAATTCACCGAGGGGAAAAGGCTCCTTGTATAATTCTTGCTTTATGGCCTTTTCAAAATGACATAAATATACTGGTCCATTTGTAGAATGGCAAGATAAACAATGTAATGAAGCCAGTAAAACTCCAGTATCGGGACCCAGTATCGCTAATCTAGCCACCCATCAAGCCGGCTCCACAGTAAATGCCAGTGTTATTCCTGTACAGGAAAATATCTAATCCGTTATCCTGGTTATTATCTCATGGTGAGGTCCACTCCTATACTAAAGCTATCATTGAAGGTGATGAATATCTTGCTACAACACTTTCACTAAACACCAGGACCAGACACATGATTCCTTTACTTTGAAAAGTGGGAGTATAATAAAGCCATGTTTGAAAAATAGTTGATTAACCATTGTTGATAAACCATTGTTGATTAAGCATTCAAATAATTTTACTTATAACCATCAATAATCTTAAAAATCCTTGTTTGTTTGTTTTCTTGTTGGGTTTGACATCCCACCGACAGTATTTCAGTCATTTGGAGACTATGTCTACTTGAGACAGATATAGTGCTGCCACATGGCAGTATCAAGTCACATACATGTGGACTGATACCACACCCAGTCACATTATCCTGACACCGGGCCAACCAGTCCTGGAACTACCCTTTTATGCTGAGCAGCAAGCAAGAGAGCTATACCAGAACCGCTTTTATGACTTTAGTATGTTGTAGCTAAAGATCAAACCCAGGACCTCCTGCTCCAAAGGTGGATGCTCTAACCATTTGGTCATGGGGACTGTAAACTTATAGATAAGTTATTTCTGAAGAAAAAAGAAAAAAAAAGAAAAAACAAAAAAAAAACATAAAAGTTATTAAGAATTATGAAATTTGAATTCTTATCCTTCATGGAAACAGCTAAAAGCAAAAGTTAAATTTGACCAATTGTGAAAACCTATTTAACAAATTCAATTGTCGGAAACATTCTATTTCCTCTGAAAATCGTAATCATATTACCTATAAGTATATACCATCCACTTTGCAAAGTTATCGAAGATGCAAGATACAAGGAAATTCCTTTATCTTTTCCAGTCAGGTTTGCATGCAGAAAAATTATCACCAAATCTTACTGAAATTTGTGATACATTTCCGAAACTATCACGTCTCTGGAGGCACATACAACAGTTTATTTCTGCCTAACTTTCCCCACATCTCATTTAAGTATTGGTAGGTCAGTTAAAACTGTTCATCTCAGATAGTGAATCCTTATAAAGTAACAATTTCTATACTACATAGACCATTAAACTTTCTTCAAAGAAAATAACTATCAAAACTAAGGCCAAGGAAAGCTTGACAAAATCTAACCCAAATTTTAATCCATAACAGTGGCGAGGGATACTTTAAAAGGTATACACTTTATACATAACAAAATTTAAAAAAAAAAAAAAAAAAATATATATATATATATATATATGTTTACATCAGGAACTGTTTAATCTTTTGATTGTTTTTTGTTTTTTTTTAATATTGTACAAATACTATCAGATTTTCCTATATATATATCTGGTTTCCAGTACTGAAGTGGGGGGAAAATGATTCCAGAGAAAATCAACAAGTAACCTGGTAACTTGCTGCCTTTCCACTAACATCTGACAGACAAACTTAAACCACACTGACCAGTGGTCAGCATATTGCACTCTTGACATGGAGTTGTAGGTACAATGCCCAGCCACTCCATACTGGAAACATGAAACGAGTCCAGGTATAACTTTCTTGTTTCAAACATAGCCTAATAGATTAGTTCTGGGACTGAGTGACACAGTAACAGACTACCTGGATGTGGTATCATGCCACTAAGCCATGGTATGCAACCACAATAAGTCAGAACCTTTTTAACAGACGGATTGTAAATTTTACGTTTCAAAAGAGTAACCAGTCTCTTAAACAAGTACATTCAGTCTGGTCTGGTTTTATACCAGTTGCCTGGATTATTCTACTGATTGTTTAACCCTTTCCCTCATATAGACTCATTTTGACACACTCAATAGGTATCACATAAAGCCTGAGCTGCAGAAAGCCAAACTCAAACCTTACCAAATTCAATTACAAAATCCTCATTTCCAGACCACTGAGGAGCAGCGAACAGCATAAAACCTGATCAGCCTGCGAGTTACTCGCAGGCTGATCTGGTTTTATGCTGTTCGCATAGGTCTTTTCATGGTGTCCTCTATGAGGGAAAGGGTTAACCAACAGTAAAGATTGCAACATGGTGGAACTACAAATGCAGTATCTATAACAATTATTACCCAAAACTATGGATATCTGTATGTAATACTCACATCCCTAGGGACTGTGCACAAACAATTATGACAGAAACTGCTTGCAGAGCAAGCTGGGAAAAGATCACAATGGTTTATTGATTCAAGCCATGATACCAATTTATATCAAAATAAATATCTTTAATTGGTATATGTCCTACAGTTTATTCAATTAAAGTAACATTACATCATGAAGCAGAATACCTCTATCATAATATTTTCTGGTAAGATGCGGAACAGCTAAATGCATATGTTTGACAAGGCATTGTGAAATATCTGTTTGGGAGTTTCCTTCAGGGCCATTCATTTCAGATTAATTTTATGTTCTGATTTTTGTCAGGGACATTTAAGCTTCAAGATATGAAATAAACAATTCGTTTTAATTTAATTTTTTCCTTTTTTTTTTTTTTTTTTGCAATATGATCCAGTCAATTCTGTTGTTCTGTGTGGTGGTTGCAACGAGTGTCTTTTCATTTGTTTGTATGGTTATGCATGCTGGAGTTTATATGATGTTCATGTGTTTGAGCAAATGTCTGAGAGTACCAGGACCTGTTTATATGTCTGTGTTAGCAAACGTGTGCAGGGATACTATGGCCATAAACATTAACTCCAAGTTTGATGAAGATTGCTCTAGCAAAGTAGATGCTTGAGTGTAAACAAGCTGATTACTGGACTACTGACTGACAGAAAACATCCAAAACTCCTTTAAGTTCACCTTGAACATTTTATGGTAAGGTGAGTTTAAAGCACAATGTATCTGAACCCAGTAGTTTCAAAACAGTGTCCAATCATTAAATGTTTTAAACTGCACATGTCTGGGTATCCATGTCTGTGTGTGTGCATGCTTGCATGTGTGTGTGTGTGTGTGTGAGAAAGTACATCAGATAGCTGTATGCAGGAGTCTTACCTTTTTCAAGGCCAGCACGTGGGATCTCAGCTCAGACTCCGCCTTCTTGGCCATGTCGTATCTCCCAGTCAAGTCTGTGTACATCTGAAAAAAATAATGAGAAAATAAATAACAATCTTTTATCAGTGTGTGAAAGTCAATTATAATTTCTTGGAACATCAGGATTGCAGTGATTTATCTTTGTCCCCCCCCCCCCCCAAAAAAAAAAAGAACTGTGCACTATATACATACAGAGAGATATAATTTTGAACAATTTATATCCAATAAGAGTTTCCTATCTGGACATATGTCCAAATACACTTTGTATATACATGTACATTGCAGTTCTATCACAATGCTGCTTTTTAGGGTCCAAATTTAATTTACTATGTGTAAATGCATCAAGGCAATTGAACAAATCATAAACTAGAAAACTGAAAATTTGGGGTCCAATATCAATGGTGTTATTTTGGATTTTATGTTGTATTAGATTTGTGCTATCATGGATTTCATGATATTATGGATTTCATGTTATAATGGATTTCATGATATAATGGATTTCATGATATAATGGATTTCATGATATAATGGATTTCATGTTATAATGGATTTCATGTTATAATGGATTTCATGTTATAATGGATTTCATGATATTATGGATTTCATGTTATAATGGATTTCATAATATAATGGATTTCATGTTATAATGGATTTCATGATATAATGGATTTCATGTTATAATTGATTTCATGTTATAATGGATTTCATGTTATAATTGATTTCATGTTATAATGGATTTCATGTTATAATGAATTCCATGTTATAATGGATTTCATGATATAATGGATTTCATGTTATAATGGATTTCATCTTATAATGGATTTCATGTTATAATTGATTTCATGTTATAATGGATTGGTGATGTAATGGATTTCATGATATTATGGATTTCATGTTATAATGGATTTCATGATATTATGGATTTCATGTTATAATGGATTTCATGATATAATGGATTTCATGTTATAATGGATTTCATGATATTATGGATTTCATGTTATAATGGATTTCATGATATAATGGATTTCGTGATGTAATGGATTTCATGTTATAATGGATTTCATGATATAATGGATTTCGTGATGTAATGGATTTCATGTTATAATGGATTTCATGTTATAATGGATTTCATGATATAATGGATTTCGTGATGTAATGGATTTCATGATGTAATGGATTTCATGATATTATGGATTTCATGTTATAATGGATTTCATGATATAATGGAATTCGTGATGTAATGGATTTCATGATATAATGGATTTCATGTTATAATGGATTTCATGTTATAATGGATTTTGTGATGTAATGATTTCATGATATAATGGAATGCACAATAATGGCTCCACATTTGTAATGGATTTGAGAAAATTAATGGATTTCGTGTTATAATGGATTTTGTGATGTAATGATTTCATGATATAATGGATTTCCAGATATAATGGATTTCCAGATATAATGGATTTCTAGATATAATGGATTTTGTGTTATAATGGAATGCACAATAATGGCTCCACATTTGTCTTACTGTGGAGAAAAATGATGAAAGTTAAAGAAAACTGGCCTATGTAATCTACTGACCACTATCTCACATACAGAAGTCAAACCCAGGTTGCATTAGTGAGAAGCCAGTGAGCCATCCAATACCTTTACACATATCTGACTCTAGGTTAAGTATTACAGCAGAAACGTAAATGCCCATTTTAACCCTTTCCCTCATATAGACTCATTTTGACGCACTCAATAGGTACCACTTTAAGCCTGATCTGTAGAAAACCACAGTTAAACCTTACCAGACCACTGAGGAGCAGCAAACAGCATAAAACCAGATCAGCGAGTAACTCGCAGGCTGATCTGGTTTTATGTTGTTCGCATAGGTCTTTTCATGGTTTCCTCTATGAGGGAATGGGTTAATGAAAGTAGCATCCCAAGTCTTTAAAGACAATACCAAAACAATATATTCAGTAACCAGTAGAACTATTACACTTAATGGGTGCCTGAATAGCGTAGTGGCATAGCCCTTAGCGTCTAACCAATGAGTAACAGTATTATTCCTGGTCACGTATGAGATGGTAGAGTGGTCACCTGTCCAGACACGTGCATTTTCTCTTGGTTCTCCGGTTTCCTCCCACGATAATAACCACATACATTGCCCCCAGAGCAATCAAGAGTGACTTATATTAATTGTGATACCTTGTTTTGAAATCGATATAAGATAAATGAATATTTAAACTTTTAATATACTTTCCACAGTGTAAATCCATTACTACACGCCCTTTTTAACATGTATATCAATATAACATAGTTCATACCACAAACCCAGCATATTTCAATTATATAAGTAGTCAACTGTAGTGTAGTATCTAGACTTGAGTCCCCAGTACAATGCTGTAGTAAGTTTGCTCTAAATTTGGCCATTATATTTTAGATTTCAATTCTGCATTTCAACAAAAAACATAGGGATTAATCATGAAGAAGGCAAGTAAAAGTAATAAAACTTTTTTTAATAATGAAAAGAATAAAGATAAATGTTTGATGTTTCAAACACCGACCTGTTGTATAGAGTTACTCTCCATAGAAAAGGCTTCCTCTTGGTTCTTCATCACTGGAAAAAACATGGAAAAAAAGATAGATGTCACACTGCTGATGTATTTATTAATATATGATATCTTGTCAATCTCTTATGATGCTGTCAACAGTTCATCATCATCATCATCATCATCATCATCATCCTCACTACAAACATCATGATCATGACCCAGTTCATCATCATCATCATCATCATCACCACTATCAACATCATCATCACCACTACCACCAACATCATTAAACATCCATTACCACCTTTGTCAATTGACTGGATTTCTATTTACAGTTGATCAAAGCTTAACCCTTTACCTCCTTTTGACTCATTTTGACACTGTGGCACTCTGCTTGCTTATACATTATTGTAGTTCAAATTATACACAGTCTGTATGGCAAAGAAAATCTATTGTTTTATATATGATTTTAAGTTCAGTAAATTGATATTCCTCAAGTCATAAATTTGTACATGAGCATTAAGCCTTACCAGGCTAAATTTATTAACTGGACTTGTTCTTTCTTTTTTGGACTGTTCCATTAAATGTAAATGGGGTGCTTGCTACAAATTAATTGACTGAATAGCAAAAACTGTAAACCATGATCAGACTGCACTAGTTGCAAAGGCAGTCACATAATGCCCACACTGTCACAACTTGAGACAGATATAGTGCTGCCACACTGCAGTATCACACTGTAGACATGTGGCATGATACCACACCCAGTCACATTATCCTTACACCGGGCCAACCAGTCCTGGAACTACCATAATATGCTGAGCGCCAAGCAAGGGAGCTGTACCAGTACCATGTTTTATGACTTTGGTATGTTGCGGCAGGGGATT
Source organism: Solen grandis (assembly GCA_021229015.1). NCBI lineage: Eukaryota > Metazoa > Mollusca > Bivalvia > Adapedonta > Solenidae > Solen > Solen grandis. The sequence goes on from CM037780.1 coordinate 60,256,627, forward strand.
GAACCCACGACCTCCTGCTCCTGAGGGGGACGCTCTAACCACTTGGCCACTGGGGATGGTATAAAGGTAAATGAAGTAAAGGGTTAAAATAAAAACATACAAAGACTTGTAAGAATATTTGATGATCTAAAAGCAACTGTTGATACTCACTTTTCTGTGTGTCGGTCTGGAGGGACTGAATCTGCCGGATAAGGTCGGCCTGCTGACTGGAGTGCTCCGTCAGCTGGTTGTGGGTGGCCCAGAGTTCCGAAAGTTCTTTCCGGACGGTCTCCAGCTCCTGGTTTTTGTAGTCCAGGTCCTGCTGCTGCTGCCGCACCTGGGTCTCAAACTTTCGCAGCAGGGACCGCGCCTCCTCTAACTGTGGCGGCCGCAAGGGGCAGGGAAAGAGGTACAGCATTGATTAGTATTGTTACATACTCAAAACAAAAGCCACAATGAATAACATGTTTAAATATTGTCCAAAGAAAGCCAGAAGGACTCATCAGCAAATACTAAAGGTCTGTTTCCTTCTTTTTTTTCATTCCCCCTCACACACACACACACTGAAGCGCAATACTGAGGCCAGAGTTATGGACCTTGTGTGTGACACTTCCTCTCATCAATTTCTTTCCATTGATGAAATTTCATTTCAATAGCCTGAGTAGAACATGAGTTATTTTGCAGTCAAGAAGTAGAAGAGGAGCTATCTTTCCGACTAGAAAGAGTGAAAACAAGAGTGTTCTTTGGAGCACATATGTCACCTGCTGAAGCATAACGGAAAAAGTGTGATGGACAAGTGTGACGGAAAAAATGAGATGGACAGACAGATGACTGAAAAGTAGTCCCTATTACAGCAGATGACACTAAATGGTGATACCTCCAAAAATACAGATGCCAGAGTTATGGACCTTGTGCATGACACTTCCTCTCCTCAAGTTCTTTTTTCACTTCAATAGCTTAAGTAAAAGAGAAGTAATTTTCTGGACAAAATGTGTGACAGACAGACAACTCAGACAAAAACAATGGAGAAATAATAAAAAGAAGGCCGATAAACCCTTCTGGCTTTAAATGGACGATAAATCAAGTTTAAAGGTTATTATAAAGACTTACAGACTTGCAAAAGATGGATATAATTTTGGCCATGCAAATTAAAGATTAAAAGGTATGGAATGGCAAAAGTATGGAATACGTAAGTAACAATCTGTGCATACCAGTCTGGGAAGACATATGACTTCCGTGAATGCTAAGCATCCATAAATCAAATATTTATTAAATGGATGCAACTCATATAAGTATCAGCAATAAAGATCCAAGTTCATGGCCCAAATCATAAAGACTGAATAACACCCAAGAGGTGTTGTCTCATTTCAACAATTTTTTAGGGATAAAACATCTTAAAACCTGTTCAGCATGCAGGGTCTTCTAGGTTCAAATATTCTGGGTATAAATGTTTCACTAAACCCTTTACATTATAAAGACTTATTTAGATGCACTGGCAAACAGAGCAGACCCATATCTGACAGTTACAAAAAGGAGCTGTCTGATCAGGGTCTTCTGTTTGCTCATACAATACTGTAGCTCAGATTCTACAAATTCTATATGGCAGAGAAAAAAATATAATATATATGTACTATTTGAAGGTCAGCCAATTAATACTCATCCAGACATAAATTAATATTTATGAGGTAGAGCACTTTATGTCAATTGGGACATATATAATCTCTCTCAACGGTCCCTGCCCCAACAAGGTTTGAACCCATGACCTTTGGATCTGCAGTCTTGTGTGTTACCACTGGGTTATGGCACCCATAAAAGAGGATTAATATATAAAACAAAGTCAACTGTTGGATAATAAGTAATAATCATCAATATTTAAATACACCCATTATCTTCCATTATCTTCCTCTCAGACTTAAACTAGATGAGTAAATTTGAGTAAGGTTTGAAGTGTAGTATCCATGGCAACCATCAAAGTAGGTCAGCAAGAATCTTGTCATCACTGAGGAAGCATGTCACATGTAAGGATTATACTTCCCACTGATATGTATTTTAATCACTTTGAAAATGTCCAACATGAAAATCACACATAAACCTGCATACAAAAAAACACTGAGCATCCAACAAATAAGCTATATTGATATGGACTGTCACAGGCCAAGTATGAAACATTTCGTCTATTTAAATGAGCTGTCAAAAGACCGCATGCGAAAAGGAATTTAAAAGCAACTTTCTCTTGTTCTTTTGAAATTGTTTTCCACTTTGAAAGTGAACAAGTAACCAAAGTCTGAAGGATGTTTGATTGTTTTTGAGAAACTGACCTTCACAAAAACCTTAACCAACACAGAAAATTCTAAGTAAAAAAGGGGCTTAATTGAGCCAAAATAAGTTCTAGGGTTACTTGACCTTTTGAAATGGGCTTCCATTTAGATAGTGAATAAGTTTTTTCGAATTTGAAGTAAATATCTTTGACAGTTTTCAAGAAATGGACTTTGACAAAAGACTTAACTAACATCAACACAGACACCGCTGCTGCTGACAAGAGGGTGATGACAATAGCTTCACTTTTTTTTTTTCACTGTAGTCTGATGTAACACACAAAAAACACCCACAGCAAACCAAGATAACAGCCTCAAGATACTAGAATAGACTTTTTTTAAGGTTTTGAACTTCAAACCCAGAGTGTGCACTATACATAGGTGATTAGAGTATATCTTCCTGATAGTTTCCATGTGGGAACTGTTCAATCAGACAAATTGAATATTCACTCACCTCACGGACCAACTCTTCAAACTTGCTAATCTTCTGTTCAACCTCCCTGTCCAGCACCTGTGCAGACAAACAGTACGGGTTGTCAAAGCTTGCATCTCACAAATTAATAAAGTTGAAAAAGAAAATGTACCGAACTAGAAATATCATTGGAGGTCAAAAATACCTCTACACAGCACTCTGACAGAATATAAAGTCTTATCAATCAGACAAGCAAATTGAAAGTTGAAAAGGGGCCATAACTGTGTTGAATATTTACGCATTCTACCCAAATTCAAACTTGGCCTCCATTTGACTGAGATAAACATGTGTGCCAAAACTTATAAAAATCTGTTGAGCCTATAATAAGATACTGATTAGACAAGGTATTTTAGTAAATTCTAAGTCATAAAGGGGCCATAATACTGTCAAATATAGAATAATGAATTGGCCTATTTTTTATCTGGATAAAGAAGTGTACCAAAAATTCTATGAATCTGTGGTCCTGTCAGAAAAAGCCAAGAGACCGACCCACAAGCTCACAACACTGCTTAACCCTTTCCCTCATATAGACTCATTTTGACGCACTGAATAGGTACCACATAAAGCCTGATCTGCAGAAAACCACAGTTAAACCTTACCAAATTTAGTTATAAAGTCCTCATTTCCAGACCACTGAGGAGCAGCGAACAACATAAAACCTGATCAGCCTGTGAGTTACTCGCAGGCTGATCTGGTTTTATGCTGTTCGCATAGGTCTTTTCATGGTATCCTCTATGAGGGATAGGGTTAAGGTAGGAGTGTGTTCAAGTTACGATCTGACACTAAGACTTATGGACTAAGTTATTTCTCAGATTGCTCAGGTCTGCGATTCACAAAACATCTGAAATTGGATTTACTCTACTTAAAGTCTTGAAAATCCAGAATTTTCCACTTTATTAAAATTATATTAAAAAGAAAATAAAAAGAAATTTAAAAAAATACAAATAAATAAAAAAATAAAAACTTTTCATTATTTACATACATTCCATGTCTTTTTCAAATAGTGTAATGGTATAGAAGATTATGTATATATCTTTTGAGTTGAGGAAGATCTTAATTTCAGATATATTGTTGAAATGCAGACCTAATTTACACAATCACAAGAATTTTTTTGATTGTATTATATATCTTTTCATTATATCAAATATTTATAGAATAATTGGTATAGAATAACCCACTTAAATTTTATTTCAGGTAATCCATCCATTATTAAATTGTAATCATGGTCCATCAAGTGATTGTGGGAATTTTGAAGAAAATGCAAGCTTTTATTGCCTTTGAACAAAAAAGCCTACAATTCTAAGTCAATGGATGCTTGAATCTGCATTTACGTCTTTTCATGATTATAATTTTAATGAAATCATGTACACAACAAGAGCTGTCAGAGGACAGCACGCTCGACTATTCAAAATGCTTGTTGGTAAATCAAATGAAATCTATTTCAGTTCTTGCCCTTCACATACCCTGTACATAATAAAAGTCAAAAATGATATACCTTGATAGTCTGAAACCCCTTAATATTTTTATGATGTCTAAAATCAATCCCATGCCTAGTTACTGAGACATAAGCACAATAACACTGTGCATGCAAAACTTTAACCAAAAATCCAAGTTAGAAATGGGCCATAATTTGTATAAAATTCCTTAGTTTTCTGATGCCACTGAAGACACTCCTTAACTTTTTAGTCAATTCCACAAGCAATTTCTGAGACATAAGCTGGATAGTAGCTTGAATGCAAAAATTTAACCAAAATTTTAAGTTAAGAGGGGGTCATAATTTTTAATATATTCCATCAAGTGTTATCTTCCTTTAAAGTATGATACCCCTAAACATATTAAAGATGTTTCAAATCAATCCTGTGCCTGGATACTGAGATATTAGCATGAAAGTACCTTGCATGCAAAACTTGAACCAAAATTTTTAAGGTTGATAGTAACTTGCATGAAAAAATTTAACCAAAAGCTGCAACGTTAACGCCGACGCCAGGGTGACTACAATAGCTCTCATATTCTTCGAATAGTCGAGCTAAAAATCGATGTAGACTCACAAATGAAAGAAGGTTACATGAAATCAACTTTATATTACTTTCCTATTTATAACTACAGATTAAATGATCCCATTTCATTATAATCTTTCATTTAAAATGCAAGTGAAATGATATCGAAAAAACATTCTTTTGTAATAGAGACAAGCAGATTGCATCACCATTTTATCATTCTGTGATTTTACTTTCTAACAGTCTTCAAACGATTTGGTTCTTGCTATAGTAGTTAAAACAACATACAAAGATAAACTAATATCTGAAGAAGTACTAACACAGGACGTGGAAATTCAAACATGCACCTATTTTAATTAATTATGCTCAGCTAGAATTTCTTGTAGTGATGCCAAATGACCTAACAACAACATGAAACTCAGTTTTTTTGCTGTTTCTTTTCCTAGTTTTACTCCAGTTATCTTACTAGCAAAAGTATTGATAAACTCATACTTTGTCTAAACTCAAGTCAGATTATTCAAATTACCCTCATATTCCTAAACCAAACTTCAAATCAAGGGGCAAGATTTAAAAGGCCCACAAACGAAGCATGATGATGGTATAGATCACAGAACAGTGACTCATGCTGACACATGGGAAGTCTGAACTACTCAAAGAGTATGTAGAAAGGAAAATGATACAAAAAGGGAGAGACTTGGCAAATATCAACAGGACGTGTAATCAGGGCCTATGATATTCAAGGCCCTTTATGACTGTGATGGTGTTTAACCCAGCACTGTGATGGTGACCTTTGAACTGCAAGTTAACCCTTTACCTCATATTAATTAACTCATTTTACACATTTTAAACACATTCTGACAAACAGAACAGACAGAGATCAGGGTGTTCCTACAGGAGCTGTCTGATCTGGGTCTCCTCTGTTTGCTAATACAATATAGTAGTTCAGTTCTAAAGTCTGTACATGTGAAGAAAAAACAATTGTTTCATTTTCTATCTGAACCTCAGTAAGTTAACTATTTACCTCATGAATATTCATGTATAAATTAATGACTTGATGAATATTAATTAACTGAACTTAAAATGGTATATGAAATCATGAATTTTTCTTCGCCACACAGACTGTAGAAACTGAGCTATAATACTGTATGAGCAAACAGGAGACCCTGATCAGACAGCTCCTATATCCGCTTTTATAGGGAGCTGTCTGATCAGGGTCTGCTCTGTTTGCTGATGTGCCAAAATGAGTCTATATGAAGAAAAGGATCAAGTCATGAATTTCTACATGAATATTCATGAGGTAAAGGGCAAATGGAGCAAAGTAAATCATAAAAAGACCACTAGCAGCATGAACTTTTTATATTTTGAGTTTATAAATACTCAGTTCTAAGAAATTGTTAACCTTGATACTGGTATCATAGTCCCCACACCCACTCTCAACTGCTGTCCATAATTATCAGTTTTCTAAATTTGGTAATAGTGACCTTGACCCTAACTACCTTAAATACAATCCAAATCTACTTTTTTAACCCTTACAATGCTGTGGGCACATGTGACAGCCTTTGAGATCAGTGCAGACCAAAATCAGCCTGCAAATCTATGCAGTCTGATTATGGCCTGCACTGTTTGTTAGTCAGTCAATTTATTTTCAGCAAGCATCCCCTTAAAAAACTAATGGTCCAGACCAAAATTAAGAAAAAGTCATAAAAAATTTAGCATGGTTAGGGTTAAACAAACTGTTCTATATTTAACTTAAATATCAACAGGTGCCATTGAGATACTACAATAAAGGGTGACCTTATGAAATGAAACAGAACAGGTATATATAATTCATGTTTAGCACATCCTTCCCCTCTCTCCCTCTTTCTCTCTCTCTCCCCCCTCTCTCTTTCTATCTCTATTCCTTATTTTACCAAGCAAAATAAGGAAAGAAAGCAGAAAACACTGCGGAGAAGAAGGCTGTGCTGATAAACCACATGACTGACCCTGACTTTACTCTCCATCTGCACCCTTAGGGCCAACTCATCTGCCTTCTCTGATCTTGACTTCTCAAGGTCACTGGTCAGCATCTGGACCCTATGCAGCAAATCTGAAACAATACCAAAGGTTTCCGTTATATCAGTGTCAACCCCTCCCACATATGACCTGTAGAATATGATACATACCTAACATTTCAAAACATGATCAGCCTGCAAGTAATTCACCATTAACCGGCTGAATCGCTGCTCACTCTGCCCCCAGCACTACGTACAATGTCAAATTCCTTTTTTGGTCACACAGATAGTTTCCATATTTCTGCTTCAAGAGGCAGTTTGACAAAATATTGGAATTATTCACTGGTTATTTGTATATGTAACTAAATATACAACATAAATCTGCTGCTCTATTCAAATTAATCTATCCAATAGGTATACTGGAATATCATATGACCAATAGTTGATATGGCATACAAAAAAGAACCAATGGGTTTGTTTGTGAAACCATTTGTCAGCAGTTGACCTTTTAATGAACAGAAATTAATCCCTTAAGAATAGGGTAAATGCAGGGGCGAAAATTTATTCAACAAAAAAACAAAAAAAACTGGAGAGATGCATTAGTGGGAAGTGTTACCTCGTTTTTCCTTCTCATGTTCTTGAATAAAATCTGAGTGTATGCCCTCCAGATTCCTCTCTCTGCTTTCAGCATTACGGATCTGCAAAAAAAAAAATCACACAAAACTTAACATTTATGTCCTTGGGCTTAACATTCCATCAACAGTATTTCAGTCATCGGACTGACTTTGTCTACATGAGATAAAACTTTAAATTTAAAATTTATATTACATTGATTACCAAACAAGTTCTCACAACTTGTATTAATCACTATCAATGGCTCTGATGGCGTTGCATATTGGTATTTATTGTGGGAGAGAACTGAAGAACTCTGAGGAAACCCACGTGTCTGAACGGGCAACCACTGTACCCTCAAGGGTATCGAACCTGGAACCTGAGAAGCGGAGTGCATTACCACTACCCTATCCAGGCACCCACAGAACTAGTGCTAGCTCAGAGCAATAAACATACCTCCGGCACAGAGGTATCAAGGTAGAACCATCCAAATATGCAAATCAACCACACGACTTCCTCACTTTAAAAATCCAGGTGAACAAACCAGGACTCAAACACATAGTAATGAGGGGCTAGATGATATTTAGTTAGTCAGGGCTCTCGATCTCCAATTTTCAGAGCTGATATTCAGCATCATTCCCCCAGCCAATAGGTATATCTCCTCCCCTAAAAATCACTCAAAAGGTATGCCCCCCCCCCTTCCATTTTTAAAGCAAAAATCATCAAAAAGGTATGCCCCAGCCTCCCTCCAATTTTCAAGCAAAATTCATCCTACATTAAAAAAATGTAAAAGCTTACATAAATTACAAGAATTGTCAAGTGGTTGATTGTTGTATACCATTTAATTCCCACTTTAGTTTTACCCATTAAGGCTCCTAGAAAGAAACTATTTTGTATGTTTTTATTAATATAATTGGTGTATTTATGTGCAGCAAAATTTGCCTTAAATTCCCACTGAGTAGGGAAACAATATGAAAAGTTCCCCTCCTTATCCCTTTCCCTCATAGAGGAAACCATGAAAAGACCTATGCAAACAACATAAAACCAAATCAGCCTGCGAGTAACTCGCAGGCTGATCAGGTTTTATGTTGTTCGCTGCTCCTCAGTGGTCTGGTAATGAGGATTTTACAATTAAATTTGGTAAGGTTTGAGTTTGGCTTTCTGCAGATCAGGCTTTATGTGGTACCTACTGAGTGCATCAAAATGAGTCTATATGAGGGAAAGGGTTAAGGTAGAGATGCTGTTCACCCAAAACAGAGAGAGAACTGTCAGTGACTATGATTACTTGGCCAAGGAGGCCCCACTTCTCAGATTTGAAATTGGAATTCAGAGGATTTTCACTAGATTTAATTTTTTGTTCATAATGAAATTGTTGAAAGGACACTTGAAGCAGAAATGCTTATTCAATGACAGCTAATAACAACAATTCAAATTTTAATCAATCTAATACTAAATATATAGTCCATTTCAAATTCAAAATGTGAAAAAACAAAGAAGCCTTTACAATTTATTCAAAGTAGGTTAAACATTGCATTTGTGATCATTTAAAAATTTCCTCTTAACTAAATTGATAAACTCTTTGCCTTAAAGACAATTTATAGCACTCCAGGATCCAGCGGGAAAAATCAACAAAATAATAGATTCCAAAAACAACTAAATACATCTAGCATGGTACTTAATTAAATTTCATACACAAGCTAAATTTCACTCAGTATCTGTACAAACACTGATTACTTCCACAAATCGCTCCCAGTACACCTGACATCCACTTTCACTAATTTGACAAAACAAAACGGCATGAAATTGAATCGGATGAAAACAGAGATGACGACATCACAAAAGTTTCTCCCTCGATGTATTGCTTTAATTACTTAAATTTTGGTGGTTTGACAGAACTTTCCGGAGAAATTAACCGGCTAAAAACAAGCAAACTGAGTATTCTAAATAAATTACTTATCGTTAAATCTTTTGTATCAGAAATCCCTCTTGTTGATATTGAATTTCGCATTTACACTATTGCCTATCCGCTGTTGATACGCCGTCTTTATAATTCTCGAAGAATAACTACAAGTCTCGTGTGACACACTTTATTGATATTTAATGAAAATAAATTGCCACATTATTTAGGGACAATTGACAAGGGAGAAATTCAATTATGTTTTAACAGCAATACACAACTTTATCGTCCCCGTGGCTAAGCAATGTGCACAGTTTCCCAACGACAGGCCGCTTCAAAAGTGTCATTAAAGAAGAGACAGAGCAACCGACTGTCAAACACTATAAGGAGATGGTCGTGAAAATGGCATGCCTGGGAATAGTCTGCCCGTGTTTTCTGATCCAAACTGAATGAATTTCTAGTGTCAAACAAGTTAACGACACTTAATGTCTTTTGAAACATATTTTTTCTTGTATTTTTCCAAATCCCATGCCAGAAATGTTGGACTTTTTCTCCAATAATGATGTCTGTCAGATGGGTTAAGCACAGTGAATTTGCATAGACATGTACAAGAGGCAGTCTTCTGGAACTGTTCTGTTTAGCTTTTTTATTTTTTTTTATTTAAACTGTTTTCTGTTTTAGGAGAAATTACTCTCACTTTAAGATACTACAGAGCTTTGCAAACAAGAAGGAGCATGGTTTTTATCATGACAGTAGGGCATTAAAAAATGGAGTCATTGCACTGCACCTTGTCCTTAGCTAGAGTAAGGAGGATTGATTTTACATCCCACCAACAAAATTTCACTCATCTTGACACTATATCTACTTCAGACAGAATTAACACTGCCACACTACAGTATCATGCAACAGAGAAGTGGCATAATGCCACACACACTTACATTATCCTGACACTTGGCCAACCAGTCCTGGCACTATCCTATATAGATGCCGAGCATCCTTCAAGAAGCTACCAGTATCAATTAAGACTGCTATGCCGAGACCAGGGATCAAACTCACTTTCCCTTGTTCCCAGAGTGGACTTAACAGAAAGAGGAAGTGGCAAATTTCAATGTCTCCAATTATTCAATTTTCTTTACACCTAAACTTTGTAGAATGGCCACTTAGTATTAAACATCTTTTATCATTTCAAAAGCTTGCTGAAACATTTTGGGAGAGTGATAGGCTAATAATCTTTCCAACATAAATAATAATGAACAAAACAACCAAAATAGTCCACATTTTCTAGACAAAACTATTAGGCTTATAATCAAATAACATTAAAAAAGGGAGATAAATCATGGGCACAAAACAAGAGTTATCTACCATATCAGTCAAAGGAATCTGCTGCATCGGTTCCCATCATAATGTTTCATTCAGAGTGAAACCAGCCCCGTTATTTAGAAGATGTCCCCCTCTGATAGCAACACACAGGCATCTGCGACAGTCTCGATCAATAAACCTTCCTTTGTGCAATACGATTGAGAGATGATATGATGTGAGAGAGAGAGCACCCTTCAAATACCGTGGCGATATCGTGCCAGGAGCTATGACACTCACAAGTGTACGCAACTGTCCAAGCACGTTAATCCAATCAAAACCTGCTTTGACACTGATCAAATGAAGTGTATAAGTAATCTCTCGTTTTGTTCCCGAATATCTCCACTACATTGATATTTCTCCGGAAAGCAAACCCTTCATGTGAAAGTCCTAAAGATGTATCTGGGACAGCACCGCCGCTGATATAATTGTGGGCGATCTCGTATAGCCGGTTCATATCAACCAGCTCTGTCCTTGGTTCTCGTATGGAAATGTACTTCAGAAATTTAATTCCACTCATTAGGTCATCTGCTCAATTAGACCAGCAGGAATTCTACAAATGTAGTAGAATGAAAACCCTGTACCAGAGCTGTGAAATTGTTTAAGTACTTTTCATGTGGAAAAGCTTCCTTGTTCTTTACCAGTTTGGAAGGCATTTCATCAAAAAGTAAATTATATCTGGTTTGTTTACATTAAAAAAAAAAATTAGACCATCTCACTATTGGGACCACAACAAAACTACAAGTAAGGAACACTTCCCTAGCAGGACCATATCACTAATGATACCATCTGCAAGCAATCGACAAACTTATCATTTAACTTTATATGCAAAATGAAACAAGATACCCATGATAATAATTCTTATCCTGGTTTATATCTTAGTTGCCTTATAAATATTTTCAATGATTTTAACAAATGCAAGTCATGTCTTAAAATAGGAAAATAAAAAAAAAATAATAAAAAAATGATAGAGACATCACAGGATGCTGCACATTATTCAATCATTTTCATTAATATTTCAAACCTTAATTTATTGCCAAATAATTGATGAAATAATTGATAATATGATGTATTTTATCTCCTTCATATCCAAGGGGATTTTATATTGACAAATAAATCCTTCTTATTGACTTTTTCAGCCAACAGCCATTGGAGACCTGATAACAAGCCCTGAATTTCTTAGAAATAAAGTGATCAAATTTTACAAGTATGTATTCCATAAAGCTATAAATAACTATTAGGTAAAGGTCACAAAAGGATGAAGGTCACAACAATTTAAAATTCTCAAAACATTTCTCAGCAAAGAGCACTGAATTTTTAGAAGACGATCTGCCAAGTTATTTGTAAAGTTCATGGTCACACACACATTGAGGTCACAGATCTAATAAATATAGACAAAAGGTCACAGATCTAGTTATGTTCAGGGTCAAATGCAGATAATGGTCATAATCTAATAAATACAGACAAAAAGTCACAGATCTAGTTATGCTCAAGGTCACATGTAGATAAAGGTCACAGATCTTGTAAACACAGCCCAAAGGTAATTTTAGTAATTTTGGTAATTTTAGGGTCAGTTACAGTTGAATGTCATTGACCTAGTAAGGTTCAAGGTCATTCACATGAAGGTCACTGATATCTAAGCCCTAAGCAAATCAAAGCGCATAATGTGCTGAGAGACTGTCAGTAGGATTTACATAGTGAAATAGCTTTAATTCAAATTCCAGCATTAACATGAACAAGAGGGCCATGATGGCCCTGAATCGCTCACCTGAGTACCATTGCTTCAACTGATGTCAAGGTTTTTAAACAGACAAGGATTCTGATATAACTCAATCTAAAACATTTTACCCCTGACAATACTACACACCAAATATCTAAGCAATGGGCCATATGGTTTCAGAGAAGACTTGGGCGCAGGGTCATTTATCACCGTAGGGCCAAGACTTTGAAAATCTTTGTAATGAACCATTAGATGCTACTACATACCAAAAATCTTAGCTCTAGGCCTTATTGATTCATAGAAGAAGATTTTTTAAGATTTTCCTATTTAACTCTATGTAAAACAAGTGACCCCTGGTGTGGGGTCATTTATCACCATAGGGCTATGATTTGTACAATCTTGGTAGTGGCCCATAAGATGATGCTACATACCAAATATCTAAGCTCTAGGCCTTATGATTCATGAAGAAGATTTTTTAAGATTTTCCTATTAACTCTGTGTAAAACAAGTGACCCCTGGTGGGGGGTCATTTATCACCATAGGGCTATGATTTGTACAATCTTGGTAGTGGCCCATAAGATGATGCTTCATACCAAGTATCTAAGCTCTAGGCCTTATGCATTCATGGAAGAAGATTTTTTAAGATTTTCCTATGTAACTCTGTGTAAAACAAGTGACCCCTGGTGCGGGGTCATTTATCACCATAAGCTATGATTTGTACAATCTTGGTAGTGGCCCATAAGATGATGCTACATACCAAATATCTAAGCTCTAGGCCTTATGGATTCATAGAAGAAGATTTTTAAGATTTTCCTATATAACTCTCTGTAAAACAAGTGACCCCTGGTGCGGGGTCATTTATCACCATAGGGCTATGATTTGTACAATCTTGGTAGTGGCCCATAAGATGATGCTTCATACCAAATATCTAAGCTCTAGGCCTTATGCATTCATGGAAGAAGATTTTTTAAGATTTTCCTATATAACTCTATGTAAAACAAGTGACCCCTGGTGCGGGGTCATTTATCACCATAGGGCTATGATTTGTACAATCTTGGTAGTGGCCCATAAGATGATGCTACATACCAAATATCTAAGCTCTAGGCCTTATGCATTCATGGAAGAAGATTTTTTAAGATTTTCCTATATAACTCTATGTAAAACAAGTGACCCCTGGTGCGGGGTCATTTATCACCATAGGGCTATGATTTGTACAATTTGGTAGTGGCCCAAAGGGCCTTGGTTTCCAATTTTCCCCGGGTTTGTACAATCCTGGTAGACAGTCATAAGATCATGCTACATACCAAAAATCAAAAGGCTAGGCCTTGTGGTTTCAGAGAAGAAGATTTTTTAAATTTTCATTTTTAAAATCTATTTTTAGCTCCTGTGACCTAATTATGCGATGGACCAGAACCATTTATACAACTTTAGTAGAGCTTCATCCAAGGAACATTCCTGCAAAATATTTTTCAAATTGGCCAAGCCGTTTAGGAGGAGATGTTGTTTGAAGCAATTGTTGACGCCGGACGCACGCACGGACGGACGCACGGACGACGGACGCCGGACAAAAGGCGATCAGAAAAGCTCACCTTGAGCACGTTGTGCTCATGTGAGCTAAAAAGGCAAAGTCATTTGACGCCAAAAGCTTTACATGCAACTCTAGTCAGCTGAACTCGCTCTTTTTTCCAGGATAACCCCACCGGCAGTCTCTCAGTTCTTTGAATGCTTTGATTTGTTTCATAATGGTCCGGAGTGAGATTCTATTTATAAATTACTTACCTAAAATGGTCATGACCTTACAATACGCTACTGAGCGCGGCAGGATATCGTATGGTGAAAACTGCTGTGGTAATTATGCAAATCAGTAATGCCTGCTCTTGGTTTAACACTACTTAAGACTGGCAGCTTCTGCCAGTCTAACAAATGTACTGTTGAAGTAATTGTTTTGTGATTTCTTACTTGATATTATGGAGGTTAACTAAGACCATCATTTTTTTATTTATCTGATTTCAATATTAACTTTTCCAACCCTAATTTCTGTTAAAATGAAATAAAAGAGATCATAAAATGTTATATTTTATATGAATCCGCTGACCTTGGAAATTTGGAGCCAACAGAGGGAAAAAAATTGTCACTGAAAACTGGCCATTATTTCCTTTTGTTGTAAGGCATTCCAATTGAACTCGGCTATTCTCCAGCAATTATTTTATTTCTCCTATTACCACTATCCTCTGTATATGACAAAGTTGCATGTATTAAAAGTATGATTTTTTTTGTCAAGGGAGGTACCTGTCACAACTTTTATAGAATGGTTATTTCTGAATCATAATCATCATAACTCACACCAAAAGTAAGTTATTTGACGGAAATGATAAATCTATTTTTAGCAACAGTGACCTTGACCCTATCATCCTGAAAATCAATCCCAATCTTCCTTTCCACATAATGTATGAAAACTGTATCTATATTCTATCAAGTTTCTCTGGGTGAAAAATTAAACTTTTATATTGGAAATGTTAATATATGGCAGGAACTACTCTGACGGTCAACAGGCATCTCTCAGTGCCACTCCGATCCCTGTTTGGGAACAGCCTCTGAAAGTATTTAATTTCAAAGCGAAGATCCCCTTGGGACCAGATAAGAAACATGGAGGCCTATTTTATGTGACAGCAGAGCCTTGTTTCAAAATAATCAATGTGACTGCCCACAAAATAAAATGTCAAATATAAACTTTGACGCTACTTCTTAATTTCAATTTATAAACTCTCTGGGGATAAGGTAAGAAAAGTTGGATGTGATGGTACGTGACATTCTATTGGTTTTACAACCAAGGGGTAAAGCTCCGTGCTTTTTCCGCATTGTCCTTAGGGATGGGTGGTTAGGAGAAAAATATCGAAACACCAAAATGGATGTCTGAACATGGCTGAGAGACTGTAATGAATCAGTCTAAAGAAAATTCAACAAAAATTGTCCGTACGGGCCAGTGTGTGGGGGCAGATGGCTACAAAAAATGAAATTACTTGTGTGAAAAATGTATTGACAGTTATATTTTTATTGTCATACTTGCTTATGCTGTTGTATTAGAGTTTTTAACCCTTTCCCTCATATAGACTCATTTTGACGCCCTCAATAGGTATCACATAAAGCCTGATCTGCAGAAAACCACAGTTAAACCTTACCAAATTTAATTATAAAGTCCTCATTTCCAGACCACTGAGAAGCAGCGACCAGCATAAAACCTGATCAGCCTACAAGTTACTCGCAGGCTGATCTGGTTTTATGTTGTTCGCATAGGTCTTTTCATGGTTTCCTCTATGAGGGAAAGGGTTAATTGAGAATAAAACAAGAATTATAATAATAAAATCATGTTTCATTTTATAAAAGGTAACTCAGTAAGATTACAAACATTGTTTGTAAAACTTCTTCACATGAGGCCTTATGAAATTAAATATCAATGTTTAATACAATGGTGATGAAAAATACTGGTAGGCTTAAGTTCTTAAACCCTTACATTATAGAAATTATTTTGCATATTCATGACCAAATGAACAGTAATTGAGTGATAGGTGTTAAATGCTATATGTACTGTGAAGGCTCCATAAAGGAGCTGTCTGATCTGGGTTTGTTCTGCTCATCGACAATATGAGGGAATGATGAGTGGGAGAGAGAGAGACAGAGGTGTCAGCAAAACAGAGAAGAGGGAAAAAGAGAAATTGACAGTGAGAGAGAAAGACAGACAGAAACAGAGTGTATGTGTGTGAAGAGAGAGAGAGAGAGAGAGAGAGAGAGAGGGGGGAGCCAAAAAGAATAAATCTGGTAACTTCAAATCCATTACTTTCAACAGAATTAATAAGTGGTTAGAACAACAAGTAATCAGAGTTATTTTCATGTTTTACTTAGCAGTGCCATTAGCATAAATAAGACTTCCAAGCTTTCTCCACTAAAACCTTTAAGAATTCACACTTTAAAATGCACAACTAGCATATGCCAAAGCTCCGTGAGGAAATCCATGATACAGTGTGGTCACTAAATCATCTGTTGACGCTCTCTTCCTAGTCTCCCCGACCAGTTGTCGTATAATGACCAATTTATAAACAATATTTAATTTCTTAACAGCCTTTTTTTCTCCGAGTTAATTGCAATTTTCCAGCGGAATTAAAATTCATAGCACCTATTAAGAAACGTGTAATAGTTGACATGTTTGGAGCCTGAGTTTGCAGTTGTAAAGAAGAATTTATGATTATAGCAATTCCTCGAGGATTTACTGTGCAGTTTTGTCCCACTGGGATGCCACAATCTTTTTTATTTTCACTGATACAAGCATCTAATTGCTTTACAGGACATTTATGAAGACTAGCTCTTCCATTTTTAAACTTCTTTCACAGTGTTGTATTTATAATCATACTTCTCTGCTTTGCTCTATCGCATTAATTTTGATTGATTTTCAACATTCAATCTCCGAGCCCTGGTGAAAGGAAGTATCAGTTATTAGATATTGCGGTTTACACTGCTATTCTATTAGCTACTGTTGCTTAGCTCCGCTTGATTTCCTAATATAGCAGTTAATTAAAATATATTTCTTCTGCATTAATTCTTTAACTAAGATTTATCGCTTAACTGATATGCCTCTATATGCATACACAGAGCACAATATAAGGGTACAAGCATTTTTTCCCTTTTTCTTGTACAATGACTTTTTATTTATCTAAAGCATTTGACCTTATAAAAGTTTTATTTCACATTGAGCTCATTTAATTGAAATTGAGTTCATTAAAATACATTTCTTTTACATTTATTCTAAAACTAAAGATTTATCTTTTAACTGCTTTCATGTTTATCTAGCAGCACTCTGCCATTGAAATAATCATTAGAATAGAACACAGAATGAGGGGGTAAACCTTTAATTTCAACATTTTTGAATTCTGGTTTGACCTTTAAAAAGGTCACAGTTTAGGTCAAGGTTATTTTCTTAAAGGCAATATAAATGACCCTTAACAAAGAATTAGCAAATGATTGTTAACATGACAAAAAGTAGAGAAGAGAGTATAAAGGTAGTAATGTACTCTGTTTGTTGGGTTTAATGTTCTACCATCAGTATTTCAATCATTTGAAGACAATGTCTACTTGAGACAGATATATTGCTGCCACACTGCAGAATCACATCACATTATCCTAACACTGCGCCAACCAGTCCTGGAGCTACCCTCATATACCGAGCACCAAGCAAGGAAGCTACTATACCAGTATGATGGTATGTCATGGCCAGGGATCGAACCCACAACCTCCTCCCAAGGCAGACGCTCTAACCACTCAGTCACATACTCTGTTCAAAAACTTAATTACAGGTTATAACAATAACTTTTGAGATACTATTGCTATGGCAACCCTTTTGTCTCCTTTTTCTTTTAAAATATTCCCAGTCTGATTCAAAGTTCATTTTCAATATCAAAATCATCAAAGAAAATCTCTTTAACACCAAGGGTCAAGGCTTTTGCCAGGAATAAAGTACTGGTCCAACCCTAGAATTGTCAAGACAGAATTTGAGAAAGTTATCTGTTGTACTGGGTTTAACCTCCTGCTGAAAGTAGTAGTGCTTCCACACTGCAGTATCAGGCAATAGGCATGTCGCACGATACCACACCCAGTCACATTATCCTGACACCGGGCCAACCCATCCAGGAACTATCCTTATATGCTGAGTGCCATTCAAGGGAACTATTCAAGTACCATTTTTTTGCGATGAGAAAGTTGTAAAAAAATCCCCCCCCCCCCCCACCCCCAAAAAATGAATATATGAATCATTTTTTATTAATATTAAAATAATATTTTGAGCACTTAAATATCCTTCATCAAGCTTAACATTCGTGAAGCTTCCTTATCTGGACTAATTCTGTGACCCATAAATACGTGTGGAAATTTAGCCATATAACGTTATGTGCTGTCAGAGATTTATATTTCCCATTTGCAATAAAGGTAAAACTGCTTGTATCACGCCTAGGTTTCTACCACAACATAATAACTGGCAATGGAGGAAGAATTAGTGTTGTACCAAGGACTCCTTGTTTGGATTTCTTGGTGCCAAGTGGAAATATACTGCCCGTCATATGACAGCTTGGATAATTTGAAAATATGCTCACAATCGATAATAAGACTTGCGCCTTCTGCAAAGCATTCTGGGAAATTTTATCATAAGATTCATGGTCACAATTATTAAAGACAAGAGGGCAAAGATGGCCCTGAGGTTGCTCACCTGAGAACATTGCCTGTATGAGTTGCTATATTATAGTCCTACTGGATACAGAATCCATACGAAAATATAGCAAAACTGTTTCCATTCCAGAAACAAAACAGTCCAAATTTGAAGGTTGTAGCTTAAAAATTCAAAAGAAAGTCATTGGGTCATGGTCAAGGTCATTAAAGGTCAAAGTTCAATTTGACACACACACCATATATTCAAACTCCAGGCCTGGTTTTTCCTATAAAGTCCTATAAAACCATGTGACTCCTGGGGCAGGGTAAATTTTGACCCAAGGCCATAACTGAACAAACTTGGTAGAGGTCCACTAGATAATGCCACACACTAAACATCTAAGCTCTAGGCCTTGCAGTTTCGAAAAAAAAAAGATTTTTCAAGTTTTTAATGTGTAAGTCTATGTAAAATCAAGTGACAGCTAGGGCTGGGTCAATTTTGACCCTGGGGTCATAATTTTAACTAACCTGGTAGAGGTCAACTAAGCAGTGCCACACCCAAAATATCTGAGCTCTATAATGCCTTGTGGTTAATCTGACAAAAAGAATTTTCAAGTTTTTCCAATATAAGTCTTAAGTTAAATTAAGTGACCCCTGGGGCAGAGCAAATTTTGACCCCTGGATCATGATTTGAACAAACTTGATAGAGGTCAACCAGGCAATGCCACAAACCAAATATTTAATCTCTAGGCCTTTGGTTTATGAAAAGAAGATTTTGAAGATTTCACTTTTTAAATCTATTGTTAGCTTCTGTGACCAAGATATGCAATAGACTTGTGAGCACCATTTGAACTTTTGTAGAGCTTCATTTAAGGAACCTTAAAGACAAGTTTTACTAAATTTGGTTCAGTATTTCGGAGAAATTGTCGTTTTAAAAAATTTTGAATGAAAGACAAGGGATGGATGATGGACATCCATTGATCCTAGAAGTTCACATGAGCACTATGTGCTCAGGTGAGATAATATATTCAAAGTATAAAAGGTGAATGAACTAATTTGTTGGACCAGTTAACCTTTTCATTAAAAAAAAAAAAAATAACTTCATTCATAACTAGTCAAACCTGTTTGATCAGCCACCTCTATAATTGCGCCACTTTTCAACATCCCGAATAGATATTACTATATAACTGCCTCATATAAGACGGCAACCTGCTCAACGCAGCCAGCAGCCACCAATTTTGGTCTCAAATTTCCTAAAACACTGTAAAAGACGGCCAGTTTGCAACATGTATTCATGGCTGCCACCATTTTGTACCTTGTTTATTTCCTGTACCGTACCGCACCTACCGTTCCATGGAAAATGGGGAATTTAAATGGAAAAATGCGCCGTTAATAGTTATAAGGGAGAAATAAGATCGATCTATGTTGAAAAGTATCACCATGAAGAATTTGACATGTATTATAAGAATACGTGTAATTTCTAAGACAACAACTGTCACGTATTCTGAAGTACTACATGTTACCTGCAGAGTATTGACAGTTTACCAAACTCGATCATTATTGTACTCACGAAAACTTAAAATGACCATATCTCGGGACTGATTTAGAGTTCACCTACGTGTGAAAAACGTAATGAGAACATTTTCTTGTCAACATGTGATGATTTTTATGACCTGTACATGTATATAACAGATTTAAATAATACATGTATACATTCATATTTAAATTACAATGTACATGTATATAACAGATTTAAATAATACATGTATACATTCATATTTAAATTACAATGTACATGTATATAACAGATTTAAATAATACATGTATACATTCATATTTAAATTACAATGTACATGTATATAACAGATTTAAATAATACATGTATACATTCATATTTAAATTACAATGTACATGTATATAACAGATTTAAATAATACATGTATACATTCATATTTAAATTACAATGTACATGTATATAACAGATTTAAATAATACATGTATACATTCATATTTAAATTACAATGTACATGTATATAACAGATTTAAATAATACATGTATACATTCATATTTAAATTACAATGTACATGTACATAACAGATTTAAATAATACATGTATACATTCATATTTAAATTACAATGTACATGTATAATGAAAGTTTACGCTTTTATATGAATAAACAGTGTTTTAAAGCTAACAATAAAATGTCTTAAACTCTTAAATTCAGTTTATCATTTAAGTGATTTACTCTTGAATCCAATATATGCAATAAATTAATGCATGTATTGAAATGATAACGTTTTCATATCTTAAAATTCTGTCTTGAGGTGTACCCTGTATAAGATAACCAGTTTGACAAAGTCTCAGTAACTGTAAGTACTATCTTAATGAATTAAACTTTTTTACATTACCTGAAATTCAAGTTTTTACAACATTGATTGAGAGACAAGATCATACTTATTCCTACTGATGGTTCTGATTTGTAGCAGTACTTCTGTGGCATGTCCCCCAACCCCTAGTGGGGGATAAAACTAGCAAACTTTGAAACACATCACTGTCAGATTAATAATAAGACATGTAATAATTGAGAAAGAAAGGTGATACTACAATTTCTGATGTACTTTGCAGTCACTTGTGGGCTGATCTTATTTTATAATGATTTCTTCTCCTCATTTAATAGTTAACAGGCTGTAAGATTGCAAAAGGAGGGACCAAAATTTCCTATAAGAAACCCTACGCACATTAAAACTGGAGTCCAGAAGAGGTTGCAAGAAAATTGACAAAAGAAAAACCTGAAAAAGGACTTTGTAAAATATAGAAAAATACCAAAAGTTACCGCATTGGAACAGTCAGTCAGTTTCTATGGTAACTGTGATGAAAACTTAAGTCACTGAGTGACTGACAAAGAAATAAAGCCAGAGAATACCTATACTAAGTAAGTAAAGAGTACATAAGTGTGACCCATATCATACCACACAAATCAATCAACTGCATCCAATTCATTTGTTTCTCATAAAATACTTGCTTTATATTTCCCTTAAATAGATATATACGAAGAAATATTGCCAACTTTTAAAATTATAAGTCCAACATCTCTTGCTATCAATATAGATATCTCGACACACGCAACCCACATTTGGTTTGAAAGTCTCTGTATATTTTTTCTGCTATGCCTGAACCTCGAAGTATCATGATTGTATATTTTCACGACTCGAGGAGAATGTTTGAATCCCCTTTTGTTCCAAGGCAAGGTGTAAGTTGATGAATAGAAATTTGAATACGATGCCTAAATGGCATCCAGGGGACTTCCAACATTATATAAGGTCCTTTAAGTCTACATCCCTAAACAAATGATAAACACGTTTTTACGCTTGATGGTGAACGGCATGCAAGGCCCGTGGATTGTAATGACTTTTACATGACACCGTCTGTCCGTTTGTCCCAGGAGGACGTGTCTTTACTTAGCGTTTATATTACTTTGACATCCATCTATTGGGAAACAAGTTAGTGTTCCCTGTCACAATAGAGTGGAATGAGCCCTAAGTGAGGTTTATTGGACGGGCCAAACATCGCTCACTTTCCGTCATTATTTGATGTGTATCGTTACGACCCCCTGAAGCACAGTTCTGGACGTGTATGTTCCAGTTTATACGTACAGCTGAGTTGTCAATGCCTATTTTATGAATATTTCATAGACAAAAAGTGCAAGCCAAAAAGGTTGTTTTTTTACATTTTCATTTTCCCTATACTCCGCTATATTTCTTTGGGTTTTTTCCTAACATTTCTTGAATTTTTTTTGGCAAAAGTGAAAACTATGTATGCAGACATGTAGAGGGGCCCTAAATCCCAGCTGTATCTACAGCTGTATGAACACTTGTCTAGTCATTACTAAACATATATCATGACTTTATATACATCACACTGATGAAAAAGAAAAAAATGGTAGTAAACATATACTTGATATTAAGTTGTGAGTGACTCACAATTTATTTGCTTGCGCGTTTACTTTTTCCTATTACAGTTTAATATGAAACATGAGATCTGCAGCTGATCAAACCCTCTTTCACTAAAGGCACACAGATGGACGAACAGACGACGCAAAAGTGATCCCTATATGTCACCCCTGCTGACAGCAGGTGACACAATAAGGTTGTGGGTTCTGACACTTTTAAGGTCAAGATTCTGCTGTGAACGTTCCAGACACAAAGTACTGGTCCAATCTAGAAGCTGTAGAGGCATTAGTGCAAGATGTAAGATCTTACTTCTAAATCATATTAAAGATATATTATGCAGAATGGTCCTTGCCAACAAAACGATTCATATTTTTAGTTTTGAAAATGAAATTTTATGTGATAAGTCTAAAAAACAGCTGAATTCCCCTCACAATCAATGTATTCATAGAAAGTCAAACTTGTTTAACATGTTTTAAATAACAATTTAAAGCATATGTTGTATATGATGTTATACTGATGTGGATCATAGTGGGGGCTGACCACTTAACTGATACATCTCCTTCTATTTCTTTAATTACTTAGAGAAATTTGTGGTCAACCCTAATTATGGAAGATTAATTTGCGGCAATTTTACAATCCACTGTCATTTAAGACTTTATTTACTTATAACATTTACATGTTATAGTTGTCACAGAACAAGGGAAATTGGTAAAAGATTTATACTGCGTATCATCAGCAAGGAATATTACATCATACAACCAGTATATAGAGGATATTTGATTGCTTTGGGCGGATATGGAATATATCTCATTGAGAAGTGATACAATTTTCACTTGCGTTACACACTCGTGAAAGTGTTAACCCTTTCCCTCATATAGACTCATTCTGACGCACTCAATAGGTACCACATAAAGCCTGATCTGCAGAAAGCCAAACTCAAACCTTACCAAATTTAATTGTAAAATCCTCATTACCAGACCACTGAGGAGCAGCGAACAGCATAAAACCTGATCAGCCTGAGAGTTACTCGCAGGCTGATCTGGTTTTATGCTGTTCGCATAGGTCTTTCAATGGTTTCCTCTATGAGGGAAAGGGTTAAGATTGTATCACTTCTCCATTACAATTTTCACTTGCGCAAAGGGCTCATAAAACTATTAAAACTATATCATTTCATGATGAGACATATTCCATATTACTCAGAACAAACAAATTTTCTTTTTATTTGATGTAAACTGCTGCTACAAACCCTATGCAAGTAAAAAGAAAAAAGTCGTTTCGGCAGATCTATATCACTCACAGTATGGGATATGGATTTTATCTCACTCCTATAACACAGAATGTATTTCATCAGTTAGCATAAAATAAAGAATCTAGATCAGCCTGTATGTCACCAGCTACTAATACCTTTACATGAAGAAGGTTATTGTTTTTAATTTGATCGTGCTTTTCTATAGCGTAAATTAGTGTATCACATGATATTCCTTGTTTTCTGTATAATATAACCATTACATATTTTTCATATTCAATATGTGTAATCTACGACGTCATGATGTCATTTAACCCGTTACATTCATAGGATAAAAACAACGCCAAAAATGCTCACGAAATCTCAGTATTTAAAGTTATGTAATAAAACTCACATTTGTTGCTTATAATATAGAACTTTACCAAAGTCCTCCAAGAAAATGGTAAAAAGCTTGTCATTTTCTTGAACTTGTTTTATAAAATTTTATACTATATGACAACTCATGTGAGTTCCTATAAGTATATTTATTGTAAAAAGTCTGTATAACCTACATACATGTTATATCCTTAGATATGACTGTTAGACTGGATACAGAGTCTAGTTCTCTCTAAAGAAATACCTTGTCTACAAAATCTAATTTTCTATATTTCAAGATTCAATTTCAATTTTACAAAATTTGTTTTTGTGGAGAAAAAAACTGTGACAAGAAGAACAAATCTGATCACTCTTAACAGACAAGAAATTCAATTTCATCGTCTGGCAGTCTGTTTGTTAACACATTTAAAGCAAGGAAACCTGAATCCTCTGTTAGTCACAATAACCCAATCAGCTTATCGCATTACTGTATTTCACCCGACCGAACTGGACAAAAAATGACAATGTGGGCAAACAGTGTCAACTAGGCAATTATGTGTAAGAAATCTAATTTCTTTTTTCACTATGTATAAAGGAGTACGTTAAATTGGAGATAGTCGGAGACAAAAGGGTGTGATTCTATTTAGAGGAGTTACCACATCGAGCAATGAATGAGTGGAGATGATATCTACAGGAACACTAGCTGAAACTGATATTTTCTGGTCAGAATGTTGAGCATGGGGGTTTACTTAAAACGGATATTCAATAAGAGCTTGTATGACTGGTTTAAATGTCCCACCAACAGAATTTCAATCATTTAGGTTCAAATTAAGACAAAATGCACTGTCTCATTGTGGCATGATGCCACACCCAGTCATATTATCTTGACATCAGGTCAACCAGTCCTTTAACTGCCCTGATGTGATGAGTGCCAAGCAAGGGAGATCTACCAGTATGATTTTTAGATGGCAGTAGCCGTTTTTAGTAGCTGCAAAATGAAAACAGGCCTTGCTGACCTCCTTGCTGATTTGCATATTTTCCACAGCAAATTTAACTGTACCTCTCCGCATTTAGTGTGTATTCATGAAATGCAATTCTGCACTAACGAATATGAGTGGAATACGTTAAAGATATTTTAATCATGATTATAATTATTAAAGTTTGTTAACATGTTTTCTTTTACCATTATGTTGCACTGAAAACATACATTTTAAGCATGAACAAATTAAACGTGGCATTTCTTAATCAGAGCAGCAACCCATTTTACATTCATCTACTCGATCTACAAGATCTACTCCTGTAAAAAGAAAAAAATAGTGCTCGGCATGTATGTAACTAACATAAAGTAGTCCACACGTAATTTTGCATGATGTTGAGTTAGGTTCCTCCCAGAGCATTTTTTAACTTTGAAACTGAAAGGTAAAAATTCAAAAATCTTAAATAATAAAATACATTGTCAATTTCTAAACATACTCAACAACAGATAGAATGTATACATCAAGTTCACTAGAACTGAAGAAAGGGAATGACCTACTTAGGTATGCAACTATAAATGAAATCAGGTTCATGGCCCTTACTCCAGATTATTATGTAACAAACAGAGAGCGCTTTCAACCGGCTCTGTACCAACTATAACTGCAGGAGAGTGTGTAGAGTTTTTGGTGTCACAAGACCTTTGCCTTTATTGCTTCAATCACTTCTGAAACGCTGGGTTTAGAATTATAGTTATTTCATGTTAACCCCGCCGCCATCTCTCAGTGCATTGAGTGCTTTGATTAACTTTATGTCACAGCTGGGAATTGGGCCCAAGACTTCTTGCTGCTTAAGTGGACACTCAAGTCACTAAGCCACTGGGATCTGTATCAAAAGCTAGTTTGGATGTATTTGAATACTAGGGTTTAATGTCCTAACGACAGTATTTCAGTAATTTTGGGATTCTGTCTATGGGCAAAATGAGGGCTGACCACAAAACTCTTCCATCTCCCTGTATTTCTATATGCACTTAGAACAGTTTCGTGGTCAGCCCTCAAAATACAGGGCTGCCTAACTGTGATATTACACTATCGACAAGTGGCACATTTACTTTTTATGTCTATGATCAAAGCAAAATGTTCGTACATTAGTTTCATCAACTTTAAGAAGATGATAATGATGTTGCCAAAGCAACTGGTAAAACCTTCAATATCTATAGGATGGGTGATTTTTATTTTTTTTTTAGTTTTTATTAATTTTGATGATGGAAAAAAAAGCAATATTATACTTAAGTGGGACTCCTTTTTTAAATTAGAAGTAGTTAAATGATGAAAAAAAATGTAAAATTTGACAAACTATTCTTTTTCTGTTTCCTAATATTTCCCCAAATAAATCTGAAAAAAATAATGTTTCCACATGCCATAATTTCCAGTAAATTGAACCATTTCTTCAGACGGGATCATCTGTTGAAATGAGTCAACATCATCTCCCCATTCTCTTTCTTCCATCTATCTTTATCTCATAACACTTGATCTCCAGAAGACATTTCCCACTTCTTCTTCAAAGCCTTTATTCCTCATGCAGTGATCATTTGACTTCTAGAATGAAGTGAAACCCTCGGGGGAACTACATACACTGTAGGACACTCTAGAACTATTCCCCCCCCATCATAACTGCTCTCATTTCATTTCCATATAAATTTCCCAGTTCAGTTTCTCAATTCATGCTTTTTCGGAATTTAACGTCAAATGCTTTACATCCATTAAATTGCCATCCCCTTTTAAACTCAGTCGACTGTCCCTGTGATCACTCGTGATATAGCTCAAACTAATTCTGCGTAAGAAATGTGATGGAACAAACTAACAACATCTTAGGAACCCAGTAAATCCTATGACCTTTCCCTGAAAGCTTTGTTTGACAAATTCGAGCATTTGTCAAACTGCTAATCACTTATATCAGACCATTAGATCAAATCAGTCAAAATGCGAACAACTGGAACATTTATTAATGTTTCATCAGCATAATACGACAGTTAGAAGAAAGAAATCCACGCTAGTGTCACCCGACTGTCAAACTAAACATCTCACCACGTAATCCTGCACACAAATTGGTTTCTACTTATTTATAACGGCATCACTTTGGTAACTTTTATTAATTTCACTGAACACATAGGAAATACTTTATCGTGATATAGGACAAAGAATCTATAGTTACAAATGTAATTTGAATGTGATTAAAACACATTCTGACTTCATTAAACAGAATGTTTCAATTTTGTGATTACTTTCAAATATTATCGACAAATTTGTCTCCTTATTTCCCCAGCAAGGAAATGATTCCGGTGCAGGCGTTTCCATAAAACAATGATTACAGCAACAATAAAATGGATAATTCAATCTTGCCCGAATGCAAACAGAATTTGTGATAATAACCAATGGGCATTTAAAGGAATTGTCTTAACATACAGTATGATATACTAGTGTTTTAAATAAAAATGACAACAGTTAGAAGTTTAATTAAAATAGGAGGCCATAGCTGATTGTTAAAGCACTTGCATAACAATTTTGGGAACATTGAAGAAAATTTGAATATAATTACAATGTATATAGGTTCAGAATTTTGAAAGCTGCAAACTCTTAATGTAAATGCTGCATAATTGCAAAACATATATAGCTTTGGTCAAGAATCATCTTGTCAGTGCAGATTTTTTTTTACAGTCAAACTTGTATTAGCTGTCACCTCTTAATATCAGCCAACCTGTGTACATAGACCTGGAACTCAAGTCCCAGTATTGAATTTACAGAGAACCTAACCTCTGAATAACAGCCAATCTGTGTACAAAGACCTGGGACTCGAGTCCCAGTATTGAATTTACAGAAAACCTAACCTCTGAATAACAGCCACCTCCAGATAAAGGCCAAAGTTTAATTGCCATTGAGTGGCCTTTGTTCACAGATTTTACTCTATTTTATTATAACTGGTACACACAGAGTGACATGATGCTTTGGAAACAAATCAATTTATATGATTTATACCATGAAGATCATTTTTTAACACTGTTTCATGGGGCCTGATCTAGTTATTATGTTAAATTGTACAGTTTTTAACTATATGACAACCTTAAACACATTAGTGACTCTAATAGGTTCATGGTATGAACACTGATATATTGGGTGTTAACATTATAAAGGGACTTGTAAGGCCATCATTAAAAAAATGTTGGTTTGCACTTGCCCTAACCACAATTCAATCAGCTGGCAGGAAAATTTATTTGTTGTTGTTTTTGAACATAATATGTACATGCAAAATTATCAGAAATATCGAAAAACTAAATTACCCTCTACTTCCATTGTGGGTTTATAAAAATAGAGAAAGGAAAGTTTTAATGAGTTGCCTGTGCATGTTTATAAGATGCCCTGTTTATGGATCTACACTGTGTATACTGCTGTTAATCAAAGGACAAAAGCTCTTCTAAACCCTTTACCTCATGAATATCCATGTGCAAATTTATGACTAGATGAATATTAATTAACTGAACTTAAAATGGTACAAGAAATCATTAATTTTTCTTTGCCACATGGAACGTGATCTACAATATTGTATGAGCAAATAGAGGAGACCCTGATCAGACAACTCCTATAGGAGCTGTCTGATCTGGGTCTGCTATGTTTGCCAATATGTCAAAATCAATCTATATAAAGAACAGGGTTAGGTATACATTAATGGGGAAAAAATAGACAATTCTAGTGTTTGATCTGTGAAACATAATACTGCTACCTGACAACAGATTCAAACCCACAACATATGTGCCCAATGTCCAGTGCAATGCTTTCTCCTACACCACCTTGCTTAGACCATATAACTCAAATAAACTCAAATAGGCATGCATTTTTCCCTCTTTGTTTTACCAGGGGCTGTTCCCCTCTGAAAATCTTCCCCAAAATTGTTGTCTACCCCAAAGCCAGAGGAAATAGTGCTTTTACCCTGGCTAAATCTACCTTGGCTGCCTGAAGATGTTTGTTTACTTGGGTTTATCACACATGCTAATCTACAAATACTTCATGAGACAGATATAGTGCTGCTTCAATGCTATATCAGACCATGGACCAGTAGCATGATACCACACCAAATCACATTATCCTGACCTCAAGTCAACCAATCCTGGAACTACCCTTAAATGCTGAGATCATTAGTTGACACAGAAGTAAAAACCTGATTTTGGAACAATTCAGTGTTATATTATTTTTAAGCTAATAGACCCATGAACATTTTGAACAACTTTTACACAAAATAAAATGATCTAGTCATTCAACAAATGTGGTATCAACATAGGGTGATATTGTTTCACTCTTGTAATACAGAAATGTCCAGGAATGAATACTCATGGGCCATTACAGTCTTTTAGTTTTAACCATTTTGAAATATCCCCTTTGCTTTGCATCTAATATTTCTAGTATGCACTATTTTAAAGGAAAGTATAAAACCTGGGTGGCATAAATTTGAGGTTAAACTATGTATACAGTATACATGCACACACTTCAAAGACTCTACACAAACAGCTTCACAGCAGAAACATGTGCTGCCCCCTGGTGGACAATTGTTAAACCATATTTATTTCACAGTAATGTGATCACCATGACCAGGACTACATGTGCATATGATACCTTTGGAGAGGTTTTATTCATGCTCGTATCTTTCCTATGAGGAGAGGTCACTCTGTGTCTACTAGGTGACCGAGATTTGCCTGATGATCCAGGTTTACTTGCGGCGTTTGTTTTTGACTTCACCTTAAAACGCAGTATTATCATGATAATTATAACACATATATTTTTTGTCTATTGGCAAAACAGAGGTCTTTAGGGCAATATGCCCCTGAAAAAAAAATGCTGATTTAATTTCTTTCATGACATAGCATATAAATCTAGACAGTATAAAAAAACAAAAGGGCCATGGTGGCCCTAGAACACTTACCAGAATACCATAAGCCTAATTAAAACAATGCAGGTTGCTTGAATTTACCTGGTTGCCATCAGTTACAAATTGATATAAATTTCAGACACAAAGAATTCTAGTATCTAAACAGATTATATAAGAAAACTAGCAGACCCAAAGGAGGCTTAATTTTTCGAAGATAAACTTCATTTGAAAAATAATTATAATAATGGAAGAGAAGACCAACACACAACAGATACATGGTGATCAGAAAAGTTCACCATGAGCATATTGTGCTCTTGTGAGCTAAAACCAGTACCTTTTTTTCCTACAAAGACATTCACAAGTGCTATGGTGAGCTAATAAAAAAAAAACAAAAAAAAAACAACATATCAAATGATTTAATTCCAGATTTTCAAGTGTCGCCCCAGGCAAGCAAAACTATTTTTAGTAACAGTGACCTTGACCATGACCTTATCATCCAGAAAATCAATCCCAATCTTCCTTTTCCCTACCACATATGAAAACTGTAACTCAATTCCAACTGGAGATAGTTGACGGAAACGACCTGTTTGGCAACCGCCCAATGATGTACCTCATTCTACATTTAATAACCATGATTTTCGTTGTGAGCTAATTAAAAAAAAAAAAAAAAAAAAGCACACAGGGAAGCCAAATATGGTATGTAGGTATAAATGGAAAAGCAATATATACAAAATTATCTTTCAAGCATATCATAATACATTTTCCACAGCAAAATTTATACTGCAAATAATAATACATCCTGCATGCATATGAATGACAGCACAAAAGGATTGATTCTGTAAATAATATATAAAATGCAGCATGAATTATACAGCAAATTATCGCTGTTGTGTTGTAAAGCATAATTTATACAATATATAAAATATAGACATATCTCTGCTATACATGGTGCACACAATATATAAATCAACTCTTTCAGGCATGCAGTGATTTTCTCATATTCATATCAATCTAGCTATCTTTACATGTAATGTAGTATCTTAATGACTTTTTATGCCTGCCAATAAAATGTTTATTAATTATCCTCCTGAACTCATTTGATAGAAGTTAACATGAAATGACAACTGACGTCAGATATTATGCAAACAGTCAAAAAATATTAACTTGGATGAAATGGTGAATGATAACATAATCATTTCACTATGAATCTAGTGAAATGATACCATGAAAAGTGAAATGATCAATCAGATATTTTGATGTTTTTCTACAACTTAGTTAACATAGCTATGGTAAGAAATCTAAATAAAATGTCATAGTAAGCAATTTTCTTTCCCTCAGAGTTTGAAACTTAGACTTTGGTCTTGATGCATTTGAGTCTCATTTCACTGACATCATAAATATACTGATCATTCTTGTAGATTAAAACTTCTGCAGACATCTGCAAAAATCATTAGCATTATCACCATTTCAGAAAGTAGGTCAAGAATAAGTCAGCTACATTAAAATGATAGTCCAAAATAATGAAAAGTTTTACTTTTGAGATTTGGGAAACTAGAATGAAATTATTTGTAATGAAGGGTATTAGTCCATCTCTCAATACAATATGTAAATAGGGGAGTATTCAACCCTTTACCTCATGAATATTCATATACAATTTTATGACTAGATGAATATTAATGTATTTAACTTGAAATAGAATAATTGTGAAACAATGGACATTTTCTTTGCCAAACAGACTGTATAGAATCTGAACTACAACACTACATAAGCAAACAGAGTAGACCTTGATCAGACAGCTCCTTCCAGGAGATGTCTGATCAGGGTCTACTCTGTTGGCCAAGACACCAAAATGAGTCTATATGAAGTAAAGGGTTAACAAGTAGAGTTGTCTTAATCACTAAATACCTGACACCTGATAATGACTGTATAAACATTAGTACTTCTAACAATATACCTTAGGTATATATAAAGCCATGCCCATATATTATACAAGACAGTTATAAATGTAATAGTTTAGACTATTTACAAAACTTTCCTTTTTTTGTTGTTGTTGTTATTGCTTTTTACCCCTAGCTCATAATAGAAATAAAATCAAAAGCTAATATTATCAAGTAAAATCCTACTATTGCCTTAAGGTAATCTAGCCAACATTTAATTATGATCATGGTCCATCAAGTGATCATGGGAATATTATTAGTACCCGGTAAATGCAAACCTTTATAGACTTTGAGCATCAAAACCTGTAACTGAATGGATGCTGAAATCTGCACTGAAATCTTTTTAAGCATTTGAAGGACCAGGACTATAATTAAATGATGTATGGATTACCTTAAGCAGGAGTATACCACATTAGAAAGACATAACGCCATTGTGACAATTATAAAACCTGATCAGCCAGGAAGTAACTCACACGCTGACCAGTATTATACTGTCATCTTTTCTTTAGAACTCCTGCATTCTAGAGATAACATTGAAAACATATTTGAATACTAATTTGAACAAACCCTAGGAGCATATTTGCAGGCTTGTTCTGATTTTGACCAAGAGTCTTATAGGAATAATATATTAAAATACCTCAATATGAAGCAAAGGAATCTGTTCAAATTGTGAAACTCAAGTTTTGTAAATAGTCTATCAGAGGGAAAAGTCTTAATTGTGTGATCTCATACTTACATCCCACATAAGCTAATGAATACAGACAGATGTTTGTAAATGAATATATCAATCAATTTATCAATCAAGTCACATGATTTTAAATGCCAACAGCTGCCTAATATACATGATCGGTAAATGTTTAAAACTTTGTGTACATAAAAGGAAAATTTCCAAGTTTCAGAAATCAATAATTAATAACTTTAATTTACCTGGGAGAAAACAATAAATGGTCTCTAACTTTATCACAAGATTCCATGATACAAATATGGTTATTAATTAACATGACAGAGAGAACTCCCTGAATGTTTTTTATAGAGTTAGTATTTGTCATCCAATGATATTACACACTTAGCTTTTATCATTCATTTAAATTAACAATTAGCATTTATAATTCAATTTGAATTTTTTTGCATTTTTATCCAATGCCTTCCTTTCATCCAAAAAAAAAAAAAAAACCCGAGACTTCAGAGTTAGCATTTATCATCCAATAAAACCGCATAATCCTCATATGAATACTCAGCAGAGCTATTAATGCAGCCATTTTTTTTTATTTTTTATTTTTTTAAATTTCAAATGGCTTGATCCATTTACTGAGAATCCTGAGACATTTTCTTATGGCACCAATAACATGAATGCAAAAGTTTTGCCTGTCACACAGTACTTACTGCAGTGTTATTTCCCTTGTTCTGAATTAGGGTTTCCACTAAGGTTTCAGGGACTTTTTTTCTATATTGGAAATATGACCAATATCCTTGAATTCAATTGGGAATTTTAGCCCAATGCATTATAATTTTTAGAAAATAAGTAATATACTGCCCCAAATTTAGGGAATGATTGCAAAGAATAAACTGATCAGTTTTTCAATGATCAGTTTATTAACAATCATTTTTTTCAGCTGCCTGAATGGATAAGTCTTTGAACTTGCCACTGTTTGGCCAAACTGATACAATTCTTCTTCAAAAAATTCATCAGAAGTTTTTACATGCAAGTTGGGAAATATATATAATTTCTGGCATTGGGAATAAAGCCAATTATCAGCTTTAAAAACAACTTAAAATTCTGATACAATTTAAATCAACAAGTTTTTTCATACAAGACACATCCTCTTACTACATAAAAGCTAGTAGGACAAGAGCTGCCCATCAGACAGCATGCTCTACTGTTTGAAATGCTTGTTGGTAAATCAAATGAAAACAGTTTCAATTTGTGCCCTTCACATACTCTGTAAATAATAATAATAATACTAGTAAAAAATGAGCTACCTAAATAGTATGATACCCCTGAAAATGTTAAAGTTAACATGTTTCAAATCAATCCCATAAGCATTAAAGTACCTTGCATTCAAAACTTTAACCAAAATTTCTAAGTTAAAAAAGGGCCATAACTTGAACTAAATTCAGTC
Organism: Solen grandis; assembly: GCA_021229015.1. Taxonomy (NCBI): domain Eukaryota; kingdom Metazoa; phylum Mollusca; class Bivalvia; order Adapedonta; family Solenidae; genus Solen; species Solen grandis. The sequence continues at coordinate 60,290,653 of CM037780.1, forward strand.
AAGAGTTATCTAACTTGATGCCCTTTGAGATTTAAGCTGGATAGAAGCTTGCATGCAAAAAGTTAACCAAATTTTCTGTTGCATGCAAAACTTTAACCAAATTTTCTAAGTTAAACAGGGGCCATAATTAAGAGTTATCTACCTTGTTTGATAGCACTTTAACCAATGACTGTAATGCTGATTCCAAAGCTGACACAAGGGTGACTGCAATAGCTCTCATATTATGACTTATGTGACGAGCAATAAATCTGAGTTGCTGACTGCATTAGTCAATTTCCTATTTGTATATGTGTGGTGAGAGATTTCAACAGTAAGTTGGCGATGACCTACCTGAAGTTCCAGAGTTGCGTTACGGTCCTGGAGAGCGTCCACCTGTCTCTGAAGTGTTGTGATCTCATCCTGTCCATCTGCTCGCCTATATAACATAGCAGTTGAACATGTCATAACCTTTTATTTTCAGACTGATACTATTTCAGGGAAATATCTACAGAAAATGATATAAAATTTTGCATGTCGCATTAATGGTGCCGTGGTCCAGTGGTAACACACCCGACAGCAGATCAGACTAATGTGCCTTCAAATTCCTTTCAGATGACACTTCCAGGCACTAAGTACTGGTCCAACTCAAGAACTTTCGAAAAGGATTAGTTTAAGTTGTTTCAACTTGTTTCTCAAATGACATGAAGTAGATGAAATTTAACAAAGGCTCATTCCTTATGTAAAGGTTTAACAATTTGAGGTAAAAGTCTTTAAAGTGGCTAGGGAGATCAAACAAATGTTTAAAACAGGGGTGCAAATGCTCATGTTAGTGAGTGTTAATGGTATGCAGGGCTGGTTCCATCCAGGTCAGTCAAAGTCTGTATTCAACCCTTTATCTCAGACAATATGCACAGCAAAGAAAAATCCAATGTTTAGTGTACCATTTAAATTTTAGTAAATTGATATTATGCAGTGATTTTTTTCCTTGAATTGTGAATTTGTGAAAAATTAACGTTATTTTTCTCAAAGTTGTGAAAAAAAAGAAGTGGCGTTTCTGCTGATATTGTGAGGAGAAAATGTGGACAATGACAGAATACCTTGCAATTTTCTGCAGAATGGTAGGGAATGGTTTATATTTTCAAGAAATGAGATTGTGGAAGAAAAGCACTTTTAAATTAATTCGGCTGAGTAGGAAGGATTTAAACTATGCCTCTATAATAAATACACTTTTGAATTATGAATCAATTTGGGTCCCTTCTAAATTCTGAATGGGTCCTTTTACAGTACCTGTTACAAAAGGAAAAAAAATCGCTGTTATGTGTACATGAATGTTCACGAGATAAAAGGTTAATTCTATTTTTACTACATGAATGTGACTTGTATCACTATGTTAATTCATTTTATTCAACTGAAGCTGTATGCCTTTGCTACTGACCCATATTTTTTTCTGGATTTAATGATAAAAAATTTCTAAGCTCACCTGCTTAAAGGCAGTGTTCTCATTGGCTAATAATGTAATCTGTTTGCTATGTAATAGTACTGGAATTAAATATGATCTTGCAGTACAGTTTGTGGCTAAACATGCCACCAAATGACTTTTCTTTTTCTTTTTTTTACAGATATTCCTCATTATTACATGTATATGAATGTGAACTGTTTGACTATCATAAATGATAATAAAATAAAAAATTAAACTTCAAGTAAGATAGGGTGGGGCTGACTTACTGCAGGGTGGTGTGGCCCAGCTCCTTTGTCCTGTACAACAGGTTGGTTGTCAGCTCCTCAATCTTCTCATCCTTCCGCTGCAGGATCTCCAGGACCTTGCGGTCACGAATCTCCGCCTTTTCACGCTCCCTGAAATAAACAATGTGACCTTAACCATTTTCTTTCACATCAAATGGGGGTTAAGTTCTACAATGTATTATCAAATACTAAATTCATCTAAACAGTTCAAAGGTTGGACAAGAAACATGCACCAGAAAAAGCAATGAAAGAAAGATGCCCCAGTTCACAATCTGAATTTTTGGAGGACAAAATTGACCATTTGTCAGACAAGTGAAAAACCTTGATCTTCCTGTCTGAAAGGCAATTTTATCTGGTATTACACAGAAAACAATTTTGTTAGCACGAGCCATGAACATGGCTTGCAGTTTGATTGGGTTATATAAGTTTTCTTTAGGTGTTGCATACATCTCAGTAGCTGAGTACCACTGGGAAAACAAACAATAGAAGTAAATGAGGGTGACAATTATTTCAAGTCGCTCAAAACAAATATGAGGCCCCGGCCAAGCATTATTCACTTCCAGGACCATTATTTGACAGTCACCTTGTGCCATTTCTATGTTACAAAATTCAACGCCTCCTAAAAACAGAAAAGAAATTGTCAAACACAGAGATGGCTTGAGGGATAGAGTGCACATTGATGCTGAGGGACAGTGCCAACACACGTCCAAAGTTCACTTAATCTAGCCATAGATACTGATCTTCCTGTAACTTAATTATTGCTTCATGCAATGCTTCAGTTCTAAATTTCCTAAATTTCTTTGTACACTTGGAAATTAAATTACAAAACAAAAATTACCATATCCATCTTATCTCTGGGGCAGAGAAGGCAAAGAAAATCACCAAAAGACAAGCCATAATTCAGAGACAGTGGTATTTTTCTTACAAATTTCCAAAGAAGATCTTTTGGCGACATGTATACAACCGAGGGATAGACCTACAATTGACATCCTGACCCCGCGGCGTATATCCAACGACGTGGTAATAAAGTGTCAACACATGTGTTTGCACATACATGGGCCCATTGTATACGGCAATTACCCTAATTACGACAAGTTTTGTCTGGTACCAACATACGAAAATTATATTTACGACAACCGCTGGGTGGTGCCATTCTGATCCCATTCATCAATGGCATATTTGTGTTGGGACTGAAGCGTTATGACAAGGGGAGCATATGTTGGGGGAGCCGTCAGTTGATTCCTTTCACACGTACCACCGCTACTGAATGCGCCAATTTGTCATATCCACTTCACGTCCTGAGATGTACAGTGTGACAACTTAGGCTCAACTCACGATTTATATAGATTGTCCACACTCAAAACCAGTCAGAAAAAAGAAGCGCACAGTTGATTAAGAGCATTAGAGGAAGAACTTATGTCAACACATGTGTCACCCGGTGAAAGTTTGACAGCAAAGTTTTTTTTCTGAGTAACTGATGAACACCATTGAAACAGTTTGACATTCACCTGGGTTATACGTCTTGTGTGACTCTAATTTGACAAGATCAAGTATGTGTGCTTTTTATATGAAACATGTTTTTTTTAACTTTTATTTTTTTAATCTGAAAGATTGGTAATCAATAGGTCCTAAATGAAGAATTTTTCAGACTATAGAATGGGTAATAAAAAAAATGTACTGGTAATTCATAAAAATAATATGTGAAAGAGTTTTTCTTTCTTTTAGATTTCTAATTAATACATTTTTGATATCTATGAAACAATTACAGCCAATTAAGTATTAATTCACATCAAAGGCAAAAAAAAAGTAAAAAGTAGAAAAGAATAATGACTACAAAAATATGAAAATTATGACAAAATTCAAGCTTGATCAGACTTCAAGAAGAGTGTGGCACTTTTTACACCCATGTATGGCTCCTGCTTTACAGGAGCCTGATTGAATCATGTCCAATTAACTTTTCATTAATCAATGGCCAGCTAACCTTTCTTTAGGCCAGCGATCAAACTGATCATACTGGCACTACGAGAGACGACCTTTAACTCCACACCAACTGTCAGAGAAGGACTAACATTGATTGGTGGAAACAACCAGCCTGAATGCTGGTCGCAAAACTGGCTTCCCCAATATCATAAGTGCTGAGGCTGACACCTTCGTAAAAAGCTCCGTCTTATTTTGAGTCTGCAGAAAATTTTAAGAATAATAAAAGTAAACAATATAGACTAAGGGGACACACTGGAATATCATGGTCTTTAGAATCTGTTGCAGTAATGCTGGCAATATAAGCTATAGGGTCTGCTGCAAGTTCTGTTTTTATTGGGTACAGGGTGATTTAAAGTACAAATGTACAACGGTGGACGTGCGTTGTGATTTATTATTTATCTTTCACCACATGCTAGCTGTCAGAAAATGACTGATACAGTTTTTCTAAGACATAATGATCAATCTGCATAAGACACAGAGGTTGATCAGGGTTTATATGGCTCCCTAATAAGAAATAGATTGGAGATAGGTAAATTAATGTAACTTGTTCAGACTGGTTTTTGACTTCTGAGACATAGCTAGCATAGTCACTAGGCTCCAAAGAAAAGATTTTGAAAAAAATCCACTTGTGGCTAGTCTACAATTGGGGTCCACCATCTTGATAATTCAAGTTTTGAGTTGAAGTAAAGCCTTGTCACTGATGATATAGCAGTAAAATAAATTCAAATTAGAACAGTTCAACAACAAAACAAGTTGCTGGTCTAAGCCAAAGCAAATCGAGAAAAAATTTTCGAGTAAAACTAATAAACTAGAGGTACTAACATAGAAAAACCTCAATAAGACTTTCTTTCAGACAGGGTTCTTCTGATCTTGACAAATAAATAGTTACATTGTCATTAACCCTTTCCCTCATATAGACTCATTTTGACGCACTCAGTAGGTACCACATAAAGCCTGATCTGTAGAAAACCACAGTTAAACCTTACCAAATTTAATTACAAAATCCTCATTTCCAGACCACTGAGGAGCAGCGAACAGCATAAAACCTGATCAGCCTTCGAGTTACTCGCAGGCTGATCTGGTTTTATGCTGTTCGCATAGGTCTTTTCATGGCTTCCTCTATGAGGGAAAGGGTTAACATGGCCTGCACAGTGAGTTGGTCCCAATATTCAGTCTTTACATGAGGTTAAACTGTATACTAACCCTTTAGAAATAAATTAAATATTCATGTACAATTTAGGACTTGATGAATATTAATTATTTGAAACTTTAAATGGCATATAAAACATTCTTTGCCATGCAAACTGTGTAGAATCTGAGCAAGGATATTGTATAAGCAAACAGAGAAGATCAAGATCAGACAGCTCTTATAGGAGCTGTCTGATCTGGGTCTTCTCTGTTTGCCACTGCGTCAAAATGAGTCTGTACGAAGTGAGGGGTTATATGTAGTCCCAGAAATACTGAAAATTTAACAACAGCGATATAACAACTCATTCAAGCCAATTTATCACCTGTTACAGCCATCTTTATTCCTCCTAGTATCAGACCTGAACCCTAAAACTGCCCACTTGAACCGCAATAAAAGCAGCAGATGAAAGAACAACCTTATCACTGAATGTTAACATTGTCCAGATAAACTGGCTTCTCACCCAAATCCTACTGACCATGAATTTAAAACCCTATTTTACTTTAGGCTCTTATTTTTACATTTTTTTGTTTACAAAACCTGTCAAGGCTGAAAGACACATAAGAACATTGTATACCCATTATACCAATTAAAAGTCAACAAACCATTGATAAGCACATGAACCTTGTTTTCAATATTATCTTCCATTCTATAATTTTCAACAAATATAATTATACCCCTGCTGTATAAGGCATAAAAAAGAAAAAAAAATATCTCGTTTTAACCTCCTCTCTGCTGATGTATACAGATTTTTTATCAATCTGATTAAATACACTGAATGTGTTAAGAATCATCATACTCCAAGGTGAGGGATAACTGTTAAACATAAGACCAACAAAGACTTTGTATCTTAATGCTTTTTCTCCTTTATTCTTACATTCCCTCCACACAACTCTTTTTTTTGTTTTTCACATATTTTATTCTTATATATTGATGGACAATTTTTCAAGACAATTTTGTCAACCTTATCAAAGTTATCATTGAAAGAGATGAACACTCTGCAAATGGCATGGTTGAAAAACAGTGGTTCAGCAATGGCATGTGGCAGACCATGCCTGACCACAACAAAGTAAAGTATACCCTGCCCCCTATCTGCAGTAACACATGATGCCCTATCTAACTGGTAGTATGAAATATAATTTAAGCATTTTGTTTTCACTAAAATAGTATTTCATATGAGCAAACATTTTAAATAAAACAAGGGTCAGGACTGCCACAAA
>CM037780.1:60296860-60346860 GCA_021229015.1 Solen grandis
TCGTAATAAGTGAGTTATGGTTCTTTTGCACTGCACTTCCTCTCCATGTGCTTGATCATTGCATGAAGTTGTATTGATTTCCAATAATGCAACGGACCGCTGGACCGACCGACCAACCGACCGACCACCGGGTGACTCCTATATACCCCCCCAAACTTCATTTCGGGGGTATAAAAACTTACAACCAATAAATTCCTTGCATACAAAACTTTCTAAGTTAAAAAGGGGCCATAATTAATAATATATTCCATCAAGTGTTATCTTCCTTGATAGTATGATACCCCTAAACATATTAAAGATGTTTCAAATCAATCGCACACCTGGATACTGAGATAAAAGCATGAAATTCCTTGCATGCAAAACTTGAACCAAAATTTCTAAGTTAAAAAAGGGGAATAGTTCAAGTCAATACCATGAATGGTCTGATAGAAGCTTGCATGCAAAACTTTAACCATATTTTCTATTGTATATTTTCTATTCTTTAACCAAAATTTCTAAGTTGAAAAGGGGATATAATTCATATTAAATTCAATCAAGAGTTATCTACCTTGGCTGTTGGATGCCCTTGAACATATTCATAAACTTTCAAGTCAATACCATAAATGGTTATTGAGATATAAGGTTGATAGTAACTTGCATACAAAACTTCAACCAAAAGCTGCAACGAATAGTCAAGCTAAAAACTGGTGTTGCATGCAACACAGAAGTCCCCACTGGTGGGGTGCATAATTTTTTCCATTACCATAGCAACCAAAATTTTTGAAAAAAAAAAAAAAAAAAAGTGATGTGCAGAATCTCCATACTGCCATCTATTCATATACCAAGGTTCATAATAATATCTTAAATGTTTTTTAAGTTATCACGAGATCCAGATTTCCAAACATCCGGATTGACTGACGAACAAACGGACAGACGGTGGGCAAACCTATAGTCCCCGGTGGTTTAAACACCGGTAGGGGACTAATAATTAAATAATACATACATTCATGTAAATAATGGCACAGACAAAATTATTAACAAATATTGGATAGAGCCATCAACACAATGATTACACAAGTACAATCACTCATTTAATAAATTTATGTTTACAATCAATATTTTGAAAAAAATTACTACTTAATCTATACTTAATTAGATGATATGCATAAATCAATATTGAAGGGCATCTTAAGGTAAAGTCCCTGTAATGGTTCCGCTACATTTCAGACATCATGGCCTATCATGGATATAATCAAGGTTTCCTAATGTTTCATTCGGGTACCTTGATTATCTTCAAGAGGTTAAGTGGTCCAAGACGTAGCAGAACCATTACAGGGACTTTACCTTAACTAAAATCATTTACTGGTTTGATGCCAATTATGATCATAAACAGATGTAACATACCAATGAATAAAACCATTAAGTATCATTAAAAGAATAAAATAGACAAATATTCAATCAATTAACAATCAACAGAAACTTTGAGCAGCATTCCCCAGTCCTTTAAACCATTTGTGTAATTAATAGATGTCTGCGACTTTGGATTTTAAACGTGAAATCAAAGAATCTATTTGCACAAGCAAAAAATTGTTTCAGATGGAACCAGGTGTTTAAATAACACAAATTTGAATAACATGGGGTGTTTTTATATAGAAACAAGAAGAGAAAAGAGTCGGGGATCACAGAAGTATTTTGAATTTAAGAAGATACATGTAAACGGTTGTGGAGTGACCAGGGTTCAATTGTTTATATAATTACAATGTTGTCCTAATCTTTTAGTTGTTCCGTGTTATTATTCTTTTCCATTCACTTTTTGAGAAACAATGGTATATCATTTACTGTAAGAATGATAGAAGAATGTTTAATATAAAACCTGCCTCTGGTAATGGAATGTTAGATTATCATAAATGTAATTTCATATCGCACCATTATAATCTTGGACCTGAGATTGCTATACAAGAGTAAAATGCCACAAAAATTTATCAGACATGCACAGGCACAGACAGACAGCAAAGCAGACAGACACCGACAGACAGACAGACAGACATAGTGTTTCATTATACCACTTTACAATTTTGCAACACCAAATTAATCTTTCAGTAATTCCCAATAAAAAGTTTAAAACTCTTTAAGGTTTTTTTAAGATAAAAAGGTAATACCTTCTCAGATTTACATGTCATGTAAATTGACTTCTTTTATGACAATACTGAAACAATCTTTACCAACCCCTTTTTCGTGAATTTCTGGGTTAGACTAGTATTTTGCACCTGGACATGTTGTGAAATATTAAAGCAACATGCAGGGATATAACTCTGGCCCTGCTCTGACAGTAATCTGTTTTTAGTATGATCTTTCATTAATTTTCTCATTTCATTGGCAGATCTGATCCTGTTGGCAAAGTGGTTAGAGCTTCTGACCTGGAGTCAGGTCGTGGGCATAAAAATTGGGAATGTAGGATAAAATCCCCCCGGACATAATCCCCCCCATGAAATTTTGTATAGGCGGACATAATCCCCCCCAGAAGTTTGTCAAGGCGGACATAATCCCTCCCAATAGATTTTACGGGGCGGACAAAACACCCCTCGTGAATTTTCCAGGGCGGACAAAATCCCCTCGTTATTGTATTTGCTTCGATAATTTTTTTTTTCACCTTTTCACGCCCGTTTAAGACATGTTAATAAAGGCCACCTCTGTCTTTATTGGTTTATTTGAACATTCCCTTAACTAATTACACCAGTTGATAATGCAAGTTATATTTTTCTTTTATTTGTATTATATATATAAGTGATCATGATATTACAACTTAGACTGAATTATCCACTAACTTCAGCTGGAGAACTTTCATTTAGTGGAACCCATATTTTTCCAGGACCTTTTCACGCCCGTTTAATACATGTTAATAAAGGCCACCCCTGTCTAAATTGATTAATTTGAACAGTCCCTTAACTAATTACACCAGATAATAATAAATAAAGGTGTGAACATGAAAAAAAACTAAAATAATAGGAATTAATGTCCTTAATTAATTAACATGCATTATTATCGGAAAAGGAGTAAAATACCTAACGAAAAAAAAAAACTGCCATAAAATATGTTTGATGTTACTAAACCAGGCATTTTAGTAAAATATTTCAGAAAAAAGTAAGTATATACACCATGCCTATTTTGAAACATTATAATTCAATCATGGAATTCATTACCAGTTCTTCAATATTACATGTTTCATGTTCACACCTTTATTTATTATTAACTGGTGTAATAAGTTAAGGAACTGTTCAAATTAATCATTTCAGACAATATATATATAACAAGATATGCTAGAATAGTTAAATATTTTTTGAAATAACATTCTGTAAAAAGAAATAATTGTATCTTATATAAGACATTAATTAATATGACCGCAACTGTATTAACTGGTGTTCACAAGTTAGGGATATGTTCTTATGTTTTTAAATTCTGAAATTGAAAATGAAATTAAAAAATTAGCCTTATTCTGTAAACATGCTATTAAAATGAGACATAATTATACATTTAATGGTAATTCTTAATTTTTAGAGATTTGTGATAATTTTGGAATAATTAATAAGGATATGAAATCCACCTTTTGCACTCTTGCATTGCTATGTTTTTGCGCACTGTATATGTATTATTATGTTATTTGTAACGATAAACTGTATATGTCCAAGTTATATCAATAAAATTTCTGTTCTGTTCTGTTATGTTCTTAAACGAGCGTGAAAAGGTGAAAAAAAATCATTATCCAAGCAAATATAATAATGAGGGGGATTTTGTCCGCCCTGGAAAATTCACGAGGGGTGTTTTGTCCGCCCCGTAAAATCTATTGGGAGGGATTATGTCCGCCTTGAGAAACTTCTGGGGGGGATTATGTCCGCCTATACAAAATTTCATGGGGGTGTTATGTCCGGGGGGGATTTTATCCGTCCCCCAAAAATTGGTACTGGTATAGCTCCCTTGCTTGAGGCTCAGCATATAAGGGTAGTTCCAGTAATTGTTGGCCTGGTGTCAGGATATTGTGACTTAATGTGGTATCATGCCACATACCATATAGAGGGTTATTTCTGCGAGTGTAATATTCTGCCTTTTTTGCCATAAAAAATGCACTAGTTTTTTTCTACAGATTATCTTTTTGTGATTTCTGACCCAGGAAGAATTTATTTCTGCATTTGCTGACCTTGCTATTTAAAGCAAACATATTCAAATCTCTAATTCTAAGTATTCTATATTACATCTCACATACTCTTCCGTCAACCATACCTCATACAATTTAACAGCTGCTTTGGAATAAGCATGAGTCAATCCATTACTTGACATTTCGATTGTATGTTTATAAATTTTCAAATGAAAACTTCAAACTATATTCTTCAATTGTAAATAAATTTCAAGGGCAATTCAATCAAAGAGCAAACCATTGTTATAGTGCAAAAATATGCACAGTTTGCATTGTTTGGCATGTAATTAAGACCCTGAGGCTGAGAATATCTCCCTATCCCCAGGTGAACCTGGAAGGTGACACATTGTGTGCCATTGATAAGGGAAGATTACAAGATAATGAAATGTGGTCAAACTGTCATATTTTACCCTTTTTTTCTGTTCTTTTCATCCATTTCCTGTTATTACAAACCATTTAGTGAAAACTACATTGACTGGTTATTTTGTTTTAATGCTAGGGGTAACAGACAGAAATACCATCACAGTGTATTTCATGTAGACCAGTACATAATGATCTGAAGGGATCTAAAGAGATATATCCTGCTAATATTCTTCTACTGTTAGTTAATTTTCAATGAATTTATTTCTATACTGATTTGTGTTCACCTGCATAATATCAGAAATAAAATACCCGCAGAAATAACCTGTTATGCGATATCTAGTGAGTGATACTGCAGTGCGGCATCTGCCTGAAGTAGACATAGATGTAGTCTCAAAATGACTGAAATACTGTCAGCAGGACATTGAATCCAATAAACAAACAAACATTTAATTGGCAAGGGTTATTTATCAGTAACACATAGAAATAATACTACAGGGAAGCACTAACTTAAATTACCTGTATTACCCTTGAAACCATATATGCACACATCAGAGTTTATATGTAAGACTGCTTAGATAAGTAAAAACAACACAAAACAAGAGGGCCATAGAGGCCCTGGATTGCTCACCTGAACATAAGGTTACCCAAAGAACATCTGTACTAAAACATTTTGAAATCAGGACAGTAGTTTTGAAGGAGATGATGCCATGGCAACCAGAGTTCTACATCGATCAAGTTTATTCTAGCAACTTTTGTAAAGGTTCACCCAAGGATCCTCACTGCCAAGTTAAATCAAATTCTGTCCAGCGCTTTCAGAGGAGATATTTTTTAAAGCAATTTGTTGACGATGGACAGCGGACACAGAGTCATCTCAAAAGCTTACCATGAGCACATAGTGCTCAGGTGAGATAAAAATGATATAAAAACATAATATTTAAACAACAAAAATACTTAAACAAACTGTGTCCTTATGTTACATGTACAGACAAAACAGAACTGTACAATGAATATTATTTAAATTTCAATGAATATTATTTAAATTTCAATGAATATTATTTAAATATTTTTATTTAAATCTTAAGGTTCTGGCACTTTAACCCTTTCCCTCATAGTGGACACCATGAAAAGACCTATGCGAACAGCATAAAACCAGATCAGCCTGCGAGTAACTTGCAGGCTGATCAGGTTTTATGCTGTTCGCTGCTCCTCAGTGGCCTGGAAATGAGGATTTTGTAATTAAATTTGGTAAGGTTTAACTGTGATTTTCTGCAGATCAGGCTTTATGTGATACCTATTGAATTCAATGAAAATACCCAGGTGTACAAGTTCATGACCTGAATAATATATCCATAAAGTATCAAGTCTGTACTTTCTGAGTTATGCATGTCACAACGTTTTGGGACGGACAGACGGACAGACGTACGTATGTATGGACAAAGGCAAATCTATACCCCCCCCCCCCCTACATGCCATCTGGTTTGGTTCTGATCATTGATAAATAAAGAAAAATATTTGTGATATGTAATATATAGTCATATACAGTGAAGCCTGAATAATGAGACCAATTTTGAGATCTTGGTCTACTGGTCTTTAAAAGATGGTCTGAATGTAACAGTAGACAAGGGAATAAATATATTGGTCCAATAGTGAGGTGGTCCTTACAGTAAAGTGGACTTTAAATGAGGTTTTTCTGTGCTATGTACAATAAGCACTGATAAAACAGTATTGGCAAGACTATAGCATTTCCTGCCATGCCAGTTATAATTATTATGCATGAACAATTAAAAAATAAATATCAGATATCAAAGACACATATATGCATACCGAAGATATAAAGTATAATTACTGTAGGTTTAAAGGAAATATTATTTTTAGTACTTCTTGAGGGTAGGTAAATTTATATTTTCACTTGTGGCTGTGTCACTTGTGAAATTATTGATTTTCCTCCTCACTCGATGAATAGTTCTGCCATGATGACAGAAAAGACCAGGATATGGTATGGATGGTCTATACCTGGTCTTAATCCGAGTGGTTGACCAAAGAAAACATGGTATAAAACTATGAAAGAGGATCTAGTCCATATTAACCTCAAAACAGAAGATGCTATGGATATGAACATTTCGAAAGCAGCAATAGGAAAAAGTCCTACCCAGTGAATGAAAGACAGGCTCTAAATGGATGATGATGATGATGATGATGATGATGATGATGTTGGACTGAGGTCCATATATATCCATCCAACAATTCATCAGATGCCTACCTTGCATCCACACAAGGCCTAGAGCTGCATTTTATATATCATACATGTCAATATCTTTTGTCATGCTACAAGGTGACTTATAAAATGTTGCATATGCATGTATTTCAAATTCAAACATTTAGTCATTTGAAAAGCAATTTGCATGAATAAATGAGTATTGTTAGCTACTGAAGACAGGATTAAAGAACAGATTAGTGTTTTAATATGTATCATCAATAAAACTATGGTATCCTGTTTATTTTTACTTTAGCAGGAATCCAGATTGTATTTTGAGAACATGCATGACCAGGCCAGGTCTGCAAACATCAAAACACACACACACACACATACACAAATGAAGAACTTAACTTTTAAAATTGCACCATTATGAAATATCACCATGTATGAAATATCCCCTTCACCCACATTTAATGAAAGACAGCTGTTCTCGAGAGATAAGATCATTAATACAAGCTATGAGACATAATTATGTTACAAATACGTTTCTAAGGTTGTGCCGAGGCAGCGTATTGCCTTCCCATTTGATTTTGAGGCGATTTGGACTGTCGAAGTGACTGATAGCGCTCGTCGATCTTGTCGAAGTTGATGGTCGACCCTCCGCCGACGCTATGTACAGATGGCGCAGATTCTGTTATGAGTGATATGGCATCAGGCAGCTGGGCATTGCTGGAGAGAGAAGATTGATAGAAGATTCACTGAAAATACATTTCAAAATGTATCAAATATGACCTAAGTGATATTTTCATATAAAATTATAACAAAGTAAACAAAACATGCTCCAACATTAGATTAAAGATTTTTTTAAAGTTTTTTGTTCAGTTGACTTAACCCTTTACCTCATATAGTCTCATTCTGACTTATTGACAAACAGAGCAGACCTGCATCAGGTAGTTCCTTATCAGGGTATCCTCTGTTTGCTCATACAATGCTGTAGCTGAGATTTTAAGTCTGCACGGCCAAGAAAATTCCATTATTTCACTCACCATTTAAATAATATACATGAATATTAACGAGATTAAGGTACAGTTCTTGACTTGACTATATGAGTTTACTGTTGCTATGACAGTATGTCAGTCATATTGCGACGTCCAGCTAATTATACTTGGAGGAAGACCCTGAATGCACTGAGGCATCAGGGTAGAAACACAGACCTACCGCAAGCCAGCTGGAAGGCTTCCTCACATGAAAATCCGAATGATCCTGCTGAACCAACACAGTGAGGGGCTGAGTGAGTGTTTAAGTCAGAAACTTTACCCTCTCGGCCACGGAGGCCCCCCAAGTACAGTTCTACATACATGTACATATCATATACTGTTACAATGGACTATATTCAATGAGTCTGTGCCAATTACAAACAAAATTTGATAAAAACAAAAAGAGATTACACAAGGAAGGTGCTTATTATAATTTGAGAAAGGAGAGTAATGACAGAACACACCTAGCTGCACTTGCCACAGGCAACACTGGTAAACATTGTATAAAATCTTCAGCTTAATTTATGTTTCAGATACAGCTTACATGACTATTTTGCAATTTGAATTTCATGCTATCAAAAAACTTGAAAGGAACCATGGCCTAGTGGAAGTGGTCACTGACCATGTATCCACAGGTTGTAAGTCTGATCACTGCCAGAGGTGAGAATTTATCAAAACCTTCAAATGTGCAAAGTACTGGTCCAACCCAGGAACCAATGGGGAGAGCCATAACTAAGTTTTAGAACTTGTGACTTAATGTATTTGCAAGTTACTATTGGCAGCAAAATACTATTTTGTTTTAATAAACCCAGGGACCAACAAGATGCATTAGTACAAATTATAAAAACTTGTTTTCAATTGGCATAAAAGAAATGCAAGTAGATCTAGATCAGTCTGAACCACATCCAAGTTTCAAACTGAAATGTATGACAAGTTATAGCACTAAGCAATTTTCACCCTGGAGTAAAATTTTCACCCTAGAGGAGACATTTTTTCAACCTGAGTAGGAATATTCCCCATGGAGTAGATATTTCACCCTACAGTAGACCTTCAACCAAGAGAAGACATTTTCAACCTCCCCCCCCCCCCCCCCCCCCCCATGGAGTTGGAAATTTTCACTATGAAGAAGGAATTCTCACCATAGTGTAGGAGTTTTCATAAAATTTACATAGCCTTCTTAATGGAAAACAATCTTCTCACAAGAAATAAAATAATCTTCTAATAAATCCTCAATGTCAACCTTCTCCCTCGCCTAGGTGGTGGGGCAAGATCCTGACTGATGCAACCAATATTTAATTAACATTCATTCCCAAACATTCTCACATACCTTCCCTGCTGGCCCTCCCTGGCCTTCTGTACCATCCGTATCAACCTGTTCTTGTTGGTCAGCTCCTCCGCCAGGTGTCCGTCCCTTGTATACAGATTGAGATCTATCCCCCTCACATCCTGTAGAGAGAGGAACTAAAAGTCAACATCCTCATCTTCCAAATTTGCTCTCAAGATAGAAGCAAGAATGGACCTTTTCAATGCAATGGATAAATTCAAATTAAATCCTCAATCATCCAAAAGCTATATTGGGAAACTATGAGATCATGGACAAAAGGAAACACTTTAGGTTTTTGAGAACCAAAGAACTTTTGGGGTTTGTTTGTGAGAAAAACAAAACACTTGGGGTTTGTTTGGGTGACAAAAAAAGAATTGGACTTGTTTGTGAGGAACAAAAAACACTTTTCTTTGTGATAAATAAAGAACACTTTTGGTTTGTTTGTGAGAAACAAATAGCACTTTTTCCCCTTTTTTGTGAGAAACAGAGAACACTTGGGGTTTGTTTGTGAGAACAAAGAACACTTTTTTGTGAGAAACAAAGAACACTTTTTTTTTGGTGAGAAACAAAGAACACTTGTTTTTTTAAAAATTTGTTTGTTAAAAACAAAGAACATTGAAGTTTGTGTTTGAGAAACCTAAAACAGGTAAAAACTGGGGTTAACTGCCCTGAACTTCCCTTGCAGTAACAAGTACACACTTTACACTATATCCTGAGGGTTGCTCAGATTTATGATCTAGTTTACAGTCTAACTCTAACTAGTGTAAATTAAGCCAATATGTTTCATAGTTGTCTCCCTTACACTTATGCCATGCAATTACAACAAGATATGTCACAGGATGTGACAAATGCCCCCGAAGTGCATATTCATGGTTTTGTGAAAAAAATTTCCTTACATTTCTATTGACTTTTCCCTGACATTTTTAACAGTGAAATCACTACAGTATTATGCATGATTGAAATTCACAACAGCTAGGATCATATGCATAATTGAACCATAAGTCCCCTACTGATCGTGCATATTTTGAATATTTCCATTACCACTGCAACCAGTATTTGTCAAAATATCAAAGTGAGGTGCATTAATTAACCTCCATATTGCCTATATATACCAAGTTTCACTGAGCTAGCTTTTAATATGGTTTCAAGTAATCACAGCATCCCAATTTCTGGACAGGCGGACAGAGGGCAAACCAATGCACAATCAGGGCTTATGACACTTGACCTCTTAGTGTGACCATAACCTTTCAGCTATGAACCCGCGTACTGTACACAACACATTGTATCATTACCATGCACATTTAAGCAAAAAAAAAAAAAATCAAAATCTATTGAGGAGTGACAAAGATATGGAGCAGACACAAAAACAAACCCTTTGAAATCTAAACGTGACCTTGACCTTGGAGATACAGACCTGGGATTGCACGACATATTGCTTCATGATGGTGAACATTTTTTACTGTTATTCAAAAAACCAAACAAAAATATACCCCATTTCTGACCTTTGAACTCTTAGTTTGACCTTGTCCTTGGAGCTGCAGACCTGGAGAATGCGCATAACACACTGACATATGGTGGTAAGCATTTCTGCCAAGTAGTTTCAAATTCATCAAGGAATGTCAGAGTTATATAGCAGATACAAAAAAAGACCCCATTTTTGACCTTTAAACACTAAGTGTGACATTGATCTTGAAGCCACAGACCTTGGAATTGCACGCGACACATCGTCTCATGATGGTGAACATTTCTGCCAAGTAATTTCAAAAGCCATCCAGGAATGTCAGAGTAATGGAGCGGAAATGAAATCTGGACGGACAGACGGTTCAGTTACATCTTCGGGGGCATAAAAAACGACAAAGAGGAAGTTAAATTTTCACTTGTAAAAAAATACAAAGATTCATGTGTTGACATTTCTATTTTTCAAAAAAGTTATTTCAGTCTCTTGTAGAATCAGCAAATAGAGCAACATTTTTTCCAGATAACCAATATCATGACAATGATGAGGGGAATACTGTTGAATTCCTTGTTAGCCTTGACACTATACACTTTACAACAGGTGGCCGGCACATGTTGTGGATGGTGTAAACATGCAGACACTAGAGTGTCTAAATGTCTGTACCACCTTCAACACTTGCCAGTTAGGTAATTAGTTAGTTAGTTAATTAATTAGTTAATTAATGACAACCACAATGAAAGATTTACCAAAAGATATTGCAGGATTTTCTTTCTCCCAAGTTTGCAAGCCAAGTGAAGAGCGGTCAAGCCTGCATCATTCTGCATGTTGACTACAGCGCCATCAGCAGCAATAAGGGCAGCAGCTATATCCAAGTTGTCTCCCCCTTCCACAGCACAGTGTAGGGGCGTGTTGCCCGTGTACAGATTGACAGCACACACGTGACTCACTAAACCATCTGAAATGTAACACGACGTGTGGAGCCATCTGAAAACTGCTGATATAGTGCAGTTAAAATTGTCAACCTCATTTTTTTTCTTGTTATATGGTTACATTATTTGTTATACATGCAGTTTCTTAACAGGGTACATGAATATTTATTCCCAGTGAAGAAAAATCATGTCAAATGAGCAGCTTACCCTGTCAGAACTGTATAATAAATTTATTTTACTGCAAACTAGAACTATCACTAAATGTGATTAATACCCCCGCAATACTGCTTTAGAAATGATGAAGTTATTAGGATTAAGAAGAAGAGTATGAAAAAGACATTTTTATATTAGTTTTTTTTCCAGATTTTTGGCCGGGTTACACAGGTGCAAACCCAGGTTATAGAATGGTGAATGTCACAGCCCCTTTATATTTGGTATACAGCATTAACACATGGTCCCATATCGTGGGATTATTTCAGGTCTGTCCTCATCCACTTCCTGTTTACCGATTAGTTATTTTTCAACATAATGGTCAATGGTAGGAAATTTTCGTAACAGTTTTCTCAGCAACTACTTATCACAGTCTCTTGATATTTGGTACACAGCCTAAAAATGTGGTCCCATATCAGTGGAATTGATTTCAGGTTTGTCGCTCATCTACTTCCTGTTTACGGAATTAGTTAAATTTTCTACATAATGGTCAATGGTAGGACATTTTCGTAACAGTTTTCTCAGCAACTACTTATCACAGTCTCTTGATATTTGGTATACAGCATTAACACGTGATCTCATACTGTGGAATTCGATTTCAGGTCTCTTGCTCATCCAGTTCCTGTTAACTGACTTAGTTTAATTTTTGACATAATGGTCAATGATAGGAAATTTTCGTAACAGTTTTCTCAGCAACTACTTATCACAGTCTCTTGATATTTGGTATACAGCATTAACACATGGTCCTATACCATGGGATTTGATTTCTGGTTTGTCGCTCATCCACTTCCTGTAATTTGGCTGAACTACTGGTGGGCTGCACTGCTGGTGATGCTCATGACATTTCATCTTGTAAACTTCACTTCCTCTTATTGCGCTTGACTATTGTATGTAAGTGCAAGGGCAATAACTCTATACATACTACAGATAGAGTTATGGTTCTTGTGCATTGCACTTCCTCTTATTGTGCTTGACCATTGTATGAAATTGTTTTGAATTCCAACCAGTAGTTTTAAAGTTATGCTATGGACAAGGAAAAGTAACAAAGGGAAATAACTCTGTAATTACTCTAGATAGAGTTATGGTTCTTGTGCACTGCACTTCCTCTTATTGTGGTTGACAATTGTATGAAATTGTTTTGAATTCCAACCAGTTCTTTTCAAGTTATGCTGGACAAGGAAAAGTAACAAAGGGAATAACTCTGTAATTCCTATAGATAGAGTTATGGTTCTTGTGCACTGCACTTCCTCTCCATGTGCTTGACATTGATGAATTGTTTGAAATCCAACCAGTAGTTCACAAGTTATACTCTGGACAAGGAAAAGTAACAAAGGGCAATAACTCTGTAATTCCTATAGATAGAGTTATGGTTCTTGTGCACTGCACTTCCTCTCCATGTGCTTGATCATTGCATGAAGTTGTATTGAATTCCAAATTGGGGTTTTCAAGTTATGCTCCGGACAAGGAAAATGCAACGGACCGCTGGACCGACCGACCGACCACCGGGTGACTCCTATATACCCCCCCAAACTTCGTTTCGGGGGTATAATTATTTCATATACAGCTGACAGTGTACATGATGTCCGTGGCTTTTTGACCCATCAGAAAAGAGACCTTTACTTTGCCATATAATAAACAATACGGTCCTCCGATAAAAGGTATTAAAGTATCGTGTATGCTATATACACAAACAAATGTGTATTTGAATTATAAAAACATATTTGTTACATTTTAAGCATGAAACATATTTTTAGAGTGTAGTTTGATCTTTCTGCATTTTGAAGTACTAAATTTATATTGCTTGTTTGTTGGGTTTAACATCCTACCAACAGTATTTCAGTCATTTGGAGATAATGTCTAACTGAGACAGATATAGTGCTGTCACACTGGAGTATCACGCCGTAGACATGTTGCATGATCCCACACCCAGTCACATTATCCTGACACTGGGCCAACCGGTCCTGGAACTACCCTTATATGCTGAGCACCAAGCAAGGAAGCTATAACAGTATCACTTTTTATGACTTTGGTATGTCATGGCCGGCCACTGGGACAGTACTATGATTATATGACAAATGTCAATTACAAATAATGTGTCATAATACAAAATCATGAAATGACCCAAACTGCACAGGCATACATCAAACATCAAAAATATCAAACCAGTATCAGGTCCCGGCAAGAGTTTTGTAAGCAATTTTAACTGTATCCTGAACTGACCCTATATTCTTGCTTATTGAAAAAAGTTCCTACTAGCAAATTCAAATTCTGATGTCATCCTTTTGGACCTACCCTACACCAAGAAGGCTAAGATGGCCCTTTCTCACTCATCTGGTCAACACTGAGGTTTGGGCAAGGCTATTTATCCATTTTATTTTTGGTCCAATATCAGTCGTATTCAATCTTGGACAATATTTTGGATATAAACTTTGCCTCTAGGTTTTATTAAGATTTCTTTATTAAAGCAGATGTTAGAGTTTTATAAAAAAAAAATCTGGCATTTCTGATAATTCGATGGGCAATACCCTTGACCTATTTGGATACTGAAACTGACCATGAAATATGTAGAGTCCCTTGGGCCTCTTCACCTGGGTGAGGTAGGAGCTGAACTGGTCAGAGCCACGCCCTCCCTCCGAGGGGGGTTGGACATAGTTGGGAGGCACATATACACTGTAAATATAAAGTTATGATAAATTTACAGGAATAAACAGTATTGGAAAAGCATACTAGAGTTGTCTCTTCATGAACACCTCCCATTTACATCACTGGATAACCCATGACAGCTGATTACCGGTACTCTACTCTCTGTATATTACTTATATTGGTTTTTTTCACTACTATTTCATAGTAGTGAAAAAAACAGATACAGTAATTGGATGCAGGATAACTTGTCCAGCCTAGACTCAACCCATCTGAACAACCATATCCTAATATCTTAAATGATACAAGTATATCCTGAATGGCTTAAAACAATTTCATGTTTAATGCATTAAATGTTGACTTGATAGTTTAAATTCTCATGGTTTGTGACTAGAAAGTAAATGAAAACAAATGGGTGTCTTAGGATGTCAAAGTTACAGCAAGATCAGATTTTTTTTAGTAATGTGATAAGATGTAAAGTAATTATTTCCATAATTATCATCAAGTTCAACCTCACCCACTTTTTTTTTTAAACACAAAATAAGAAGGTGAGGTACAAACTCCAGACAATGGTAAGTATACCAAATTTTTTTAATTCAATTTTTTTTTATATAACAAGAGGGCCAAGATGGCCCTGTGTTGCTCACCTGAGTAAGATGGCTGTGTTAGGCCTAATGACAAAAAATCTGGCATCTAAAGTGTTTTTCTAACATTTGACCTAGTGACCTAGTTTTGACCTCATGTGACTCATTTTCAAACTCATCCAATATATCAATTAGACAAACATCCCGACCAAATCTATTGAAGATTGAGCTAAAACTGTGGCCTCTAGAGAGTTCACAAGGTTTTTCTTAGATTTGACCTGATGACCCAGTTTTTGATCCCACATTACTCATTTTCGAACTCATCCGAGATATCATGTAGACAAACATCCTGACCAAATTTTATGAAGATTGGTCCAACACTGTGGCCTGTAGTGTTCACAAAGTTTTTCTAAATTTTGACCTGGTGACCTAGTTTTTGACTCCACATGACCCAATTTCGAACTCATCAGAGATATCATGTACACAAACATCCTGACCAAGTTTCATGAAGATTGGACCAAAACTGTGGCCTCTAGAGTGTTCACAAGGTTTTTCCAGGATTTGACCTGGTGACCTAGTTTTTGACCCCACATGACCCAATTTCAAACTCATCCGAGATATCGTGTAGACAAACATCCTGATCAAGTTTCATGAAGATTGGGCCAAAACTGTGGCCTCTAGAGTGTTCACAAGCAATTGTTGACGATGGACGACGCACAACGGAAAAAAGGCGATCACAAAAGCTCACCCGAGCACAAGTGCTCAGGTAAGCTAAAAAGTTATTAAAGATTTACTACTTTACAGCTCCAGTCTGTTTTGTAGACTGTAATATACAGGAAAAAATCTGCAATGCAGACCCTACATCTTATTAGAATTCATTAATATAAGGACATTTGATTAAATGTTAGGTTTAAATGTTCCACCAACAGTATTTCAGTCATTTGGGGACAGGTCTACTGAGACAAGATATAGTGCTGCCACACTGCAGTATCACACCATAGACATGTGGCATGATACCACACCCAGTCACATTATCCTGACACCAGGCCAACAGTTCCTGGAACTATCCTTATATGCTGAGCACCAAGTACAAGAGCTTCAAAAGTACCCTTTTCTGTCTGATTCCAGGGCGGACGGTCCAACCACTCTGTTCACATGACTGATATGACATGATGTGATATGACATGATGTGATATGATATGACATGGTGTGATATTACATGATATGACATGTGATATGACATGATGCGATGTGATATGTCATGATGTGATATGACATGATATGACATGATGTGATATGACATGATATGATATGACATGATGTGATATTACATGGTGTGATATGTCATGATATGATATGTCATGATGTGATATGACATGATATGACATGATATGATATGACATGATATGACATGATATGATATGATATGATATGATGTGATATTACATGATATGATATGACATGATATGACATGATATGATATGACATGATGTGATATGACATGATGCAATATGATATGACATGATATGACATGGTGTGATATGACATGATATGATATGACATGGTGTAATATAACATGATGCAATATGACATGATGTGAAATGACATGGTGTGATATGACACATGATGTGATATTACATGATGCGTTATGACAGGATGCGATATAACATGATGAGATATGACATGATCAATATGGCTTGATGTGATAGGACATGATGTGATATGACACTTGATGTGATATTACATGATGCATTATGACTTGATGCGATATGACATGATGCGATATGACATGATGTGATATGACATGATGCGATATAACATGATGTGATATAACATGATGCGATATGACATAGTGCGATATAACATGATGTGATATAACATTATGTGATATGACATGATGCGTTATGACATGATGCATTATGACATGATGCATTATAACATGATGCATTATAACATGATGTGATATAACATGATGTGATATAACATGATGTGATATGACATGGTGTGATATGACATGGTGTGATATGACATGATGATATGACATGATGTGATATAACATGATGCGATATGATAAGACATTATGACATGATGCGATATGACATAATGTGATATGACATGGTGTGATATGACATGATATGACATTATGTGATATTACATGATGCAATATGATATGACATGGTGTGATATGACATGATATGATATGCCATGGTGTAATATAACATGATGCAATATGACATGATGTGAAATGACATGGTGTGAAATGACATGATGCAATATGACATGATGTGATATGACATGATGCGATATGACATGATATGATATGACATGATGTGATATAACATGATGCAATATGACATGATGTGATATGACATGGTGTGATATGACATGGTGTAATATAACACGATGCAATATGAAATGATGCAATATGACATGGTGCGATATGACATTATGTGATATGACATGATGCGATGACATAATGTGATATGACATGGTGTGATATGACATGATGTGATATTACATGATGCAATATGATATGATGGTGTGATATGACATGATATGCCATGGTGTAATATAACATGATGCAATATGACATGATGCGTTATGACAGGATGCGATATAACATGATGAGATATGACATGATCAATATGGCTTGATATGATAGGACATGATGTGATATGACACTTGATGTGATATTACATGATGCATTATGAAATGATGCAATATGACAAGATGTGATATGACATGATGTGATATGACATGATGTGATATGACATGATGTGATATGACATGGTGTAATATAAGATGATGCAATATGAAATGATGCGATATAACAAGATGTGATATGACATGATGTGATATGACATGATGTGATATGACATGGTGTAATATAACACGATGCAATATGAAATGATGCAATATGACATGGTGCGATATGACATTATGTGATATGACATGATGCAATATGATATGACATGATGTGATATGACATGGTGTGATATGACATGATGCAATATGACTGGTGTGATATGACATGATGTGATATGACATGATGCAATAAATCTGGTGTGATATGACATGATGAGATATGACATAACATGCATGATTCCTATACAGCCCCCACTTCTGTGATGAGGGGGTATAATAATGAACACTCCCTCACCTGTATACCGCCTTGGCCTGGGACATCTCACAACTGGCCCCAAGTGGAAGGTTGTCCTGCTGGTCATATGACCTCTCTAGTCCACCATACAGCTCCTCTTGTGTAGGGATACCTGCATTGAAAATAGCACAGACATAAAGTAGAGCTATCACTAAAATATGATAAATCACCCAACAACACCACTGCCTTGTTTCAAGAATAAGAAAAAAATACTTATTGTTTTTAATTAACATGATATGATGTGATGCAACAGGACAAGAAGCATCAGGACAAGGGGCATGATTCTTATTTAGCCTTCTCAATCTGAGAAGCAGTCATATAAAAAAGATGACTATAAAAGGAAATGTGTGAATACAGTACAGCTCTATTGTAACACTGTATTTGATGTCTAAGACACCATATAAAATAGTGCAGGATCACATAATAACTGTGAAAATGCACCTTGAGTCAAACAAATCATAAAATAAAGATTTGGGGCCTAGCACTAAGTAAAACTTAAATACTTCAGGGCAAATTTCATTAGTCTTGTTTTTTCCAACAAAAATACCCAAATATTTCATTTCTAAACAAATATTGTAAATTATTAGGGTAATAATTAATTTCAGCTAAGTCATGAACATGAATATTTCATAAAATGGGGATGGTAGAATGTGTATCTACCAAGTTTAAGAATTTAAGTATTACTTAGGGGTAAGTATTGTTGGTGGAATTCAAGCCAGTTTCACTTTAACTTTATACAATCAAATTTGATATTAGTCATAAGTCTGTTGTACTGACTGTTCTACTGTGAATTTATGCAACAAAGATTTTTTCTGTATGAAGCTAAGTGAAACAAGCCCCTGGGGTCCAATGTTGGACCATATAATACTGACTCTCCTGTTATAACAAGTAACTGGTGTTGCAGCATGCAACATATGAGTCCCCTACCAGTGAGGTGCATAATTTTTCCATTACCATAGCAACAAGAATTTTGGTAAAAAAAAAAAAAAAAAAACCCCAGTGACTTGCAGAATCTCCAAACTGCCATCTATTCATATACAAAGTTTCATAATATTATCTTAAACGTTTTTTATGTTATTGCAGGATCCAAATTTCCAGACAGACAGACGTTACCATAGCAGCCAGAACTTTGGTCTGAAAAGCAAAAAACAAAGTGAGGAGCAGAACCTCCATACTGCCATCTATTCATATACCAAGTTTCAAAATATTATCTTAAATGGTTTTGAAGTTATCGCGGGATCTAGATTTCAGGATGGACAGACGAAACCATAGCAACCAGTTTTTAAGTTATTGTGGGATCCAGATTTCCGGACAGTCGAGGGAAAACCTATAGTCCCCTGTATTGTTACTATGGATCTACTCTATAGTTAAATCATGAAGCAACATGCACGATGTAGATCCATTACTTACCCTCCATTATAACTCAGATGTTTGTATTACACATTCACACTGTAGACCCCAGATCTATCTCTTGAGTGTTACAATTTGGTCCAATATAGTGCAACCTAAACTGGAGACTTTTTATTTTTTTTTTTTTATGACAAAAACATGTCCCCCAGTGAGGCATATGACTTCACATGTTAATAATTATACCTTCCTGTAAAATTTCAAGACCTCAACTGAAGTGCTATGGACAATATAGGGGACACTAAGTTTATGCACATTCTAAGTAAAGAGCCTATAACTCTGCTGTAAATGGATGGCAGTGGAGTTAACACCCCTATTACAAGTTTGTGTAATTCTAAATTACTCTGGACAACATGATAAGAGAAGACTGGGTTGAAGGGAGGAACCACCTGACCAAACGTTATCTTCACTTCATCTTTAAGCCATGCAAACTCATCTCAAGGCCTTATCATTTCAATTTAATCCATTTCAAACTCAAAACTACCCAAAAAGGAAGAGGACATGGAACTTACCTGCGAGCTGCCCGGAAGAGGATACTGGGAGATCTGGAACACCAGAGTCTGTGTCGGAAGCATCACTGGAAATACATCAAGTTTGAATCAGTACACAGGTAATAATATCACATGCTTGGCCTGAAGGGAAATCAAGCACTGATAAGCCCTAGTATGCAATTGTGTGACTCTTCAATTCCAAAATCAAGAAATCAAGAAAGCATTCTAAGTAATTCCAATCATATCCCGTAACATTCCCTCCTTGAAAAACCTACCTTAAATTTAGACATCTACATGTTACATGTGCCATCTGCTGAAAAAAGTGTGATGGAAAAAGTGTTACTGACATCAAGTGTGACAGACAGACGACAGAGTGATCCCTATATGTCACCTCTGCTTACAGCAAAAAGTGCCTTACAATAAGAATACAATATGAACTCATCTATATATCCATCCCTATCAATCACTTGAATATGCAAATGTGATCCATCTTACCCATCCTCTTCCATCACATTATCACTGTAGACTGCACTCTCTAGCAAGAACCGTGTAACCTCAAACCTTCCCAGTCGGCATGACAACATAAGGGGTGTGTCCTTGTTTACATCACGCAGGTTGTGGTCAAAACGAGGCTGGAAAATATGCTCAGTATAGTTGTGACACTGAAAATTTACACAGTATAATTTTGACACTGAGAAAATATATACAGAATAAAAATATACACAGAATAATTCTGACACTGAGAAAATTTACACAGAAATAAGCACGAGAAATTGAGAATATGTTTAATAAAAAATTTAACGGATAGAACCGTGTTCCAGTGGTTACGTTCATGACTATGGATCCAAAGGTTGTTGGTTCAAACCCTCTTAGGGGCAAGGATTTTTCATGACCTTTCAGGACCAAAAGTACTGGTCCAACCCAGGAACTGTCAGGAAGTAAGTAAGTTTCAAGTTTAATGATGTGGGGCCTAAACACTCACCACCCAGACATTGCTCAGCTGCACAAGAAATTTCTTGTTCTTCTCTGTAATGAGATGCATGACGAGGCGGGTGTGTTCCTGCCTGCATGCCTCTATCTGTATGCGGGCTCCCTCGTAGACAGGGCAGGAGAACAGCGCCCCCTCCTGGTCCAGCAGGGCCGTGGTTGCTCCACTGTTGATCATGAGACTCACCAGCTTCAGGTACCCTGGAAACAGTGGAATATACATAGACAAATGTCACTGTCTCTGACATGGTAAGCTTAATGGGGCTGATCACAAAACTGTTCTAAATACATATAGAAATAGGAGGAAATGAATCAGATTTGAAGTCTGCCCTCAGTACGGAAAATAATTTTCTGGTTTTAGCAGAATTTGGGAATAATATGTATATTAAGGAAAATTTAAATCTTGAAAGCAAGATTTTTGAATACATGATGTTTTTCTTGAATGTTACAAATTGAGTCACATTTCATATTCATTATAATGCTGTACATTAAGGGTCTAATCTAGACACTTGATTACACTGTACAGCATGGCAACTGTATCCAGGGCTGGCCCTGAAACCATTCTAAATGCATATAGAATTAAAACGGTCAACCCAAAGAAAAAGTTTCTTTGTTGGGTTAAACGTCCCATTGACAATATTTCAGTCATTTGAAGATGATGTCTAATTGAGACAGATATAGTGCTGCCACACTGCAGTATCATGCTATACACATGTGGCATGATACCACACCCAGTCACATTATCCTGACACTAGGCCAACCAGTCCCGAACCTACCCTAATATGCTGAGCGCCAAGCAAGGGAGATATACCAGTACCATTTTTTACAACGTTGGTATGTCGCAGCTGGGGATCGAACCCATGACCTTCCGCTCCCAAGGTGGATGCTCTAACCACTTGGCCACCGTGCCTCATGAAAAAGTTAGATTTAACATGAATGGTTATGAAAAACTATGTGTTCAAAAAAAATTACCATTCTCTGCAGCTATCTGGAGTGGGGTTTTCTTGTCACTGTTGAAAGCATTAATGTCCAGACTGCCCCTGGGGGTGGGAAGCTCCAACAGATACCGGGCTATTTCCAGGTGTCCCTTGGAGGCGGCGATGTGGAGGACCATGTCCCCGGTGTGAGAGTCACGTTGGTGAACATCAGCACCCCACTGCATGGGAACAGAGTAACAAACTTAAACTGATTTATTTTTACATGAATTTAGAAACATTTTTTTAATCCTCCTCAGCTATTTCTTGGTAGGACCTGAGTACCTTATGCCTGGAAAGATCATAAATGTTGCCCTATCAGGGATCAAACCCATAATGTTTACTTTCATAGTCAAGGTAAATTGCTTCTTTTTAAATTAAATTGACATTTCTGAAATGATTCTGATATCAACATGCAAGGTTTTAATTTCTTTGGTCCTAAATAGCAGTCACAACAAAGCAAAAGCAATATCAAATTTGATGTCAAGACAAAATACAGTGGTGCTATTGTATCAGTTGTCAGAAAATACAATTGATATATGATTGAAATACGAACGATATACGATATGCAATAAATGATCTGCAATGTGCAATAGCAAGTTTGATTTACCTGTACAATTCGATATGATATGATGCATTTATAATCTGATACCATACGATATACGATCTACGATTTACGTTTTGTGATATATGATACCGGTACATGGTAAGCACAGTTTACATGACATTTTTATACCTGCAAGCTTGATTTGACTACAAGTTCAGGATTATGCAAAAACTTCATTTTGTTAACAATATTTATCATCACCTGTAACTGGTAAATCGTTTGTCCATCTGAAATAAACATATCGAGCGACAGGAAATGAGGACAAACTAAATTGCAGTCCCCCTGAAAAAGCGATGGATTCTAAATTTTAATGAAGATTATCTATAAATATATTTTTTTATGAATACCTGTAATGATAACAATTACAATAAAAACAAATGATAACAATAATTTACTGATAGTTTATCTAGCTCTGCCACATGTGTTAATTAACACACAATATCTTTGGAGCATTTTTTTTCAAATTATACATTAACCCACTGAACTAAATAAAATGTACACATAATACAAATGATATTTAAGGCATTAAGAAAGTATCTAATGAAGAGAGAGAGAGAGAGAGGGAGGGAAACATCATATCTATTTTTCTCATTAACAAAACTTTGTAAGTTTTTTTTTTTTTATTGTATTTCCAATATATATTAAGTGATTGTCAAAGTTAAAAGTCAAAGTTGTTGTTGACGTCTGGTAGATTCCTTCGTTGTGTTCCGAGTACTCCTTGGTAGGATGAAGAATTTGAGTTTTCTGTATTAAGGGGCACACTTTATGTTCACTGGCAATGTTGTGAATATGTACTCTAAAACGCCCTGTAGTGTATGTATGTATATACACAGTTATTCTAAGTTACTTGTAATTTATTGTATTTATATTAATCATAATAGGGGACAAGTTTTTGTCTAAGCTACCCTGGTTCTTTCTTTGATTATTTTCTCACAATAGGTCTGCGACCATATGTCATGTTTTCTGTCATGTTAGTACTGGCAATAACATTCATGTTGTGTAAATGTTGATTGACCCTTCCTCGCCTTGGGGTGAGGTTTGGGGTGGGGGTGAGTGACGGTATACCGGTACCGGCGATACATAAAGGTGACATATCCGGTCAAAATAAACACATGCTGTGCCCACTAATACCACCATGCGTCTGGTGTTATGAAATAAAATTACATTGGTTAAATATACACATTCATGCAAAAATGAGAAAAAAAAATCAAAGATATATTTTAAGTGAACTATGCATGTAACAATAAAGTTATAGATTTTTTCCCATTTAACTTTTATCATGTAGTGAACTTTGTGTTTTCACGGATAAGGAGATATTAGTAATTTTACTAAAAATGCATGCCTCTATTTTCAAAGGCAGTATGTTAATCTTCTATTGAAGGGGTCCTGTATTTTTTTCTTCTTCTTCTTCATATTTCATTTTTTTTTTTTTTTGCTAAAAAAAAACAAAACATTGGAAGACAGTGGTTAGATATGAGCGAGTCCGGGTGCAATAACCTTGCTCATTTTGTGAAAAGAGTCACATGTTCTTTTACGTGTCCAGGGAATAGTAACGAACGATACACGGGAGACAAGTTTCTTGGTAGAACCAGTACTGAGTTCTCCAAGTTCCCATAACAACACCAATTTGCCAAGTGCACGACAATGGCAAATCTGGTACAAATTTTATATGTCTTTGGTTTGACGCGATCACCGGAGGAATGTGCCCCGGTTAAGATTCGAATCCAAAACTTCCTGATATTATATTGCTTATTCAAATTGATGAGAGAGAGAGAAAGAGAAAAGAAAATATGTTCTGTACGAATTATGACTTGTTCATTTTAATGTTTGAGAGAGATAGAGAGAGGGGGGGGGGGGGGGGGGGAAAAAAATTAGGAAAAAAAAAAAAAAAATGCACATTAGAACTACAATGTAGGTATATGCGTAAGTTATGATTATCTTTTTCAATGTGTTTAATAAGAGCACGCGAGCTAATATTGCAGAAGAAAAAGGTCCCGGAAAATAAGTTATTCCACGGAAGCAATATCTTCAGAAATCAGAGTTTGATTATGCATAATTAGGTCAGATTTAAATTATTAGGTTTCAGACATGCTAATCAAGTAAATTTTGATCAAACACATCAAGCCCAGTGTATATTTAAATACCAATATAATGCTTTCAAATAAACATTTTTCACACGTGCATTAAACTGCTTAACGACACACGGCGTCTGCTGCAGAAAGTCATAGGCCACTACATATGTATATACCAATTTATAAAAAGTAAAATAATGTTATTGTAACTAAACAAATAATTAGATTATACTACATAATATATTTTTTTATACATAATTAATACACATTTAGAGACATGAATAATTATTTTCTACAGAAAATAAATAAAGAAAAAAAAAATAAAGGGTGTCCCAAAACTTAGCCAAAAATCTTACAGTATAGTGATTTGATACGATATATATTATGCGATGTACTATATACGATTTACAAATACCATTGCTTTACGATACGATGCAATACAATCCCACTCATTGTGTCTAATACAATGAATGTGATATGATACGATTTCATACGCTACGATGCGATTGAGTATACTATGCAATACAATACGATGCGATACGAACGATATACGCTATTTTTGACAACTGATACAATAGCACCACTGTACATATATTAGAAGAAAAATCAAAGGAAAAAAATTTGTAGAAGGAAAATCAGCTTGAAACTGACAATTAAATAATTGATCAATTAACCAATATTACTAAATAGTGGATTTGATGCCCATGACATTGTGTTACACTGACATACAGGTTATTTTATTGAGTGCATAGTAATAAATCAATACTACATTTCTTAGGGATGGTATTCATTTATCTGATGTAGGAAATGATGTATTTTTGCTTGCTTGCATGGAGACTTTGAAAGAAATATTCAAGAAATAAGAACCGGAATTTTGGGGCGAACTTGGTTCGTGTGGCAGAAAATTCCGGGGAAATGTTTGGAATTAAAATCAGTTGTTTTAGTCAAATAAGGAATTTTCGGATCATTTCAGTGGAAAGGAACTGGCTGCTGGCCGATCCATTCTGTTAGGAAGTATATTAGACTTTATTTGATCAAAGGACCTAGTGACTGAATCTAACATTGGGTCTGTCTGATCAAATGGCCTAGTGATTGACTCTAACGCTAGGTCGTTCACCTCCGTATGAGTTTAACATCTACCGTATGGAGGGATAGGAAGTTTTGTAAGTCGCCATGGGGATTGGACCCCATGGGTGACTTGTGGTAGGGATTGGACCCTACCGGGAATTATTGGAAGTTCAATGGGGATTGGACCCCATGAGGAGTGAGTGTAGGGATTGGACCCTACCTTTTTTGGGGAGTCGCAGCTAGTTCCATTAATAAGTTCTTCGGGGTTTTCCGCTACATCAAGGACCTTGACAGCCACACTTGCTATGTGAATTGATTTGATAAATATTGGTATTATTAAATTCTAAATTTAACATTGGTGTTGGTGGTTATTTTTTAGCCATTGTGTAGTAATAAATCAATACTACATTTCTAAACAACAGCTCAGACTTGTCTGTTAACCCTTTCCCTCATAGAGGACACCATGAAAAGACCTATGCGAACAGCATAAAACCAGATTAGCCTGTGAGTAACTTGCAGGCTGATCAGGTTTTATGCTGTTCACTGCTCCTCAGTGGTCTGGAAATGAGGATTTTACAATTAAATTTGTTAAGGTTTGAGTTTGGCTTTCTGCAGATCAGGCTTTATGTGGTACCTATTGAGTGCGTCAAAATGAGTCTATATGAGGGAAAGGGTTAAAATGAGTCTATAGGAGGGAAAGGGTTAAAATGAGTCTATATGAGGGAAAGGGTTAAAATGAGTCTATATGAGGGAAAGGGTTAAAATGAGTCTATGAGGGAAAGGGTAAAAGAACAAGCTACCTCAATCAGCAGTTGTACGACCTCCATGTGGTTGTTTCTCACTGCGTCAAAAAGCGCTGGTTCGTTGTTCAGGTTACTCTGTCAATAAATACATACATATACCATGAACTATTTATTATGAAGTTAATATTCTTAGAGGCCACCTGAACTTATACATTTAGTTTTCATTTAGAGACCACATACACCTATATCATATCAGCCTTTATTTTTAGGCTACCTAAACTTATATCAAATCATACATTTAGCTTTCATTGATAGGCCATCTTCATTTCATATGTATAGTCTTCATTTAGAGGCCATTTTTGCCAGGTGGTCACTTACATCAATCTCTTGTGGGACTGCTTAAAATAAGTTTGACTGGTTGTACCTTACAGTTGATGAAGTCTCCCTGCTCCAGGATGGAGAAGAGTCGGTCAGCATTGCCCTGCATGGCACACATACGTAGCTGAGGCTTCACTAGGTCCTCCTGTCTCCTGGAATAATCCACAGCTGAGGTCAGGGGATGGAGGTTAGAGGTTAGAATAAACATAAAAACTTTATATCTTTACTGTAAAGTTAATATAACTTATCACCAATTTGTCTGACTTTATTATGCTAACTCCATACAGCTATCATTTTTCTATTTTTAGTAAACAATGACCTTCAACTTCACAAAGTCCAAGTTATTTTTAGATACACTGGTCCATTTTTACTACAGTATTACTAGCCTTGACACAATTAAAGCATGATGTTGAGGCTAGAGACAAACCAGGACACAAAAAAATAATTCTTAAACCACCTTCATTTTGTATAGCATTACTTAAATAGCCCCACCCTCTCCTGTCCTTCATTCTTACATCTATATTATTATTCACATTTAAGTGTAGATCAATTACAATGCTTTTTATCATAATTGCACATGTCATTGTCAATGTTCCTATCAGGTAACTATGTAGGTGGATAAATTCTTCTATTGTCATATAATTACCACACAGTTCAGTGTAACACAATCACTAGATATATCATACACTGTTTGTTTGTTTCTTTCTTTGTTGGGTTTAACATCCCCCTGACAGTATTCCAGTCATTATGGAGACTATGTCTACTTGAGACAGATATAGTGCTGCCACACTGAAGTATCATTCCATAGACAAATGGCATGACACCACACCCAGTCACATTATCCCAACACCAACCAGTGAACTACCCTTATATGCTAACTACCAAGCAAGGGAGCTATATCAGTACCAATATTATCAACTTTGGTATATCGCAGCCAGGGATAGAACCGACAACCTTCCTCTCCCAAGGCAGTCACTCCAACCACCCAGCCACCACAGACAGTCACAATAACTACATATGGTTCCCTGAAGATGCTATAACAGATCACATTGTACTTATATTTTCAGTACAAGGCTTCTATGCTAGCTTTTATGATCTTATAGTAACATATTGTAACCATTTGAATGTAAAACATAGACCAGAAAAAGCAATCTGATTGTATATTAAAGGAAATGTTTAATGATTAATGCAAAGCTAGACTTCATACTGTGTCAGCAGCATTTTGCTATCAATTTTTAGATTTTGAAAAACACAAACATATGGTTCCACGTGACTTACTTTTCCCATGTGATTGTGAGCCGATCATGTATTGAACTCTTCCTACACAGCCTCAGAGCTTCATGTAGACCCTAGGTTGTGGAAACATATATTCATAACATTGTTAGCTGCCATTTCTTTTCATAGGCATTATATTTCATTTGATTTAAACATATTTTATTACTCATATTACATACATCAATTCATATATGATACATATACTTAAATTATGAGCAAATGGATAAACCACAATTAGATTCGGTTTTCTCCAAAGTATACAATCAGTCAAATATATTCCGGATGATGATATTATGATATATGTAATTATTGTTAAATGTTTTAAGATAATGGGAATAACTAAGTAACGCATATTTACAGAGATGAACCGATGTACGCTAAACCCATAAACAAATTGTAATAATAAACAATATAGTCACTGTATGAAAGTATACCCCGCTAACAACATCTTTATCGATTGACATGTAGAAGGGTGTATGAAATAAAGATGTTAATTAAAGCGTTTTGTATTTTTTATATACTTATGGAAACTCTGAAACAACTTATTGTTGTCAGTTTGGGCAAGTTCACTTATCCCAAACATTAACTTATTGACACTAAGTGGATGAAATTTCCTAGTTTCATGAAATAGAACTAGCCTTTCTTGAGTAAATCTCTTGCAATTAAAAATGTAATGCTCTGTATCTTCATTATAATATCCACACTCACAGATTGAATTGTTTCTAAGGTGATTACTGAAGAGATCTGAATTTAAGTTGCTACATTTGTTTCTCAATCGCGCATGAATGATCGAAATATTTCTTTCACCAAGTAAATATGTCTTTGGAACTGTACGTGATTTATAAAAACAAGTTAATTTAGATTAAAAAATATTTAAAGATGTAGATTGTCTGATGTTTATATCTAAATTGTTCCATACTCTGATATATGATGGTATAACAGATTTAGCATAGATTTCTGTTCTCATACGTACAGAATTAATGTCATAAGCATTGGCATAAGTGCATATGGTGTTGTATTATTATATTTCATCCAATCTATTGAAGGCAGTTTTCAATAATTCGTACATTCAATGATTCATCTTCCAGAAAATGCAAAGTATATGCTTAATGAAATAAATGAATATCATGAGGTTAATATCAATTTATTTTCATATTACACCATTTATACACTATATCATACAGAACAGAACCTTATTTATACCACACAGAGTCATTTATCATACCACAGAAAGCCTTATACCACAAAGAGTCATTTACCATACGGTGGCGGCGATGACGATGGCAACAACAGCAACACAATGACAAAGACAACAACAACAACAACAAACAACATTATACCGGAATGAACTTCGTATCTTACAACATAGAACCCAATTATATTAATCAAACCCTTAGATCATACTCTAAAGAAAACACACACAGTACAACATATAACCCTAAGTCAAACCACATAGAGCCCTATGTCACCACAAACAACTCTATATTAAACATACACAGAACCAAGTATCATACCACATAAACATCATGGAGTCTGTCAGAGGACTCTCTGTCAACAAAGTTTGTCTGGTCTGTGAACACATCCACCGTCTCCTCGTGGTTGCCCAACACCGCGTGATGTAAGGGGAGGT
The DNA here is from genome assembly GCA_021229015.1 of Solen grandis. Taxonomy (NCBI): domain Eukaryota; kingdom Metazoa; phylum Mollusca; class Bivalvia; order Adapedonta; family Solenidae; genus Solen; species Solen grandis. Next base: position 60,326,561 of record CM037780.1, read on the forward strand.
AACCCTGCATGTCAGCCACGCGCACACTGGCACCATTCCTGTACATGGCAAAATATACAGTAATTAATAATTTAGAAATAATGGCCAAATGTTTTTCACTGTACATGAATTTTTTTTTAAAGGGAAATAAATTTTGGCAAAAATGAACTTAAGAGTTATGGCCCTTGATGGGAATGTAGCCTTCAAGAGAATGAACAAGTATGTGAAGTTTGATGACAGAAGCTAAACACGCATGTATTGTGTGCATTTTTATGACTTCAATTTTGATTTCTGAGCAGTGGTGCACACAATACATGAGAGTACAGATTTTCCTTCGTGTTTCCAAACTTTACCCCACCCACTAGAAAGCCATATCGGCGATCGGCGAAGTCTGTATGATTTGTATTCATATTTTAAATTTGTATTAACCCTTTCCCTCATAGAGGAAACCATGAAAAGACCTATGCGATTAGCATAAAACCAGATCAGCCTGTGAGTAACTCGCAGGCTGATCAGGTTTTATGCTGTTCGCTGCTCCTCAGTGGTCTGGAAATGTGGATTTTATAATTAAATTTGGTAAGGTTTAACTGTGGTTTTCTGCAGATCAGGCTTTATGTGGTACCTATTGAATGCGTCAAAATGAGTCTATATGAGGGAAAGGGTTAAAGCTCTATCGTATATACTTGCAAGAAAATTGTTGTCTGTGATTTCTTCAATATAATTGTGAAAGAAATGCTTACAAAACCATTGTTCTCATCTGTTTATATATCGCTGTGAATCACCCAGAACTTGTTCAGTACTGTACTGTACTTTACATAATAATTCATAGACATGAGGCCAAATGCGATATCATCATCATTACTGAGACAAACCATGACTGTCATTATGATATAATTATACAATCAGCTGATTGTTTTTAGTACATTCAGATGATATTCTAGCTAGTTAGTTCCATTTTGGACGAAACTGTTGGGTTAAAGATAATTGTGTACTTCAAATTCCATTTGGAAAGGAACTTGCGTCAAACAAGCAACAAGGCATCAACGTTTGAAGACAATTACTCAAAATTGGCCATAATGAACATTAACGTAACAATGCAAGCTGAATGTGGATACTAGAGGTGTAAATTATGATCATCGCATGACTGACTTTCGGAAGCAGTAGAACTTTTGTTACCTGTAGTTCAATCGAATATCCACAAAACACCCGCGGCTAAACAAAATGGCGGCCTCCTCGATGTACAAAAAAGGAGTGCACATTATAGAAGGGAAATAGATTTTTACCAAGGTTTTGAACCTCAAACTCAGGATGCGACATGAGTGTTTACGGTAGTTTAGAAGTTATGGCCAAGGTTAAAGTTTTTCACTACCATAATGATGTCAACTACACCAGAGTAATGACAAATCTTTGACTTTATTTTTCTTTTGAGAGAAAAAAAAACAAACAAAACAACAAAAAAACACAAAAAAAACAGAAAAGCTAAAAACATTATTTCTTCATGTAGGTTTTCATATTGGTAAATCTTCAAGTTCATTCATTAACATTTTAATTACATACTTTCCTTAAACAAGAATGCCATGATGGCCCTAGATTGCTCACTCGAGTACATAAGCTTATCTAAAGCCATTCAAATCACTTTATATTACTACTTCCAGCAGCAACCAGACATAAGTTTCAGATACAAAGAATTCTTAAGTTAGTCAATCATCTGAAGGCTTCGTTTTTCATGGGATCAACTTAAATTTGAGAATAATGGTAGACAGCCATGAGGTGACCACGTGTGCAAAAAAATATTAAATTCTACCCCATGGCTTTAAAGATGAAGGATTTTAAAATTTTCTATATAGAGCTTACCGGTATAAGGAAACTACCACACTCACTAGGGGCTTTTTTTAAAATTCATTTTATGGTAGACTGCCATGAGGTTTTTAAAAAAATTTTAAAGAGTATATAAGGAAACTAACAAACCCTTAGGGGCCTCATTTTTCAAGAGATCAACTTTATTTTAACATTCTATGGTACACTGCCATGAGGTGACCATACATGCCAAAAAGAATTTAATTCTAACAATTGGTTTCATAGAAGATGATTTTGAAATTTTCTATACAGAGTAAAGAAGAAAAAAGACAACCCCTAGGTGCCTCATTTTTATGGGATCAACTTTATTTTAGCAATTATGGTAGACAACCATGAAGTGACCATTGAATTAAAATGAAATTAAATTCTGGCTATTGTTTTCATAGAAGGATTTTGAAATTTTCTGTAAAAGCTTTATAAGGAAAATACCCAACCTACCCGACACCTCCAAGGGACCTCATTTTTCAAGAGATCAACTTTATTTTAGCAATAATGTAGGCAGCAATGTGGTGACCATAAATGCCAAAAGAAATTAAATTCTTAACATTGTTTTCATAGAAGAAAAACTTTTTTTTTATATATGGTAAATAAGAAAACTACCTGACTCTCAAAGCCTCATTTTTCAAAGGATCAACTATATTTTAGCAAATTATGGTAGACAATTATGAGGTGACCATTTGTGCTTAATGAAATTACATTCTTGCCATTGGCTTCATAGAAGAATTTTGAAATTTTCTATATAGAGTATATAAAGAAATAAGCCGACCCCCTAGGGGCCTCAATTTTCAAAGGATCAACTTAATTTCAACAATTATGGTAGAGAATTATGAGGTGACCATTTGTGCCAAAGGAAATTCTGACCACTGGTTTCAGAGAAGATTTTTTAAGGCATTAAGTTCTGTTGGTTGCCATGGCAACCAGAGTTATGCATGAAAGTTAATTTTAAGTTTATTTTAGCAACTTTTGTGGAGACTGAAGGATCATTCATGCCAAATTTCATCAATTTCTTTCCAGTGCTTTCAAAGAAGATGTCCTATAAAGCAAATTGTTGACAACAGACGAGGCATGACTATGGACGGAATGTGATCCTTATAGCTCACCTTGAGCACATTGTGCTGTGGTGAGCTCAAATCTATGTGGGATAACAACTTGTATGTATCAAAATATGTAAATTAAGCATAGAAAAGAACACACAGGGGGAAAAGATCTATATATCAGAAACCTATATATGTCTATTCAGGATATGGATGATCCAAAAAAATCTAAAACATCACAAACCTTAACAGCAGACGGCAACAATTATGATTCCCTTTCTTGGCGGCCATTGCCAATGCAGTGTAGCCAGTCTGAAAAAAAAGTTCATTAGGTTTAGACCAGTCCGTCACAAAGTTCATTAATATGAGACTGGTCTGAAAAAAAGTTCATTAGGTTTAGACCAGTCCGTCACAAGTTTCATTAATATGAGTCTGGCCTGAAAAAAGTTCATTAGGTTTAGACCAGTCAGTCACAAGGTTCATTAATATAAGACTGGTCTGAAGAAAGTTCATTAGGTTTAGACCAGTCAGTCACAAGGTTCATTAATATGAGACTAGTCTGAAAAAGTTCATAGTTAGATCAGTATGACAAGTAATAAAATATTAAATTAAGGAAATCAAGTACAATACACTGGGTCATGAAATTTAGAACAGTCATAAGCTTCTCACAGACTATATAAAACAGAATTCTTTGGATTGAGAGCAATTAAACACTTTAGTCCAACAGATTAAGAACATACCTTCGTATGCTGGGCATCGACCGTATGACTTGTGACTTGCAAACATCCTTCCAGGCTGTTCTCCCTAAAACATACATAAAACATGATTATGATTCATTCTGAAATATTCAAACACATATATAGTTTGAATTCCTCCAACAATATTTAGCGCTAAATAATATTTAAATACTTAAAAGTGAATGTCATAATTTTTGTTTATCTAATAACAATACCTAATTATTAAATTTCTTAGCAGATATAGGTAATTATCAAGATAGTACTATTGTGTCAACTTAGTCATATGCTTGAATGTTTTGTATTAACCCTTTCCCTCATATAGACTCATTTTGACGCACTCAATAGGTAACACATAAAGCCTGATCTGCAGAAAGCCAAACTCAAACCTTACCAAATTTAATTGTAAAATCCTCATTACCAGACCACTGAGGAGCAGCAAACAGCATAAAACCTGATCAGCCTGCGAGTTACTCGCAGGCTGATCTGGTTTTATGCTTTCGCATAGGTCTTTTCATGGTATCCTCTATGAGGGAAAGGGTTAAATAACTGGGTATTTTTATTAGAAAAACAATAATAGTGGAAGTCAATCTATTATATCATTTTTAATAAGATACAAAGCAGAATAATTTTATAACCAAAAATCACCAATGTCATTAATAAGATAACAATTGGGATAAACAGTAAATAACTGACAAACAGGATTTTTGCAATTTTCGTTAAAAAACTTTTCACAGAAGTTAGAAAGAATTCTCCTGTTTCTGGTTCATCCAAGTACTATTCAAGAAAGTATACCAGTAGATTTTTACAACTGTTTCCTAAAATAATCGGTGCACAAGATCCAGTCTAAACTTTAAATAGAATTGTAAAATCATGACACAGATTTCAAGCTATCAGTTAGCAGGAGTCGTACTTGTTTTGTTCAGCTGCCAGCATAATGAGTGTGTAGCCATCCCCGTCAACAACTGACATATCTGTTGGCCTCAGTCGGCAAGTGTCCATTGCATCCTGCAGGCGACAAAAACAGTCTAGAGACTTTTTATTCCTTATGTTACAAATTGCTACATGATATAATATAAACATGATAGCCACAACAATAGTATTTGTCAGATTGTCAGGTGCCAGACTTCACATGATATGAGAGTAAGACAAAACGTGACATGACACAATGAAATGCACTGAACAGGATTCCTATATAGCCTTAACTTCAGTATATGTATTGGGGGTTAAATTACAACATGGTCACACAACAACTAATTTTGGACCCCCAAACAACAGTATAATGCACCTGCATTAAGTTGTGAAGATGATGCTATTAAAAGATAACTAATCTTATTAAACTATATGTTCTAGACATTTAGAAATACAGTTATACAGCAATTATGACTAAAAAAATTAGTTGGAAAAACAAGAAAATGTGTGTCTGAGACACTAATGCCCACATGGGATATGGTAAGAACTGAATATTTAAAGGTTTATGTAAGGATGTACATTTGTACAAAGTTTCATGATGATGTGAAGATAACCTTTACAGAAAAAAAGCTTAAACACAGTGGTAAACCTTGAGCAGAATTACCAATTTTACAAAGTTACAGCCATAAAATTAAATAAATACTACTGGTAAATAATCCATATTATTATGTACATGTATGTCAAGTTTCAGGAAGATGTGAAGTCCTCTTCATAGAAAAAAAAGCTTAAATGCAAATGCAGAACAACAAATTTTACCATGCCACCCAACCGTGAAATATAGGTCACAGCTTTAAATTGTCATAAATATTAAAAAGTTTTTATCATGATGTACGTGTGTACATAGTTTTATGAAGACACGAATCATCTTCATAGAAAAATAGCTTATAAGCAAAGGTAAACCTAAGGCAGAACAATCAATTTTACCATGTTTATCCAAGCATGAAATATAGGTCACAGCCATAAATCTGCATAAATATTAAATAGATAATATCATGATGTACATGTGTACCTAGTTTCATAAATATGTGATGTAATCTTCATAGAAAACACAAGAGAACAATCAACTTTACCATGTACATCTATAAAGTCATCATCTTAGAAAACAAGAGTGTTCTCTGGAACAAATGTGTCACCTGCTGAAGTGTGATGGAAAAAGTGTGAAAGACAGACAGATGGATGGATGGATGGATGGACAGACAAACAATGGAAAGTGATCCTTGGGTACCCTGATGTGTCACAGACAAACGGATGCACGTAAGGACATATGGACACATAGACTGAAAATCTATATGCCCAGCAATGGTGTTGGCAGGGCATGAAAGATACAAGAAAAATGGATGAAGCAAGTCAAGCCTTTCTAGTAAATGTCCTAAATAATTAGCTTGGTAAACCTACCTGTTCCACACATTCTACGAGTGAGTCAAATCTCTGCTGACGTCGAGACTTGATCAATTCCTCACATTCCTCGAATATGGAGGTCAAAAGGTGAAGGTCATCTGGGCGACACATATCATTATCCTCTAAGTTGAAGTCTGCCCCACGCTTGATCAGACACCTGGTGGAACAGTTATATCTTTGGATATATTAACATGAAAATAAATTACATATAAGTTCTTCAACACATGAAAGCAAATGAAAATGACCTTGGAAAAGACCTTTGATGAAGTATGAAACATGATCAGAATGCAAATAACAGGCTTATAATCAAAATGTAGGTACTTCCTTGATCTTAGGTACATTGTTAATAGATATTAAAGAAGACTTTTTATTGGGAGTAAGTTTATAGAAGGCTTGGTGCAAAACAAGGGAATAATAATCACTTACAACACTTTGACACTTGACCTTTGATATAAAACAAGAGGGCCATGGAGGCCCTGGTTGCTCACCTGAGTATAGGGTTACCCTGCAAGGAACATCTGAACTATAACATTTTGAAATCTGGCCAGTAGTATTGAAGGAGATGATTCTAAAGTTTTTTTTTTTTTCTGTTGCCATGGCAACCAGAGTTCAACATGGTTCAAGTTTGTTTTAGCAACTTTTGTGAAGGTTCACCAAAGGATCATCCCTGCCAAGTTTAATCTAATTCTGTCCAGCAGTTTCAGAGAAGATGTTTAAAGATTTCACTACATACATACAAGACAAATTAGCCCCTCCCCTGGCAGCCATGTGTTTTTATGGATCAGAATAATTTTAGCAATCTTAATAGAGGGTTACCCAAGGAACATCTGAACTGAAACATTTCGAAATTTGGCCAGTAGTTTTAAAGGAGATGATTTTTAAAGTTTTCACTTTTTTTTCTTTCTGTTGCCATGGGAACCAAAGTTCTACATGGATCAAGTTTATTTTTGCAACTTTTGTGAACGTTCACCCAAGGATCATCCCTGCCAAGTTTAATCAAATTCTGTCAAGCGCTTTCAGAGAAGATGTTGTTTAAAGCAAATTGTTGACTTGACGACGGGTGACGACGGACGCAGGGTGATCCTAATAGCTCACCATAAGCATGTGTGCTCAGGTGAGCTAAAAAAAAGGAAGAAATAACTCACTCAACAGTATTCACATGGTTCCCTTGTACTGCATAGTGGAGGGCTGTTTTCCCATCTAGACTGTTCCTCCTGTTGGGATCAGCTCCCAACACACACACTGCCACCTAGTGGGAATATTTTTCATTATATTATGCGTCTCTGTTATATTAACAATAATTCTGTGTAAAACATTATTTATATAATATATATACATTTTAATAAAACATTTGTGTAAAATACTTGTCATATTTTATTAGAATAGTATTAATAGTGCTGTAGCTGCATTAAAGTTTAATGAGTTAAATATAAATAAATCACTGCACATTGTAGTGATCATCATCACTTCCCCACCCCCACCATCACCATGACAACACTGCTTACATCACATATCACAGAGTCTCCCTCTGCAGCCAATATCATGAGCGGTGTCATCCCAGCAGAGTTACACACGTCCACATCAGCATCCAGGAGACCCGCCAACATCAACAGGAGCGGCAGCTGTCCTATACCTGAATACAACACCATATCTTAGTACCATACAGTACACACACCTCTTTCTCTTAACCCTTTCCCTCATATAGACTCATTTTGACGCACTCAGTAGGTACCACATAAAGCCTGATCTGCAGAAAACCACAGTTAAACCTTACCAAATTTAATTACAAAATCCTTATTTCCAGACCACTGAGGAGCAGCGAACAGCATAAAACCTGATCAGCCTGCGAGTCGCAGGCTGATCTGGTTTTATGCTGTTCACATAGGTCTTTTCATGGTATCCTCTTTGAGGGAAAGGGTTAACATCACAAGAACAAATTTTGTCATAAGGCCAAAAAAAAACAAAAAAACTGTTTCTGGTCTCCAGACCAACCCTCTTTATTAATGATCGACCCTAAAGTTTTTTTTACCTTTCCTTCGTTAAAAATATATTTCCCCTTTTTATTACCTTTCGTTTCATGTAAAAAAAAAAAAAAAAAAATTCCGACCTACCGACCCCTTTTTTATTTGCTGGAGACCAGAAACTGATTCTTTTTTTTGGCCTAAAAATGGGGATAAAACACAGGAAAATAGAATCTACTATAGCTTATAAAGATTTTTTCATACTTAGTTCAGTGAAACAAGGCCCAACAGAGTTTTCCTTTGATTTTTTTTTTTTTGCAAATGAGGGTAAAGTCACACCTTTATATAAAAAATTATATAGATGTAGATTCAAATTTTAAAATAATATTTGGGGGTAATTTAGACAGTTTTGGGGTCAAAATAGGGTTTTCCTTAAGAATTAGAGTAGAAGGCTTCTTTTAAATTGTAGGAGGCAGCTTATGTTTTCTTGTTCTTTTCATTTTTTTTAATTATTCCCATTTTTTTTCATTTTTTTTTACAATTTGGCAAATTTGAGCAGACTAGGAAAAGATTTGAGGCATAAAATCTGTTACAAGCTGCCTTTAAAGGAAAACTCTGCAAAATGGACAAATTTGTGTTCAATGAAAAGCCCCGGCCCAAGATCTATCATATCATGCTCCATTTTATACATTTACTAATTTGATTTAAGTCCTGTATCTATGTATTGTTCAAAGCTTATCTTCCTTCCATGTCTGGGTCAACTACTCAAAAAATGCATCACAAACAAATCCTTTGTGTTTCTTTGAGGATATCTGGTTTTGTTGTTTCTTCCCAAGAGAAAGCAAACTGAGGTAAAACTGGATTGTAACAATGGGTTCATTCCAAAGGTAGCCCGATTTTGCACTTGAAATGGTACAGTCACTTAGGTCTGGTTTCTCTCTTCTCCCTCATCAATGATCATGTAAATGCTACTATCAGTGCCAAAAAGATTCTAACACAATACGAGCAAATTGCTTTGTGTAAATAACTTTCTCCACACCTTGCAGGGGCCGCTGTGGCCGCGCGGTTACAGTCGTAGACTACAAATCTCTCAGCCCCTCACCACTGTGGGTTCGAATCCCGGTAGGGACTTCGGATTTTTCATGTAAGGAAGCCTTCCAGCTGGCTTGCGGTAGGTCGGTGGTTCTACCCGGGTACCTCTGTGTACTCGGGGTCTTCCTCCACCTGCAATTAGCTGGACGTCGCTATATGATTGAAATAATATCGCAGCGACGGTAAACCCCAATACAACAATACAACCACACCTTGCAGTCATATCTTCCTTTATCTCACTTAAAGTGATTACCTGCCTTCATAATCACATTCATTATCATTATTATCTTATACACAGTCACAAACTTATTTCCATATCACCGAGTTTATCAAAAAGTAATTAATTCAACATCATTTTCCTTATTTCACACTTTGCATCTATAATCATTAATACAGCTGTCATAACCAGTCTATGGTGAAGAGCTGTGCCTCACCCAGCATTTTGTATCATATATAAAAGGCCCAAGGGCCCAAATATAATGAAGGGTAGTACCTCACCCAGCAGTGAGTATCGTATATAGAGAAGGGATATACCTCACCAAGGAGTGAGAATCATTTATAATGAAGGGCTGAACCTCACCAAGGAGTGAGAATCATATATAATCAAGGCCTGTACCTCATACAGCAGTGAGTAACATTATAATGAATGGCAGCGCCTCACCAAGCAGTGAGTATCACATATAATGAAGGGCTGTACCTCACCCAGCAGTGAGTATCATATATAATGAAGGGCTGTACCTCACCCAGTAGTGAGTATCATATATAATGAAGGGCTGTACCTCACCCAGTAGTGAGTATCATATATAATGAAGGGCTGTACCTCATCCAGTAGTGAGTATCGATATAATGAAGGGCTGTACCTTAACCAGTAGTGAGTATCATATATAATGAAGGGCTGTACCTACCCAGTAGTGAGTATCATATATAATGAAGGGCTGTACCTCACCCAGTAGTGAGTATCATATTAATGAAGGCTGTACTTACCAGTAGTGAGTATCATAATAATGAGGGCTGTACCTTACCAGTAGTGAGTATCATATATAATGAAGGGCTGTACCTCACCAGTAGTGAGTATCAATTTAATGAAGGGCTGACCTTACCAGGTGAGTATCTATATAATGAAGGGCTGTACCTACCAGTAGTGAGTATCATATTATGAGGGCTGTACCTTATCAGTATAGATCATATAAATAAGGCTGACCTACCAGTTGTGGTTTCTAGAATGAAGGGTGTCTTATCCTTGTGTATCTTTAATAAGGCTGTCTAAATAGTAGTGGTATAATAAGGGCTGTACCTACCAGTGGGTATCATATATATACTGTACTCCCAGTGGATATCATATTAATGAAGGCTGTATATTACCAGTTGAGTATCAATTGAAGGGCTGTACCTTATCCAGGAGTGGTATTATATAATGAAGGGCTGTTCTCACCAGTATGTGAGTATCGATATTAATGAAGGGCTGTACCTTACCAGTAGTGTATCATATATAATGAAGGGCTGTACCTTAACCAGTAGTGAGTTCATATATATGAGGGCTGTACTCACCCGTAGTGGTATCTATATAATGAGAACAGTACCTTACCGTAGTGAGTATTATATAATGAAGGGCTGTACTTACCATAGTGAGTATCATATATAATGAAGGGCTGTACCTATCCAGTAGTGGTATTGTATAATGAAGGCTGTACCTTTCCGTAGTGATATCATATAAATGAAGGGCTGTACCTTTACCCAGTAGTGAGTATTTATAATGAAGGGCTGTACCTTATCCAGTAGGAGTATCATTAATAAGGGCTGTACCCTACCAGTAGTGAGTATCATTATAATAAGGCTGTATCATAGTGTGAGTCTAAGAAGGCTGTACCTACCATGTGATATCATATATAATGAAGGCTGTACCTTTTCCACAGTGATATTTAGTATACATAGTGAGTTTATAAATGAAGGCTGTACCTTACCAGTAGTGTATTTATACTTATTAAGTATATATATAAATGAAGGGCTGTACCTGCAGTGAGTACATTAGAGGCTTATTCAGTATGAGTATCATATATATGAAGGCTGTACCTACCCAGTGTGAGTATCATATATAATGAAGGTGTCTACCAGTAGTAGTATCTTATGAGGTTACTACCTAGTGAGTATCATATTAATGAAGGGCTGTACCTTATCCAGTGTGAGTATCTATATAATGAAGGGCTGTACCTTACCAGTAGTGAGTATCATATATAATGAAGGGCTGTACTAATAGTGAGTATCATATATAAGTTACCTACCAGAGTGAGTATCATATATAATGAAGGCTGTACCTCACCTAGTGAGTATATATAGTAATGAAGGCTTGTTACCTACCAGTATGATATCTATATAATGAAGGGCTGTACTACCCATGTGAGTATCATATATAATGAAGGGCTGTACCTTAACCAGTAGTGAGTATCATATATAATGAAGGGCTGTACCTTATCCAGTAGTGAGTATCATATATAATGAAGGGCTGTACCTTATCCATGAGTTATATATGAGGGCTGTACCTTACCGTAGTGAGTATCATATATAATGAGGGCTGTACCTACCAGTAGTGAGTATCGTATATAATGAAGGGCTGTACCTTATCCAGTGAGTATCATATGTAATGAAGGGCTGTACCTTATCCAGTAGTGAGTATCATATATAATGAAGGGCTGTACCTTACCCAGTAGTGAGTATCATATATAATGAAGGGCTGTACCTTACCAGTAGTGAGTATCATATATAATGAAGGGCTGTACCTTACCCAGTAGTGAGTATCATATATAATGAAGGGCTGTACCTCACCCTTCAGTGAGTATCATATGTAATGAAGGGCTGTACCTTATCCAGTAGTGAGTATCGTATATAATGAAGGGCTGTACCTTATCCAGTAGTGAGTATCGAATATAATGAAGGGTGTACTCATCCATAGTGAGTATGTATAGAATAAGGGCTGTACCTTATCCAGTAGTGATTCTATATAATGAAGGGCTGTACTTCAGTAGTGAGTTTATATAATGAAGCTGTACCTACCAGTATGAGTATCATATATAATGAGGGCTGTACCTTACCAGTGTGAGTATCATATTAATGAAGGGCTGTACCTCACCAGAGTGAGTACATATATAATGAAGGGTGTACCTCATACGTTAGATCAATTTTGACCTTGGGTAGAGTGAACAAGTTTGTAGGTCAATAGGCTGTATGTAAATATCTAAACTCCAGCTGTGGTTTCTGAAGGAGATTTTTCTTTTTTCTTTTCCTAAATAAGCCTATGTAAAAATCAGGTGACCCTGGGGCGGGCATTACCAGGATTATTTGAACCATGGTAGTAATCTGACTTGACAATGTGCAAACAATATCTTAATCAGGCCTTGTGTTTCTGACAAAAATTTTCTTCTTTCTTAATAGCCTATGTAAATCAGGTGACCCCTGGGGCGGGGCCAATTTTGACCCCAGGGCCATTTTTGAACAATTTGGTAGTAATCTACTTGACAATGCTGCAAAACAAATATCTTAACTCCAGGCCTTGTGGTTTCTGACAAGAAGATTTTTCTAGTTTTTCCTATATAAGCCTATGTAAATCAAGTGACCCCTGGGGCAGGGCCAATTATGATCCCAGGGCCATGATTTGAACAAATTTGGTAGAGGTCTACTAGGCCATGTTACACACCAAATGTCTTAGCTCTGTGGTTTCTGACAAGAAGATTTTTCTAGTTTTTCCTATATAAGTCTATGTAAAATCAAGTGACCCTGGGGCAGCGCTAATTTTGACCCGAGGGCCATGATTTGAACTAATATGGTAGAGGTCTACTAGGCCATGTTACACACCAAATATCTAAACTTACGCCCTGTGGTTTCTGACAGGAAGATTTTTCTAGTGTTTCCTATTCCAAGTCTTTGTAAAATCAAGTGACCTCTGGGGCAGGATGTGAACAAACTTAGTAGAGGTCCACTAGTCAATGCCACACACCAAATATCTAAGCTCTAGGCCCTGCGGTTTCGGAGAAGAAGATTTTAAAGATTTAACTCTAAAGATCTATTTTTAGCTCCTGTGACCCAGATATGCAATGAAAGGCGATCACAATAGCTCACAATGAGCACATTGTGCTCAGGTGAGCTAAAAAATGCATTTTAATGGAGTGCATCATTATGGAGTGTATTATTGATTGCATTAAAATATATCATATTATAATAAAGCACATTATAATGGAACCGTGCAGTACAGTGGTATGTTTACAATATTGTTCAATATGACTTACACATACATGTACATAAATCTCCTTGACTGACCTGCTCTAACTGCCACATGGATAACACAGTCTCCAGTACTGTTCTGTTCCATGTTCACATCAAAATCATACATCTGTAGATTAAAAAACACAAAAAGTCTTGTTTTATGGAAATCTAAAAATGGGTAAAACAAATAAAAGAAAATAACGTTTACACTCTAAGAGAGGCTTGTCACTTGCTGTTGGTAAAAAGGACTTTTAATATGACCTTGAGTGATATGTGCAAGGTCAGAGCAAGTGACCTTGACATTGTAAACAATGACCCAAATATCAGCAGGGGTCATCTTCTGGTCATGTGCCATCCCAAAAAAATAAAAAATGGGTAGTTGACCACAATGATAAACCTACAGCCAGACATGATAAACAGTATGTCTTAACATAGTGCTATGGTCTAGTGTTAACATACATAACTGTTAATCCATAGGATTTTTCATAGTCTTTCCAGGCCCAAGAGCTACTCCAACCAATGAACTTTCATGAGGGGTTCATGTAAGTTGTAAGAAAATGTTTCCCAACAAACTTATAAATAAGCAAGGTTTCACAATACAAAACAAGAGGGCCAAGATGGCCCTAGTTCGCTCACCCGAGTAAAGTATCATTCATTGCCTGTACAAAACAGATTGCTTTAGAATTAAGATGATGAGGTGAAACAATGTTCAGAATTTTCACCCCACCAAATTCTCCAAAGTTTGGGATGATTGGCCAAAAAAAAAATTTTTTTTGAATCTGACCAAGTTTGAGGAAGATTGCATCAAAACTGTGGCCTTTAGTGTGTAAACAAGATTTTTCTAAGATTTGACCTATTGACCTACTTTTCGGTCCAACCTGACCCATTTTCAAAAGGGTTCAAGATATCATCAAGACAAACATTCTGACCAAGTTTGAGGAAGATTGGATCAAAATTGTGGCCTCTAGTGTGTAAACAAGATTTTTCTAAGATTTGACCTACTGACCTACTTTTTGATCCAACCTGACCCATTTTCGAAAGGGTTCAAGATATCATCAAGACAAACATTCTGACCAAGTTTGAGGAAGATTGGATCAAAATTGTGGCCTCTAGTGTGTAAACATCAAAATTGTTGACGGACGACAAGATTTTTCTAAGATTTGACCTACTGACCTACTTTTTGATCCAACCTGACCCATTTTCGAAAGGGTTCAAGATATTATCAAGACAAACATTCTGACCAAGTTTGAGGAAGATTGGATCAAAATTGTGCAGACGGACAATCAAGTATCCCAAAAGCTCACCCTGAGCATGCTCAGGTGAGCTAAAAAAAAATAAAGAATAAGATGCTTTCATTGAAGATAATGAGGTGCACAGAAATTTATAAATGTACATATATAAAGATGAGAAATTCACTCACCTGTATTCTGACCAGCAGATCATACAGGGCTCGAGGCCGCGATGCAAGGCGGAATATACCTTCCTTGTCCTGAGGTTCAGGGGTCAGTTTATTTTGGGGCTTCATCCTCTCCCACGCCTTACTGGGCTGGTACCTGGTGGGCAGCAGACGTCGCATCTTCCCACAGAAACACACCTCCTCTGCAGTCTTACCTGCAACAGAAAGCACTGCAGTTAAATGTCTATAATGGCATTCAATCCCACAATCTTGAGATCAGCAGTCAGGTACATTTACCAATGGACCATGACGCCCTTTAAAAATGTGTTAAAATAAAAAATCAATTTAGAGAAAATACTTATAAACACAAAAGACTATCAAAAACAAAAAGACTGTCATTATACAGTATGGACAAAGCTAAATGAATTTAAATGTTACTCACAAACACTGAAATGGATTTTGGCTTTTTTTTTTTCTTTTTTTTTTTTGATATCTTAATAAAACATATCTTAGTAAAGTAAAAGTTCAAGACTTCAACTTTCGAAATAAAAAGTCAAGACCTACATTATGCATATGCATACTGATGTACTGCAAGCTATGTCCCTAAACAGTATGTCAAAATTATTACAAACATTAAATATCAAAAGGCTTCTAATTTATCTGATAACATACTGGTAATTACTTGTTATGTTGCACATGCCTCTCCCCAAAACTAAATGGTTGAAAAAAACTTTCAAGTCACTGCAATTAAGATTCTGATTAAAAAGACCAATCCTTGTATTTCTATGTTTTTAACAAGCTATTATTTGTAGCAAGTGAAATTACATGTTAATAAGTCCGTAAATTTGAAAAATCCTGGACAGAATTTCTTAAATCTTGGCTTGTGGGCTTGTTCTGATGTTTACTACACTCTACTAAATAATGTTGTCCTAAGTTTATAAATTTCAAAGAAATGCATTCTTCTCTGCCACTGCATACCGTGTCTGTCCTTGAGTTTGGTGGAGACACCGTTCTGTACCAGAAGATTTACAGTGTCGATGTTGCGCATAACGCAGGCCAGGTGGAGGAGGCTGGGGTCGCCGTCAAACTTGTGGTCAACACCTGAAGGTGGGGCAGTTATCAAGTCATCGTTGTCAGAGAATACTAGAGTAGGTATTGGATTTATTATTTCTATTAATTTTGAAAGATATTTAAAACAAAAAGAATTATCACTGACTATGACGAATACCCCCAGATAGAGCTTTGTCAGTTACTGTTACCATGTCAGTCTTGAGAAATATAACAAAGGGCCATAACTCATTTAAAATCAAGCGTATCATGATGTGCCAACAATATGCGCAACTAGGCTTGGTACTTATCACTCAGTTTTGTAAATTTTCATCAAAATCCGACCAAAGAACAGAAGAAAGTGACTCCAATATAGCTCCCATATTCTTCATATCTGTGGGTATCATAATAAATTTTTTATTCAGCATCGAACTTACGCATCAACAACCATGCATCAAGCTACTGCACAAGATATCACCATAAGGCATTAGTTCTACATATCCAAACAGATGCAAACAGAGTGCAATCAAACAACAAGAGTGCCAGTGATGCCACAATATACGCCGCCACAAAATATAAAGACCAAGAGGGGTCTTTTAATTATTGCTTTTAACATTTCTGTAAGCATAACCTCATAATGAAGTCTGTAAGACCAATTAATTTAGCTGAACAGAGATAGAACCCTAAAAATGCTTCCAATATGACAGTAGGTCAAATAGCAGTATCAATTTGAATCCTTTTTTCTTTCTCCCCATAACTCTTGCAAAAATCACTGTACCAGAAAATCCTTGCCTTATGCACTTTTACCTGTTTAGAAACTTGAGTTGTGTTTTAAAGAGACCATGTTTAGAAAGGCATAACTATTGCAAATATTGATGAACATCAAAGCCCCTGCTTTGTGCATATCTACCCAGTATAGTAATGACATTGCCCAAGTTTTGAAAAGATTAGGTCAGAAACATACAAGAAATTGCATTCCCAAAGCTGAAATATCAATCAGCTAAAAATACTAAGTTTCAGGGGACACAAATCTTGCAAAAATTAATGTACCGGAAAATCACCACTTCATGCACATCTACCCATTATAGTAATGATATTGTCCAAGTTTTGAAAAGATTCATTCAGAAATGTAGGAGGAGTTGCGTTCACAAGGCTGCAATATCAATCAGCTACAGAGACTAAGTTTCAAGGTACACAAATCTTGTAAAAATCAATGAACCATAAAATCGCCACTTCATGCACATTTACCCATTAAAGTAATGACATTGACCAAGTTATAAAAAGATTCATTCAGAAATGTAGGAGGAGTTGCGTTCACAAGGCTGCAATATCATTCAGCTACAGAGACTAAGTTTCAAGGGACACAAACCTTGTAAAAATCAATGAACCAGAAAATCACCACTTCATGCACATCTACCCATTATAGTAATGATATTGACCAAGTTTTGAAAAGATTCATTCAGAAATGTAGGAGGAGTTGCGTTCACAAGGCTGCAATATCATTCAGCTACAGAGACTAAGTTTCAAAGGGACACAAATCTTGTAAAAATCAATGAACCGGAAAATCGCCACTTCATGCACATCTACCCATTATAGTAATGACATTGACCAAGTTTTGAAAAGATTCATTCAGAAACGTAGGAGGAGTTGCGTTCACAAGATATGGACGTACGGACGTATGAACGTACGGACGTACGGACGGACAGACGGAGAAGATGACGCCAATATACGACCGCCTCCGGCGGCGTATAAAAATCAGTTATTACTGTTAAGCCCATCATAACTGCCACAAGAGCTTAGTAACCAGACACTAAATAAATGTTTGTCTATTTATACATCTGAAGAAATCACACACATGGTCAAGGTCCAACATCAACATATCAATGTTAATAAATCTGTAACATGGAATGATATATGTAAACATAAAGGGAACCCATGCATGTATATAAGTTAGTGTCAATGCACATAGGTGACAACAATGCTATAAATGCCAATGATGTATAATAAAAATAATATAAAAAAGACTTACTTATAAATTTCTGTTCAAGTAAATTCTTTACGACACTGATAGTGCCTCCAGCCAGTGAGAGCACACACATTTCCCATAATGCACCTCTTAGTCGTGTTTCCTCTACCCAATGATGCAACAGTGCCTCTACTTCCCTTTCTGATGGCCACAAAGATGAAAACTTGACAAGATCATCCCCAAGAGAGAATCCACAGAAGCTTAATCCTGGTTTCCAGAACATGTTACATATCACCTGATGATTTTCTATTGCAGCTGACACATCGGTGCCTTCAGGTCAACTTTATCGTATGTCAGCTGACTGCTTGGCATTTTCTTCTCAAATGGTGGAATTTCAAATGTATGAGAATGGTACTTATTGCACTGACAACCTTTTGATTTCACAACAAAGTCACTTTTCACAAAACTCTCCTCCTCACTTTGACCCTTTTTAAACAGTTTTCTCAGAAGCCTTTGTTGGACGGTCAGATTAGTACTTGCTTTCTGCCTCACATCTGGATTGCAAATATTATGCTGATATTGACACGACTCCACAAACGATGACGTGAAATCATAGTCCTGATTACCTGGTTTTGCCTCATGGACATCTGAATAAATGGAGTAACGCCCATCCGGAGTTGATGGAGAAATTACGACCACTGACTGAATGAAAGAATTGTTGGCTGACTCCCTGGTCCTTGACTTACCACAATTTCTTGTCACATTTACAGATTGAGAAAATTCTTCATTTTTCTGAACACCATCATTTTGCCCTCCTACATTTCTAGTTTTTTTATCCTTCAGATGACCTTTCACCTTTGGATCTGACTTCTGCCCGAACAAAAAATTCTCCTGTTTGGAAAACACAAGATTTTCACACATTGCATTTGGAGAATATCCAATCATCTTGTCCAGAAAGCTTTGTACATATAGAAATCAACCAATTCTTTGGTAGGGGTCCATAAAGTTAAGCCTAAATTTTACAAGAAGAGTGACTGTCATAAGATGCAAAATCTAGGTGAACATATCTCAATCATCTTTCACTTCCTGAGATGCCTTATGCTAATCAACTTAACTTTGACATACTGGTAATAAATGTTCATGAATGATTTGTGAGACCAGCAAAATTTTGACCCCTATTGACTGATATCTTCTTATAAGAAACAACCCAAGCTTGAATAAATTTCAAATTATCTTTTAAATGTCTTTTTCAGTAAATGAAAAAAAATAAAAAAAAATTAATTTCTAGAACATATCTCTTGCAGCCAACACTGAGAGACAATTTATGTTCACAAATGTTTTGAGCAACCAATGTTAAGCACCGATATTTTGTATATGAATACATGACTACATGGTCAGGATGCCATGTGATGAATATTTATCCTCTGTCTGGTGGTAATAGGCACATGCTGGTGTTGACAGGGTGGGTGGGGTAGGCAGGTGGGGGGGTGGGGGCAGTGAAAAGAAGCTCTCCGTTGCAATACAGGGGTCGACAAGTGGTCTTTTTCCATTGTGTCACCTTTATCTGGAAACAAGTGTTTCAAAACATCAAAAATTCAAATACCCTAGCCAGGGGTGATGCAGCTGCGTTAATGAGGCTAATATTCTTTGTTTCATATTTCACTCCCTCCATTTGAAAAAAAAAGAAAAGAAATTCTATAGAGGTGTATCATATGGCACATTAACTTCCTTACTTCCTTGAAAATAATTCAAGAATGAAAATTACTTCAAATCTCATTTGGTTTTACTGGGTACATGTTTACCATTGTGTCAAATGATAAAAATTGAATTGCAAGGAATAAAATGTTTCAAGTTCAAAAATTAATAATTAATTTCCATGTTTACAGGAATATTTGAATGAAATCACAGACAATCTAGTACCTATTCAGGAATGTTGTGAATGATGGTTGGATTGACTTACACAAATAAAATAACACATGTCATTTTTTAGTTTAAACATATTTCATTTGTAGATAGCAGTGGGTAATATATTTATTACAAAATACAAGTGTATACAAAAAGATTTCTGTAGTTCATATCTTGGCTTTTTTTTTTTAATATAAAACTGATATAACCATGAAATAAAAATAATCCCTTCACTGCAAAATCTGAATATTAATTACTTTTTTTTTCTCACTTTTAATACCTATAATCATAGCGCATGGAAATAACTCTTAAGTGATTTTAACAGCAAGTAATTATGCGATGTGAGTATGTCCATACCAAACCAGGTGAAATACCAGTACAAACTTCATGACTTTCCATACATTAATTTTTCCCTATTCGGATAAATATGCCAGTTTATACCTAGTTAAACCATGAAGGTGTCCTGTAATTTCTTTTCTGAACAAGTGTTCAGCACTTTAATCTTCAATCAGTTTCCTCCTGGCCTCAACTCAGCACTAAGTTATGTGTAAATACTTTGCAATATATTGGTTGATTATATTAAGGCCACTTTGGTCCAATGCAGATCCAAATGCTGTGGGTTCAAACACTGCTTGAGACAAGAATCAATCAGAACTGTACCTACCCAGGAGCCAAATTTCACTTTATGTCCATTAGGAAACAAGT